>JAKWBJ010000302.1:0-194268 GCA_023159175.1 Wohlfahrtia magnifica
CTTTCAATGATCTCAATGAAGAAGATTTCGATACATCAATTAAAGAAGCAGAGCAAAACCCAATTCGACATAAAACGTCGAGCCATTCAGCAAATTATGTTTCCCTAATGTACATTTTCAAGAAAAACATAAATTCAAAAGAAAATAGTTTTTTTTTACATAAAAACTATATAAAAAATTTATTAAGAAGATTAAAATTAGTTATATATTTTTATATTTACCGATCCGTTCGATTTTTTATATATCCAAAATTTTTATTTTTTCTTAATTCTCTATTTCTCTATTTCTAATTTCTTAAATTCAAGTTCTTATATTTTCAATTCTAACTCGGATATACATTTTTCTCTTTGAATCTTTTGTTTTGTTATAAACTATTAATAAATTTGTTATTTTTTTGCATACATATGTATGTATATAAATTGTATTTTTTTTTAATTTAGATAAATTTAAGAAACTAAATAAGAAAACGTTTAATATTGATATTTACATCGCTATACAGATTATTAAGTGCACAACTCAATTATTTATAGATTTGTTGCAGAATTGTCCAGAGAATACTATAGGCTCTGCATGCATTTTTCTTGGTGGTATTAATGTTGATTTGCTTTCTGATGTTAGGTCGACTGTTTGTTGAATAAATTTTTGGAATAAAATTTAGTTTCTTGTTATAATTTAATAATCAAACTTGTAAGTGGTTCGTGTATTGATTGTGTTGTTTGCAACTGCTCGGATATTGTATTGATTTATTCAATTCGGCCTTAATATATATTAATTTGTGTGCTTAACATAGATGATAGAAAGTTTCGCTTGTTCTTAGATGAGAATTTATGTGTGTGACAAGCATTGTTGTATTTTTATTTTCATAACACTGCCTCCCGCTTAAGCCTGTTAGTCCCGAGTAGGCCCACCATCCCTTCTCCCATAGCTCGCAAATCGTTCTGAATGTACAGCTTTCTTTTTGATCGCGCGCTATTGATCTTCTGTATTCTGTATACCACATCATTTAACCTTTTGTCTACTTTGTAAATTCCATCCCAGTTAGTTTGCGGCTTGAGAGATAATTCTTTCTTACGCTGTGGGTTGTAGAGTAGAACCAGTCGTCCCACATGGTAGCCCTCCTTATTTGGTGCATGATGATATCTGGCTTTCATTTTATCGCTGACCATTTTAATTCGTGTGCGCACAAATTCGTGAAGTTCATTGAGGCTTTCCTGTTTTTCAGAACATGTGGCATTCCTCTCTGTGGTAGGCTTAACATCAAACTCTAAGTCACCAGTCAGTTCCAAAAACAATCTTGGCAGGTGATCTAGAATTTGAGTCATGGACAGCTGATCGGTACGCCAGTAGAAACCTCGGTAGGTGTTCGGCCCAATCCTTCTGATGATCGCTCACTACCTTTCGCAAGTATTCCTCCAGGGTTCGATTAAATCGTTCTACCATTTCATCAGACTGTGGGTGAAGTGGCATGATTCGAGCCTTCTTAATACCGTATATCTCACACATATCTTTGAATATAGCAGACTCGAAATTTCTACCCTGATCGGAATGTAGCTCTATTGGAACCCCATAGCGGCATACCCAGTTGTTCACAAAAACGTTTACAATTGTGTTCGCCTCTTGATTGGGAATGGCATACACTTTTGGCCATTTGCTGAAGCAATCCATCACGACGGAAACATAGCGATTTCCGGCATTACTGACAGGAAACGGGCCTGCCACGTCCATCGCCATGCGTTCGAAAGGCGCGCCCGAGTTATGTTGCTGCAGCTGACCTTGGCTTCTTTTTACTGGACCCTTAACTGCAATATACTTGGTAAAGCTTACTATCCAATCCGCCACTGCTTGCTGCCACCCAACTCAATAAAAACGTTGTTTTAGTTTCTCCAGAGTCTTTGTCACCCCAAGGTGTCCTCCGCTAACTCCATTATGAAACTCACTTAAGACTTCTTTCATTTTGGAGGAAGGCACAACTATCAGGTTGGATGAAGTTTTATCATCTGCACTTTCTCAATGGCGATATAAGCACCCATTAATCAACTTCAAGCTGTCACATTGTGCACAATACGCTTTTGTAAAAAAACCTGCTTCTGATATTTCATTGCGGGTGGGCCGTTTGTTCTTTTCTTTTGCTGATATAATCTTGGGCAATATTGGGTCACTCTTTTGCGCTTCTGATCAGTCTTTGTTTGTGTCTATTTGCTTTAGCCAGATATCAATGATGGATTCTTTCCGCTCAGCTTTCACACAATGTTTACATTCCAAATTAGAAGGCCGTCGTGAAAGCGCATCAGCATTTCCATATTTTCTGCCACTTCGGTGTTCAATACTAAAGTTATAGGCTTGGAGGTGCTCAATCCAACGTGCCAGCTGTCCTTCAGGGTTCTTTAATTGCAGCAGCCATCTCAGTGCAGAATGGTCCTTAGCAGAAAATGTTGACCATATAGGTATTTATGGTAATGTCTTATGCATTCCAGCACCTCCAGTAGCTCACGTCGCTTCACTCAATAATTCCGTTCAAGCTTTGACAGCGATCGGCTATAGTAGCCTGCGATTTTTTCCATCCCATCGACCACCTGCGAAAGTACACCACCAATACCATGTCCACTGGCATCACTGTCAAGGATGAATTTTTCTCCTGGGACTGGATACGCTGAAATCGCTGCATTACACAAAACTTCTTTTAGTGTCTGGAACACCTTTCTTATGACTCGCCCCAATGATATGCCTTGGTTTTAGTGGTGAACTCATGTAAGCTTGATGCCACGGTCGCAAAATAAGGCTCGAATCGTCTGTAATATGTGCAGAGTCCCGAAAAGCTAAGTAATTCATGAAGATTCTGGTGGCGAGGCCAGTGCTTTACTGCTCGTATTTTATCTTCAACCGTTGAAATGTCATCTGCTGTAACTAGATGCCCCAAATAATTTATCTGTTTTTGGAACAATGCACATTTCTTTAGGCTTAATTTCAGTCCAGCCATTGATATTCTTCTGTCAGGTTTTTGATGTGTTCGTCGCAAGTTCTGCCAATCACTATTATGTCATCTGGGTAAACTAGACAAGTCTTCCAATGGAATTCTTTAGTACGCGCTTCATAAGCTGCTCAAATGTGGCCGGCGCATTGCAGAGACTAAATGGCATAACTTTAAACTACCATAAGTCACCGTTCGCACTGAAAGCAGTTTTCTCCTTATCCTTGTCTGCGATCTCTACCTGCCAATAGCCGCTTTGTAGATCCAATGTAGAGAACCACTTTGTTCCAGCTAACGTGTCGAGCGTATGGTCAATTCTTGGTAGCGGGTAGCTGTCCTTTTTAGTGACATCATTTAGCTTCCTGTAGTCTACGCAGAATCTTGTACAACCATCTTTCTTTTTAACTAAGACTACAGGTGAGCTCTAAGGACTCGATGATGGTTCAATTACACCGCTCTTCTCCATTTCATTGACCAGCTCCTTAACCTCATTACGTTTTGCAGAGGTATACTTCTGGGTGCCTGTATTATCGGTCTCGCTTCGCCAGTATTAATTTCATGTTTGACTATAGCTGTTCTACCTTGACTTTTATTTTTCATGGCGAATAACTAGGCGTACCTTTTAAGTATTTTTTGGCTGTATTCTTTCTTAAGCTGTTAGACCTGCTACCCATTTCTCTACATTTTCGTTAAATACATGTTGGTCCTTGGCTGATATACTGGGGTGTTCCGGCAATTGTTCGCTGTTTATGACCACCTCTACTGGAGCACATTGGCATACCTCGATGTTTTCACAAATGAATTCTTCGTGGCCTGATAGATTGAGCACTCTCACTGGGACTATTCCTTTTTTATTAGATTTGACGAGGGCCTTTGCTGATAACAAGTCCAGCTTAATTTCTGCTGGTTCTACTACCCAGAAGAGGTTGTCCTCACAATCTTCCTCTATACGCACTCATGTCAATGACTCAGTCAATGAGGTGGTAGTTTCTCTTGTTTGGTAGCAACTAATATTCTGGCATACACTTGATGCTGGTATGCCACGTCTACATTACTGCAACTCATTATCTGTTGCCCCATATTCAAATTTATGCCATGGACTATCATAAAATCGGCACCAATGATAACCCTGTCTACAATATCGGCGAAAATAAAAATATGGCTTGCAGTAATGTTCGCTATAGTAACCTTCACCTCGATTTTTCCGAAGACGGTGGCGACTCTCCAGTAGCTGTTCGTAATCTGATATTATTGAGTACCTCGCACTTTCCCTTCACTATATCGGGTCTGATTATAGACTGTGTCTGCCATTAATGTACCCGCAAGCTGTAAGGTTGGTGTTATTTTTCTGCATCACTGATATGGAGATTGTGTGGCTTAACGAACGCTTTGGTCTAGAGATGATCTACTAGTGGGTGATTTTCCTATGGATATTGAAATTTGAATACGGATAGGGGTGAGCTACCATTAAAGCAAGGTGTTTTTATTATCTTGGAAAGTTCTGGTATAATGCGCACTGGTTCTTGTTTTTAGCTTTGGAGACTGTTGATTTTCCTCTCCATTACAACAAATTTTTCGTCAACAGTCTTTTATAAATTTAACACTTTCGCCTCGACGCCAGTTACTCTTTTACTGACCGTCTCATATATTTCCTGCAACTTCTCTGTTGTCGCTTTAGAAGTTTCTCGTATTTCGGCTCTACAGGTTTCTAGTAGCTGAATAGAAGTTTTCCCAAGTTTCGTTTTAATTTTAGCCATTAAATTTTGGTTTTCAGCTCTAGAAGTTTCTTTTACCTGCGCCAAATGCTTTTCGTTATCAGCTCTAGAAGATTCTTTTACTTGCGCCATAAGCTTTTCGTTATCAGCTCTACAAGATTCTTTTACCTGCGCCAAAAGCTTTTCGTTATCAGCTCTAGAAGATTCTTTAACCCACGCCAAAAGCTTTGCGTTATCCTCTCTAGATGTTCCTCGTACCTCATTAGAAGTTTCTTCAAGTTTCTTTTCAATACTGGCTAGAAAGTTCTGGTTCTGAACTTGCATCTGTTTCACCATGGCTGCAAACATTGTATTGATGTCCGAACTGCTTGTGATTGCAGCGTCACTTATCTCAGCATCATTTTCCTCATCAAATTCGTGATTATCGATGTCTATGCCACGTCTCTGAAATTCCTCTAACAGACGTTTTTGTAGTTCGGTTTTGTTATCGGCTGTTGACAGCTATAATTTATTTAATTCTCGTTTGAACCTGTCCACTTTTAATTCTTGTTATTTGAACTTTACTCCGTTTGAATAATTTATTCATTTTTTTCTTTTATTATTTAATTATTTTATTTTTGTACGCAATCCCACTTCTGACACCAATGCTACATTTTAACCCTTTTAAAACATTTGAGTTCCTTTAAATTGCGTTAAGATAAAGTTAACTCCACGTTTGTTGTTGTTACAATTTTATTTATTTTACTACACAATAACTTTTATACTGTTTGTCTTAATACAACACTAAATATTCGTTTATACAACACTTTTATTTCCGCTTTAACACGTCTTTGTCTTACGACAGCCAAACGATAACTAACTGACATGTAGGTAAAGTAGCCCTTTATATATCTAATTGCCTACAGTTTGGAAAGGTTACGAAATATCGACCATCTTCTATTTCCATATTCGCTAAATCAAATGTAACGTAAAAATAGTCGATGTGGCAGTGCTGCCAAATTGACCGAGTGAGACTAAAATTTACCAAAAACCCACAATGCAGTGTTGTATTTTATTTTCATAACAATATATATATTTTTAATAATTATATTTGTTATTGATTTGAGTTGACATAACAATAATAAAATTGGAAAAGAGAATTTTTTTTTTATATTTGTTTTCTAATATTATGCATTTAATATTAGATCAGATTTTTTATATGAAGGATATTTCTGTCGATATGCCTTATCAACCTAGAGCAACAATTGCCTTTCTTCTTCATCATTAGTTAAAATCCTGTCAGTCTTGAATAAGTTTAACGCCTCTCTCCTTCCTCAAATTCAAATGATGTTTCCGAAGTTGAAGGCTCAAACTCTAGAAATTCTAGGGATAAACTAAACCGACTGAAGAAATAGTTACGTTTTTCTGAAACAAAATCACTTAAGGTATGTTTTTGAAAGTCTGTTAAATTTGTATAGTTTCGACTATCTTTTAATTTTACAATTGGTTCTTTAAGTTTTTCAACCATTTTACGTTTTTCTTCAAAACTTATAGTTGAATCGAATAAGGCTGGAGCCACTGTTTCCACACAAATATACTATAAATAGTTGCACATTTTTTTTAGAAATTACTGCTGAGATTTCTAGGTTAGTTTGCGAATATTTTACAGCATCTTTAATAAAAGTCAAATCTTGAAGCGGTGCATTTATGGCATTGGTACATCTGAACCAGACCTTAATGTAAAGTTACACTAGAAAAATGTAAATATCACGTCATCTATTTGATTCACTTTCGTAAGTGAGAATTGGTCATATAACAGAAATATTTTTATAGAATATATTGCTTTTGGCATCTATCGTGCATGGCTGGTTGGACCAAGCGTTCGAAAATTATAACTCTCTCTGTATTTCTTTGTAATCTTCTCGATTTGAGATTTAGTCAGTTGTTCATAACAAAACTTCATAACATTTTCTAGAAAAACACACGAATATTTTTTGAACCTTTTTGAATGCTATATTTAAAAAAAATATCTCAACAAAGCACTCTTAATGCTTTGCAAATTGCAAATGAAAAGCTTAACATTATAAATAAAACCTAAAAAGGCTTTTTTCTTAAAAATTTCAAAAAATTGTAAAAAAAAGTAAGATGTTCCACTTCGCCCCATGTCCCACTTTACCTCACTCTCTCAATATAATATTGAATAATGTAAGAAAGAAGATGAAAATTAAAATACATTTTTTCTTTCTTTCTTTGAAGAATTCAATTCAAAACAATTTTTTTTGTCTATAGCATATACAGATATAATTTAATAATAATATGTACATGCAAAGAGTTTAAGGAATTTATCCTTCTACTTAAGTATAATATAGTTTCTTTTTAATATAGATAACATATGATTTTAATTAGAGAGATCGATTATTTGACTTTTTTCAAAACCGGTTTTCGAATAATTCGAAAAGTATCACTTTTTAAAAAACCGGTTTTCGGTTAATAATAATTCAAATAACCGGTTAACTGGTTATTTTATGGACCACGTCGTTTTAAAAATAAGCAGAAGCTGACGGAGAGCTTAAAATTAAAGTGGCGATCAATACTAACAATAATTCTAACAAATCTCATAAAAACTATGCCAAAACGGTGTGCGGAGGACATAAAATACAAAGTTTTTTACACAAAGTACTGAAAAATGCTTAAGTTTCGAACAGCTAATCAAGGAGCTAATTTGGTTTTTGTTGTATTACTTGGTAGAGAATGGAATTAAAGGTTTGGTATTATAGTTATAATTTAGGTGACTAAGATAACAAAAATTATATGTTTTACTTTGAATAAATGTATTAGTAATATACGAGTCCTTAATTGCCTCGACAAGAAAATTTGCTTAAATTTCGAGCAGCACTGTATGTAAATTTATGCACCACGTATTTAATAGTGTGTGTGTTACTGTGGTATGTTAGGTAAGAATCCTCCTTCCAACCAAGAAGTCGTTGGTTTAATCCCAGGCCACACCATCTGACAATTTTCAACAGCGATATCATCTCACAACATTACTGGCGACTGGTTATGTATATTTGCGCTGTGAAAAACTTCACTAACTAATATATCTGCCGTTCGGAACCGGCGTTTGTGGGTTTGTAGGCTTTTAATAAGTCTAGTTGATCATTCCCCATATATAAAAATCAATATTTATTTACAGAAGATGAGAAAAGGATATTTTTGCTCAAGAGTGGATATCTTTTTCGATCTACCTTGGTTTTTACGTTCTCTGTGAGACGTTCAAGGTTGTCATATATGCAAAAATAATTAAATTATACAAATAGTATAAATGATGAGCATATTTTCAATAAAAAATATACAAACATATAAAAATTATACCTATTTATATTAACCGGTTATTCGCGTTAAATAAACCGGTTTATTCCGTATTCGAAAAATGAAGATTTTCAAAAAATCGTATTCGCCTAAACCAAAACACTGGTAAAGACCGGTCGAATAATAGCCGTTCGATCTCCCTATTTTTAATATAATAGATAGAGGTAAA
The DNA here is from genome assembly GCA_023159175.1 of Wohlfahrtia magnifica. Taxonomy (NCBI): domain Eukaryota; kingdom Metazoa; phylum Arthropoda; class Insecta; order Diptera; family Sarcophagidae; genus Wohlfahrtia; species Wohlfahrtia magnifica. The sequence goes on from JAKWBJ010000302.1 coordinate 8,201, forward strand.
AATTTCCAAAAAACCTATATGAATAAATGTTTATAAATAAAAACAAAATCGTACAACCTAATACTTAAAACTAATTAAAAGTTCTGAGTGAGGCGAGCTCAACTATATGATTACAATCTGAATAAGAACATTTGGCGTTAAAATTTGCAGTCAATCTGCCAATTTTGACGGTTACCAAATCTACATCTGCAAGATAATGAAGTCTTGCCCTAGAGTACCGTCTAGGGATATTATATATTAATTTTAATATTCTATTTCAAATAACCTGAAATTTTTTCAAATGACAAATTGCACTATTAGCCCCAACACGGGCTGCATAAAATATAACCGCATTAAATATTAGATTGAATATTAACATTTTGCTGTCAGTATTTAACGCCGATGTTCTGTTAATAAAGGGATACAAGGTCCTAATTAGTATATTAGATTTATTTAAAATATATGAAGTATGACTCTTAGATGTTAATTTTGTATCTAGAACAGCTCCTAAGTATTTTACATTTTTATCTCCATATTATTCACAATTATATTGTCCTGGGAAATAAAGCATTGTTTTCTTTTCCTTGTAAAATATAAAGCCTGAAATTTATCACTATTGATCGCTATTTTCCATTATGTAAAGTATTCAAGTAATTGATTAAGAGCCTTCTGAATTTGTGACAGTATTTCCAAGGATAATATACCTGAACATAGTACGGCGGTGTCGTCAGCGAAAATGGACGTAATACAGTTTGTCTGTTATTGGAATATCGGCGGTATTTACATTTTATAGTGTAGTGGCTTTAATGTGAAACACATCAGAACCATAAAAGTCCTGTTGGATAAAAAGCTTTATATAAATTTAATTATATTCGAAGGGAAGTTGAAATTTATTAACTTATAAATTAACCCTTCCTCGGAAGAGCTTTTAAACAACTATTATTAATACCGTCCGCTCAAGGCGACTTCCTAGTTTTCAGACCTCTTACTATAGTGGAAATGGTAGCACAAAATATGGAAGTTTGATTACCCGTAGTAGGGTTAGTATTGAGCTCGTTAAGTCTGTCCCCAACTAGGTTTTCAGTAGTCTGATCTCCTATATTTGCAGAATATGAGTAAATATCGCAAAAGTTTTGGGCTAGCAATTCACACTTGTCTACCGTTGTAGAGAAGCGTGAGTTCTTATGTATTGGAATGATTGAGACCTCTTCCATAAAATTGTTGTCAGATTTCAAAAAGGAGAAGAACTTTTGTACAATGTAGACAGTAACCCATTCCAAGATCTTTTTCTAAGCTTATAGATCTCCTAGCTAATTACGGAATTATGAATCTTCAATTCATAATAGTCCTCCATAACCCTGTACCTTAACCACCTTCTGCGGTGATAATTGCGTCTCCTGATTAGAGATTTTATATTTTGCGTTAACTGAGTGCTGGAATTTCTTTTAAGTTCCCGTGGCTGACTGAAAGCTATCACATCATTTATGGTACAAATGTGGTGATGTAGTGCTGAGTCGATACTTTCATTGAATTGTATTAAGTTCCCAGAAGAAAGAATAAGGTTTTCGTTTATGTATCTTGAAAATAGGTGCCAATTTGCCCTTTTGAAGTTAAAATAATTGACCTTTACAATGTCGTATTGACTTCTCATCGTTATTACAACGGGTAGATGGTCGGAATTTAGCTCGTTTATAACTTCGGTAGAGGATAAATAATCCATATTAGAGAAAAAGAAATCAAGGGTTGAACTCAGTTCAGAACTCATGTTCAGATTGTAGGAATCCTGTTTCTCGTATAAAATATTCCCCCAACAATGTGCTCTGGCACAACCCCATGACCGATGTCTGCTATTTAAATCGCCACCTATTATGTATCTATCGCCCCGACTAAGTCTTTGAATATCAGCAGCAAACATTATTTTCAGAGAACCAATGGTGAGTATTGTACCACCTAGGAAATAGCTAGAATATATGTCCACACTACCAATAGTTGTAAAGATCCTAATGCCAATATTTTTAATAAGGGAACTGTTAACAATTGAAATTGTTGAATGGGAAATGTTCTTCTTCATTACTGTGGCTACATCACCACCTCTTCTGTTTCCCTATCGTTCCTGTGGACTTAAAACCTCGGGTGACTAAGTGTTAAGTTTGTCTTAAGCCGAGTTTCAGTTAATAAGCATATATCGATTTTATAAGTTAAAAGGAATTGAAATATATCAGTACTTTTGTTTTTAACGCCTTTTGAGTTCCAAGTAATAATTCTAATATTATTAAACATAATAAAAATTTAAATGCAATATTGAATTTCACCTGAAATTGGTCTAATTTACTTCTACAATTTCTTAGATTTGTAATTAACTCTATTGTGAGCAATTGTAGTTCTGGAATAGAAAACAATTGTCCAGAATTAGCAGTTGTATCACTTTTGTTCTGTTCTGTCTGTTATAATTGTTGTCATTGTAACTATTACTATGGTTTCTGTGCTGTTGCCATACACCTGGAGGACGTGGTATACTTTGTTGGAGAAAATTCGGAAAATTGTTGTTGTAGATGTAAAAATTATTACCATTAATTTGTTGTTGTTTGTTTATAGGTTTGTTACGTTGCTTAATGTTCAAATAGTGTGATTGGCTACGGCAATATAATCGGTTGATTTATGATGTCCGCTGAAGTTGGCACATTTTAATAAACTTTCTGTGCAGTCAGAAGTGTTGTGATTTCCAACGCACTTTGCACCTCACAACAGCTTGAACCATGACCATCCATTTGACAGTTATGGCTTTGAGTTACACGATTCTGTTTCGTCCCTTGAAAATTCCATTTGACCTTGATGTAATCCATAACAGAAAAGTTTTGTCTTAACTCCTTGATAGAGCTGGTCTTACATTGAAGGTAAACTACCTAAATGACAAAAGTCCCATATTGATTTTTCTTGTGGATAATTTCGATAAATTTTAATGCTTTTTGTATTTATTTATTTTTAATAACTGCTGGGTTTGAATTTCCAGACCGAATAGCAGAGCTTTATAGGGCTATTCGTTCTTGGTAGAGTACGTAAAGAATTCGTATTTATCATTTAGCTTGTTGTACAAAAGATCGAAATCATGCTTAAAATTAAGAAATATTTTATGTCCGATCGATATTTTTCTTATGGTTTTTTTTTTTGCTATTTTACAAATTTCACGTATTTCTTTACTTTACATTTTAGAATTGTTATTGGTGGGATATGTATTTTGGTTTGTTTTAGTGTTGTATCGTAGTCGATATCTATCTATGGCTTGTAACGGTGAAAAATAATTATTGTTATTGCCATCAGTCGGCGAAGTATTGTTATTTTTGGGTTTTTTCCCATTGAGTGCTACGAAATGTGCATGCACATCACTATTTACATAGGTTCGCTTGATGACGTTTTTACAATTACTCATTTTACAATTCTTCTTTACAATTTTGCTTATTGTTTTTAAATTAAAGTTATAAATGTTTTTAACACAATGAGGTAAATAAAACGGGTTATAGCTAGTAAGAGCAGGCACAACTGACTTAAGCAGAAGCTGAGCATAGACTGCTTTTTGAAGAAAATAATGAATAGACACGATGAAAAAGTGACAAATCTTTTAAAAAAATATGTTCTATGTTTTGTTTGCAGATTTTTCTAAAGGGTGGTGGTGGTAGGCTCTTGGATTATGTGTCAGTTGGAATGTTTTGTAGTAGAAAAAAAAAAATTAAAAAGAACAGTAACTTGAACATTTTCCAAGTAATACTTGACAGCAATCTTTTAGATTTTTTTATATTTGATTTTATTTTATATATTTTATTCAATAGGTTTAAGTTTTTGCCTTCAGTTATTTCGATTTTTCTTAAGAATTTTTCAAGTAAAATACTTTATATTTTTTGTTATATTATTATTAAATTCTTAAATTATATATCAATGTATTTTAATACAAATATGTGCAGCAACACGGCAATAGTTGTAAATCAGTAATAAAAACACAGGTTCGTGGTTCTTTACCTGTAGTGATGCCAAGTGTATGAATGAAAGTTTTTCTATAACAATTATTTCTGTTGTTGATGTTTTTCTAATTGAATTGAGCTTAAGTCTATAATAAATTCAGCTGTTGAATATTTTCAGTCATTTCCGGATCCAAAAGCGTTATCGGATTCGGTCCAAAATTTCCATACTTACTTTTCTAATACAAAGGTACAAAAATCTGCCTGACGGTTTCAAAAATACGATACTTCAAAATAAGGACACTTCTAGTATATATATATTCATATAGTAAATTGTTGCCAGTTTTGCCTCTATAAAGTAATTTTTGGTGCAGGTGCATTAATTAAATTATAAATATCAATGTAAAGTAGTTAATAAATAAATAAATAAAGTCCTTTTAAAATGTATTTTCCCAAATTGGATTTTTAAATGATGGGTTTCATTTAGTTCGCCTAGAAATTTTTCAACTGCGACATCGCATTCGTTGGAGCTTATTTTTTAACTTTTTGGTAAATGAAGCAACTTTTGTTTTTGGTGACAGATTATTAACTTCACTGTCGATTCTATTTTCGACTGGCGTCTCAGTTGTTGTGGTATCCTCAAACATGGTGTCATCTAATTGTGTTTCCAATTCTTCTGTGTCCAAGAAACCCAACAAGTCGGGGTCTAATTACGAGTCAACCATATCTAATTCACATGGTTGTTTATATCCTGAAGACGATCATTATATCAGTACATCTTACGTAGTTTTTCTAAAATATTAAAAAAATTAAGTCCAATTATTTATTTAAAAAATATCCTTGTTACCATTCACTGTATTTATTCTAATTTCTGCGTTTTCGGAGAGTATACTAGCATCGGAGCTGCTTCTCTAACTTTCAGCCTTCTCAAAGTACGTTTTTTAAGTATTGTCGCATTCACTTCAGTTTCTCTCAAGAAGTACTTATTATCTCAAAATTTTCTGCTAAAACGTCAAATATTTTATAGGCTACAACGTCAGTACATTTGATCCCATTTCTTCTTTATATTTATATTCTTTTTTTAAACCATTTTTGAACGAACTCATTTCAAATGTATTTATTTTTGATTTAATAATGACGGTTACTTACACAATAAAAAAATAATTCATAAAATGGTAGAAATAAAATCATTGTTGGACAATTCAAGATAGTATGGAAAGAGCTGTAATTTTTGGGGTTTTGTAGTAAAAATTATCAATTTTCCTAGGAGTGGCAACATTATTTTGTTTAATATTTAATAAAAAGCAAATCTTATTAAGTATCTTATTAAGTATTTCAATTAATTAATTCAAAGCTTAAAAAAACTTACCAATTACTTCAGATAAATTACCTAATAAATAAACACAAAAACATCAAAATCTCAAAAAAGAATGAAAATGCACCTCACAGTGAAAGTGAGCCACTAACAGTAAATATATTTTATATTAATATAGGGTCCGCCAAATAATTTTATTTTTTAAATGCTATAAAAAAAAACTACTGAATATTTTCTCAAATTTCTTTTTTTATTTGAAAGTACAATCCTTCCGGTTAATAATGGAAAATAATTTCATTCAAATGGCTACCTCGGCTGGCCATGCAGTAGCCTACCCGATCGGTCCAATTTTTAAGCACATTATCGATTGTGTACAGCTGTATTTCACCAATGGCTTTACGATTATTGTCCTTTAAAGCGTCAGTTCTCTCTGGCTTGTTGGCGTAACACTTATCTTTGACGGCACCCCACAAATAATAGTCCAACGGTGTCAAATCGCAGCTCCGAGGTGGCCAAACGACATCAGCTCTGCGGCTGATAATGCGATCTTCAGAAACAGGGCGCAAAACATCGAGTGTAGCTTCGGCTGTGTGGCATGTAGCGCCGTTCGGTTGAAACCAAATGTTGCTAATATCCTCCTCTTCAATTTTTGTGAACAAAAAATCGTTCAGCATGGCCCGATAATGATCGCAATTGACTGTAACGGCCACTCCTTGCTCATTTTCGAAGAAAAATGGCCCAATTTGCCTCTGGACCAAAATCCGCAGCAAATAGTGACTCGTCTTGGGTGTATCGGCTTTTCAATGTATGCTTGCAGGTTTTTCGTGCCCCAAATGCGACAAGTTTGCTTGTTTACATACCCGCCAAGATTAAAATGAGCTACATCTGAAAAGATGATTTTTTTTGGCAAAATCGGCATCTTCTGTAAGTCGATCGCAAGCCCACTTAGTGAAGCGAAAACGCACTGGATGTTCAGTTGGCTTCAACTCCTGAATCAATTGGACTCTGTATGGCGTCATACCAAGGTCTTTATGCAAAATTCGTCTCAATGATGTCTCCGAAATGTTCAATTGTTGAGAACAACGGTGAATTAATGTTGATGGCGCTTCACGCACACTTTCTGCTACGCCTGCAATATTCTCGGGTGTACGCACTGTTTTTGGCTTTTCACGCTTTGGTTTATCGATGAGGATGCCAGATTCTTTCACTTTTTTCACAAGACAACGAACATACGGAGCTGACGGTGCTTCTCTTCTTCCAAAATCCGTACGCAATTTTCGCACACATTCTGCAACATTACCATGATTTTCAAAGTAATGTCGCAATATTTCCCAGCGTTGTTCAAGCGTATGCACAGCCATATTAGTTCAGGGGAAGGATAAAACTAATTAACTGTCAAATCAGACATGAGCTAAGTGTTACCATTCACGAAATAAGCACTAGTTGAAAAAAACGTTAGATGGCGGACCCTTTATTTTATTGGGCCACCTGTTGCTAAAATCACAGCCTACGATGTTGTCCTTAAGATTGCTTTGTTAAGTTGCAAATATGGCGTTATAAAGAGTCACTTTGAACTTAGCTTTTAGTTGATTATGTTGAAGCGAAACGAGTAACATAACAATGTTTTACTAGTTAAATAAAACCAAAGAGTATACGGTACATAGAGTGCGCATCTTATATAAGCAAAATTGTAATATGCGGGTTATATCATTCGAACCCGCTTTTAATGTTAGCTTCTTAATTCATACTCTCGTGTAAAATTATATTTATACTTATATTTAACCTCGTCACAAAAAAAAAAAATAATAATGATTAAGAGATTTTTGTCGCTCATGCTCGCTAGTATTTTTACACACATACATTATTATGTGTTTTTCTTATTTTTAGCATGCCCTTTCCTTTTCTTTATATTTATTTTAAATAAACTCTAAAATTTGTATGAATAAAGAATACAGTGAAACAATACGACTGTGCAAGTTAATGTACGGAAAAGCATATTTATTTTATTGTTGTGCTAACGAAAATATATTAATCTATATCGAACTATGGTGCCTTTAAAAATCTATACATATACATATAAAATAGTATTATAAGCATATATAATAATGACATAAGTAAATACAAATAATTATTTTTTCAGTTATATTAAAAAACTCTAAATAATTTTTTCTCTTAGAAATAAGTTTACAACATAATAATTTCGATGAGTATTTACTTATTTTATTATTATTTATTTTTATTATTATTTTCAATTATATAGAAAATTACTAAAGTTAAATTAATTAGAATCTTGCAAAAACTACTTAAGTTAATTTTTTTTAATACATGTAATTGCATTTTTGTATAAAAGTTTAACTTTAAAATAAATAATAAAAAATAAATTTGAAATAAATATATAAAATTTTAACTTAAGTTGAATAGATAAACTAATTTATAAAATTAAAATTATTAATAAAAATAAGTTAGCTTTTTTCACAGACCAAACTCAATGCTTTCTAGCAAGCACTATTAAAAGTTCGTCCAATTTTTCTAGCATGTTGCGACAACAATTATCATTAAACCATTCACCAGGCGAATCTTTTATATTCTTTAAGAATAACTAGATATTAGAGGAATTTAAAAATTTAGTTGCTCCGTCAGACATCTATCAGCTTTAAACTATTCCATTGAGCCTAATAAGCGTTTATTAGAGGGCTATCTGCTGATATCTCTTTATCCGTTTGTCTTTCTCTTTAGCCGCTATTATCCTCGCCAGTACACGGTCTTTTCTCTGAGCCGTGGACCAGTTCTCGTTAATCTCCAGACGTAATTGTCTGATATTGACAATGGTCTCTTTGACCTTTTCACCTATTTTATCAGCGGCTATCTTACTTTCGTTTTTAATCTTTCCACTCCTGCAGTCCGTTCACTATTACGTGGAAATCTTTTCCTGTCACAATCTCTATGGTACCCACTTCCATTATGGTCAAACTTATTTACGTTACAGCGTTCATTTATTCGTACCTTGTTGTGTGGCTCTTTTCTATCGGTAAGGCGTTTGTCACCAAATTCTGTAGGCTTTCTATAGCTAGTATTTTTCCATGGTGACGCAAATCTTGCACTTTTGAGCGGTGCCCTACAATGCCTTTGAAAATGACAGCTCTTGCCACAGTTTTAGCAATTCCGTTTTTCGTTTTGCTCTTTTTCGGCCAGAAGACGCTCTACCACCTCTTTGATAGCTGCAATGAACTCTTCATTGGTATTTACGGTTTTCATGCTATACACTTTATGTACCTGTGGCTTGGATATCTCTCGAGCGGTTTCCTGTGCCAGTGCAAATACCACGGTCTCCGCAAAAGTTGCCTTAGGAGCAGCACACACCGCATACTTAATATCCGGGTCCCTTATACCATTAATGAATGCTTCGATCCTAATTTGCTCTACTAGTGGGTGATTTTCCTTTGGATAGGTTAGCGCACAAACCTCTCGACCTCCATTGCAAAGGCTTGAAGCGACTCATAAGCCTTTCGTGTTTGGCACCTTAACTCTATGCAGTACAAATTGCTTTTACGCTCGTCGCCAAATTTACGCTATAGCACCAGCATTAAGTCATTGTAGTTGTTTCTACAGCTGGCTGGCATGGTTTCTATAATTTCTGCTGCAGCACCTTTCAACGCCAAAATTAATTCTAGAGTCTTCTCTTGATCGTCACATCTATTTCAACTGTCTCGAATTGGAATTTAAATAAGGATAGGGGTGAGCTACAATCAAAGCAAGGTGTTTTTATTCTGCTAGAAACTTCTGGTATAATACACAGGGGTTCCGGTTGCTGGCACTGTAGACTGTTGATTTTCTCTTCTATTACCTTGAATTTTTCGTCAACAGTCTTTTCTAGATTTGACACTCTTGCGTCGACGTCATCAACGCTTTTGCTTACCGTCCCATATATTTTTTGCAGCTTCTCTGTCGTTGCACTCGACGCTTCTTCAAATTTCTTTTCAATTTTTGCAGAAAATTCTGGTTTTCGGCTCTAGAAGTTTTCTGTACCTGCGCCAACAGTTTTTCATTATCAGCTCCAGAAGTTTCTCGTACCTCAGCCAAAAGCATTTTGCTCTGTACTTGCATTTCTTCCATCATAGCGGCAAGCAGTGTATTGGTATCCGTATTACTTTTAGCTGAGTATCAACGTTACTGCCCGGCCGTTGAAATTCCTCATACAACCGCTTTCGCAATTCGGCAACTCCAATTTTGCCAACTCACGCCTAAGGCGATCCACATTAAGTTCTCTGAAATTCATTCTATTATCTTATTTTAAAGACTACAATCCCACTTTTGACACCAATTGTTACGTTTTTACCGTTTTAAAAACGTGTATCTACGAATTTGTAGATTGTAGTTAAAATACGTGGGCGGATTGACATTGAAGCTACCTAGCGCTAGATGGCAGTACAAACAAAAAAACTTTTTCTGTCTTATAAACTATGATCTGTCAAACGTTAGCTGATAAAATTTTAGACAAATTCATCGATTAGTTTATTTGTTGTAGTCGTTTGAAGTAAGCAACTATTGTGTTTCTCGGAAAATGGAAAAAAGTGAATTTCGTGTAGTGATTAACATTATTATTTGAAAGGCAAAACGGCGAAAGAGACAAAAGAAAAGCTTGATAAACATTACGGCGAATCTGCTCCGTCAGATTATACGGTAAAATATTGTAGTGCTAAATTTAAACGTGGCCAAACAAGCACTGCAACAATACCATCAACAGGAAGGCCAAAAGAGGTGGTTACTGAAGAAATCAAGAAAATCCTCGATATCGTTATGAAGGATCGCCGGGCCAAAATCCGTGAGATTGCTGAAATGGTAAACATATCATATGAACGTGTGTTCAATATTTTGCATGAACCCTTGCATCATGGGTGCCGCGTTTGCTCAGTGTTGAACAAAAACGAGTTCGACAGATCACTTCACAGCGGTGTTTGGACATGATACAGCATAATCCTGCTGGTTTTTGGTGTAGATTAATAACTGTTGATAAAACGTGGGTCTAACACTACACACCTGAAACCAAAAATCAATCGAAGCAATGGATGGAAGCTGGTGGAAGTGCTCCGAAGAAGGCGAAGGCAGCGAAATCGGCTGGCAAGGTTATGGCCACTGTATTTTGGGATGCACACGGAATATTGCTCATCAATTATCTTGAAAAGGGATCCACAATTACAGGGGAGTATTATCGTGCATCAATTGGTTGATACAATCAAGGAAAAGCGACCACATTTAAACAAGAAAACGCACCGGTTCACACAGCATTAGATACGATGCTAAAACTACGAGAAATCCATTTCGAATTGATTGATCATTCACCTTATAGTCCAGATTTAGCCCCTAGTGAGTTTTTCCTGTTTCCAAACTTGATAAAATAGCTCGCAGGAAAAGGATTAATCTGAAACGAAGAAGTGATTACCGAAACTAATGCGTATTTTGAGGAGTTCCCAAAATCGTATTATTCAGATGGTATAAAAAAGTTGGAAAATCGTCTTACTAAGTGTAAAAGAGAATATGTTGAGAACTGAATGGTTTTTGAAAAAAAAAAATGTTTTTTTCCTACTTAGGTAGCTTCAATATCAATCCGCCCTCGTAAAATAAATCTTGTGTTTAGTTTTTAATTAAAATTTTTTATTAACACAGTTTTGTGCACCACTGCTTGTAACCTTTTTACAAGCAATAACAATTTTCTATTCTTAATTTACAACTTTGTAAACAACAACAATTACTCGACAGATCTTTCTATCTAAATATATGTGTACATATTTCTATGAGGGTTAGTATATATGCATACATATATACGCACATACATATGTAAATATTTTATTGTTTCCTTTTAATATATTACCGCATAATTCATTGATTGAGATCTCAACAATAATCACATCGATTATTTGAACGTAAACGACTTCATCATATTTTATATTATCATTAATGTCCAACCATTCAATCAAGCAACAACAATAAAATCACACTCAATAGCAGCAATTAAAACAAACAAAAATAATAGCCAGGCCTATAGTCAAAAATACAAGTTCATACATACTCAGTAAAAGATACATATTGATACATTCATTGTGTTATGTGGAACACACATGCATGCGTAAATGCTTGTTCAGAAACATAACCCAGCAAGCAACGTCAAGTCAAAGTTTGTATATGTGCTATGGGAATACTCGTATGTTGGTTTTTAGTACTACATTTATGTACGAAAACATTCAAAATCAATTTAGCAATTAACAGCGTCGTCATCAATCTTTTCCTTTGTTGGTTTTGTTTGTGTGTGTGTGTTTTTTAATGTTTATCCAAAAACCAGTTTTATTTGTTAGTCCGATCGTTCGTTTTGTGCTATAGCCAGTTGTTTTATTGTATCCCAGGTATAAAAATGTATCAACTTTATCTTCTTGAATACGTTTAGGTTAGCGGTTGCAATGCGCTGAACTTGAATCGAATCTTGTGGCAGAGCGATGAAAAGAAAACAAAATAATACTTGCATGCTGTGTTGGAAGAATGGCGAGATATTATTTAAAGTTTTGGAGAATGACATGCTTGCCTGCCTGCCGTCCTAAAATGTTCTACCGCACATTAATGATAGACTGACGTTAATTAAACTAAAACAAAACATTTAGGTTTATAGAAAACCTAATACACATGTTTGTTTTTAACGATCTATGTTAAATTTCTAGTTTATTGTTGATTTCTTAATTTTCTTGAAAATATAAATTTTTTCTTCCAATTCTCTAATCAATTTTTAAACTCTTTCAGTTAATCACAACAAACAAAGATGAACGAAATCTTTCAATTGATCGAACTTCGGGTTGCAAAAAAAGTTGTTCTGATCAAACATTCATACTTTGCTTTTACCTTACAATAGATAAAACTTAAAAGCTAACGACGTCATTACCAACATTAAAAAATTAAAAATCTAATTTAGTGCAAATTCTTGAATCAGTATTTTAGCAGACAATCGCTGAAATCAAATTGGATAAATGAGTTTTAAGTTTTGAAAATGTATGCCCTAGAAATGGATGAAGTACATATATTTACATACATGTTTATATACCCGGACTAGGTTGAAATACACTTATACATATTGTTACAAAAATAAGGTTGGACTCCCCAGCGTTTATTACATCGCTAAAATAAATAAACAAAAGCTACAAGAACAACTATACGTGCTGTATATAAATAACCAGAATCGAAAACAACAAACATTAGCAGAGATAACGTAAATAAAAATAACACAGCAACAACAAAAACTAACAGCAAAGAAAGTTATAACTACGATCGGATGGGAAGATCTTTAGGTAGAAAGATCTGTCAAGTAATTGTTGTTTTTTACAAAGCTGTAAACAGACGGAGTAATTAAGAATAGAAAATTGTTATTGCTTGTAAAAAGGTTACAAGCATTGGTGCACAAAACTGTGTTGAATAAAGGATTTTAATTAAAAATTAAACACAAGGTTTATTTTATTTTAACTACAATCTACAAACTCATACATACACGTTTTTAAAAAGGTAAAAACGTAACAATATGTACTTGAGAAACACTTTTTCTTTTGTCTAGGTGTGGAACTATTGCAAAAGAGGAGTGGTAATGAAAAAAAAAAAAAAAATAATAATAATAAAACAATTAATGGAACGTTAGTCGATAGGAGGATCCAGCAAAAAAAAAAAATCCTAACCCACAACCAAAAAGACAACCACATTCAACGAGAAAATTTTGTCCCATTATAGCTTATCATTTAGAAACTCAACCCCTACAACATAGCTTCCAAGGACCCTCCAACTAATGTCATTAAGAAGACTTATGTCCGGTACTAGGTCACGTCCTATCTGTGTCATCCTAATTTCGACAAAAGTAGGGTATGTACATAGGAAGTCTTCGAAGGTCTCCCACATTCATCAGAGTGAACATAGCTCGTTCTATATAGCTGCATTCCTTATAGAAATTAAAATAGTAACTATAAACGAATTTTTTCCATTTAAAAAATTTTGTTATTACCCAACAAAAGAAGAAAACGACGACATATAAAATTGTTAGCTAATTAATTTTATCCTTAATTTGGCTTTGTTATTTTATTTTTTCAAAGTTCATATTTAATTAGTGAGAAAACTTTTTTTTTAATTCAATTATCGCTCTTTTAAATTTTAAAAATATTTTTATTGCCTGGATATGCAACAATTAGTCTGGCAACACATGGACTCAATTTTCTTCTTTAAGCAAGTTATTAAGACTTTAAATCTCTTATACACACAAAATAGTTATTATTGTCTGTCTTCTATTCAACCAGCGACACCATAATAAAGATATTTATTCGTTAAAAAAAAGAGGATAAAAAATTTCAGCAACTACAACTAAATAAAAATGAAAATGAGAAAAAGAAACAATAACTAAAATAGACGTTGTCCGTCAACACAAGCATGCTTGAACGCATACAGCGCTGAGGAGAGAAGGTTAAACAACAGGTATAACTACTAGGAGGCATAAACACCGAGACGTCGCTTTAAAAACACAAAAAAACATTAAATCAACAGTTGAGAGCAGTATTGCCACCTTGTGTGTAATTTTTCATTGTGTGTGTAGTGCGTGTGTAATTAGTTTCATTTGTAATTTTACTTTTTGTTTTACAGTTCTCTTTAATCGCTCTGTTTGAATTTTTGTCATATGGAATTTGGCGTACGTAATTTTCTGATTCGCAAACCAAACCAAATTTAATCATTGATATACGAAAACTATTGTTACGCATGGAGTAGGTTTTGGGTCTGTATTTGGAATGCTGGTGGCGAAATTTTTTTTGGTGTTAATGTGGAGAAATTTGCTTATATCGACATTCGAAAAAAAACAATTTTCTCTTATACCAAGGTAACGATCACAAGCAAACATCGAATATTGCAAAAATTGGGTTGATCCGTATCTGACTCAAACTTACAGGAACACTTGCAGAAACACCAGAACCTAATATAATTGAATATCTTTAGAAGGAATTGGCTAAGAAAGTTTATCAAAAAAGTTTACCACCCTATTCAGCTTAAGGCGACATTATCAAAAGTATGGAACTCCATAGACCCGGAAGTATGCCAAAATTTGTTAAAATCAATTCCAAGGCGCTTACTGACTGTTCAGGATTACAAAGGATTATTGCTTTAGTTTAAGTATTCATACTTTGCTTTGTTCGATTACGCGTTGAGCTAAAAAATTTGAGTTATTTATGTGTTTCTGATGAAACTTACAGTTATTATTGGGTAAAGTGCTGGTTTTCTCATTATTCATAAAGACTCTTATTATTATAAGACTCTTATTATTATTGGATGTATAAATAGGACATCGAAAAATCTATATATTAATTATGAGAATAATTCTTGTCCGATTATGCGTTGCAGTCAGTATGAAGATATGTATGTTTGTTTGGATATAATATTTGTAAAAAACGAATTTTGTGTGTAATTTTTATTCATATGTGTAATTTTGATACCGCTTGTGTGCAATTCCTAAAGCTGTTGGTGGCAGCATTGGTTGAAAGCCACTGTGTTGATTATGAGCTTTGTGTAGCTGGCTTTTTGGCCGGACTGAAGTTATTGAGGGAACGAGGTTTTGTTTTATTGCTTTAAAAAATATACGAAATATTATATTTCAATAATTTTACGTCGAGTATAAATAAAGTAATTATGCTTAAAACCATCCTATATAAGCGGGTATGCAGGATGTATAAAAAAACTAATATTGTAATAAAAATATTGCACAAAACAAAAAAGCATATGGAGTCCTTGTCAATTATACTGCATCTTTTGATAAGGTAAAACGCAGCTTCAATTGAATTTGTTCTGTATTAAATGTACATATATAGCCGCCCAAAATGAATTAAAAATTATCCACTGTGCCACAAAGGTCCACTAACGGCAATAAAAACTGTATTTTTTTAATATACAGTGCACTCGGGATAACGGAAACACTCAATTTTGTCAACATTCCAAAACATTAAGCCTTTTTTTCTAACATTGTCGACTCTAAAACGCCAACAAAACCTTAAAGCTCTAAAAAATAAACTCCAAATAAAGCACAATTTTAGCTTCAATAACAGCTAAAGCACTTATAACTGTTATAGAAAAGGAGTTACATATGTATTGTCTTTCTCTGTTCGGTTGATTTTTTGTTCCCTTTGGAAGTCTTGTTTCTTTGGATTTTTTTTGTTCGCTTTTAGTTTATAAACAATAAAAACGCTTTAAACTACACTAGCAATATGTTGTTTCCTATATAAATTTTTATATTCATAAACGTTAATCTGTTAAACGAGTGCACTGTACATCTAACGTTTTTTTTTTTTTTTTTTAAGTAGAGCTCATTTCGTGAACGGTAACACTTAGCTCATGTCTGATTTGACAGATAATTAGTTTTATCCTTCCGCTGAACGAATATGGTTATGTATACGCTTGAGCAACGCTGGGAAATATTGCGACATTACTTTGAAAATCATGGTAATGTTGCAGATGAAGCTCATTTTGATCTTGGCGGGTATGTAAACAAGCAAAATTGTTGATTGTCGCTTATCGTTATCTGGCCATGTTGAACGAATTTTTGTTCACAAAAATTGAAGAGGAGGATATTAGCAACATGGTTTCAACAGGACGGCGCTACGTGCCACACAGCCGAAGCTACACTCGATGTTTTGCGCCCTGTTTTTGAAGATCGCATTATCAGTCGCAGAGCTGATGTCGTTTGGCCACCTCGGAGCTGTGATTTGACACAGTTGGACTATTATTTGTGGGGTGCCGTCAAATGTTACGCCAATAAGCCAGAGACAATTGGCGCTTTAAAGGACATATTCGTGAAGCCATTGGTGAAATACAGCTGCACACAATCGATAATGTGCTTAAAAATTGGACCGATCATATAGGCTACTGCATGGCCAGCCGAGGCAGCCATTTGAATGAAATTATTTTCCATTATTAACCGGAAGGATTGTACTTTCAAATAAAAAAAGAAATTTGAGCAAAAATTCAGTAGGTTTTTTAGCATTTTCAAAAAAAAAGAAAAATTTATTTGGCGGACCCTTTACTTTGTTGGAGTGATGTGTAATGTATATTAATTTTGCTAATTTTGCAAAAAACTTTAAACATAGATGCACTAAACTCTGAGCCCTGATCGCAAACAATTTTCTTGGGGGGTCCGTGAAGGCTTATACAGTGTTTGCAATTTTTTTAAATTGAAATGCTATTTCTAGATTCTAAAAGATATGCTGAACCAAACTTTGAAAATTTGTCAATAAGGGTAAGGATGTTTCGTTTGTTTATACAGTAAATGCCAATGTGGACAATGTCTAATGGTTTTTTTTGGTATTTCGGGGATTTCAAATATGGGTTTCGGAGGTCTTCTGTCATATTTAAGTGTTTGACACACATTGCAATGATTAGTTTAGTTATTTTTATTATATTTTTATTTTTTTTTAGATTTAGTTATTTTTTCATTCATATAGGGAAAAAAATTTTCCCGTTTTAAATGTTCAAATGTTTCCTGTATTCCCCTGTGATTATTGTTGGAAGGATAATCGTTTACAAATTTATCTTGATCATCGGTGTTCCTAATGTCTTTCAATAAGATTTTGCAGCGAACAAGTTTAAAAATTTACTATTTGCAAAATATTTAGAATATGTGTCCTGAACGATTTAAAATGTGTTATCGTTTGTCATTATCGCAGAAAGTTTATTAGGGGCAAGGTGTTGTTTGAATATGTCGGTCATTATGGTTTCGTTGTATTCTGGTCTACGTATTGTCTTTCTCAGTTTATTTTTAAAGACAGTCTCAAGTGTAAGAGGAGAACCCTCGTTTCGCACTTGTACAATAATCTGAAGATTGAATGTGCTTATCGCTCTTTCCGAAATTCGAATACCATCTTCGTTATTTTCGTCGGCAGGGTGGATAGTCGTTCCCGCTGTCCCTTGAATTGATGCATTGTCAGTTGTATTAATATTAATATTCTCGTTATTTAAAATATTATGATCTTGAACCCTGATGCGGCTAAGAGCTTCCGCGTTCGTGTTTAATTTGCCTTTTTTATAGATAACTTCATAGTCAAACTCCTCGAGTTTAAGTCTCCACCTTACTAACTTGGAGTTCGGTTCTTTCAAACTCATTATCCACGTTAGTGGTCTGTGGTCGGTTACAATTTTAAATTTATGTCCGAAAAGGTAAGGTCTAAAGTATTTAGTAGCCCAAACAATGGCCAACAACTCCTTTTCTATTGTTGAATAGTTTACCTCAATGTCTGTTAGTGTCCTGCTAGAGTAGCATATCGGCTTATCGTTCCCGATTAGCCCTTGGGAAAGAATTGCTCCCAAAGCGAAGTCGCTTGCATCGGTTGTCAAAATAAATGGTTTCGAGAAGTCCGGATATTTTAGTATGGGATCGTTGATCAATAGATTTTTGCATATTTCGAATGCCCTCAAATATTGATCATTTAAAATAATTTTCCTTCCTTTCTTTAAACATTCAGTTAAAAGTTTTGTTAACTTTAAAAAATCTCGTATAAATTTCCGGTAATAGCCCAATATCGCAGGTATAATTTTATCTCCTTTTGGGTTTTCGGAACGGGGAAATTTTTATCGCTTTAATTTTTTTTTGGGTTTGGTTTTATTCCCTTGGTGGAAATAATATGTCCCAAAAACGCATACTCTTTATGCAAAAATTCAGATTTGTCTAGTTGAATTTTCAAATTTGATTCTCTTAATCTATCAAAAACCTTTTTTAAATTCAACATGTGTTCTTGTAATGATTTAGAGTAGACGATTATGTCGTCCAAATATACAAGACAAATCGTACCCATTAAGTCTTTCAACACATTATCCATTATTCGTTGGAATATAGACGGTGCGTTTTTTAGCCTAAAGGGCATTGTGACAAATTCAAAATGACCTCCATCTGCTGAAAATGAACTTTTATTTATATGTTCTGGATGCATTTCTATCTGGTGAAAACCACTGGCAAGATCTAGGATAGTAAAATACGAGTACATACTTCTGCCTAATTTGTCCAATATGTCCGTTATGTTGGGTATGGATTACTTGTTACAAATTGTCTTTTCGTTCAATTTTCTATAATCAATAACGAGTCTCCATTTTTGTACACCACTAGCATCCTTTTTCTTTGGCACTATACGTACAGGAGCACTCTAAGGTGAAAAACTTGGTCTTATAATGCCCTGTTGTAACATTTTGTCTATTTGTGTTCTTACCTCCTCTTTATGAACATAGGGGTATCTATAGGACTTTGTAAAAATTGGTGCATCGTCTGTGGTGTTGGTTTTATGTTTAATTTGGTTAGAAAAACTAAGAGGACTTCCTTCTGTAAAAAATATATCGTCAAAGTTTCTAAAAATTTTAATTAGTTCTCTTTTTTCTTCTTCGTTCAAGTGGTTAGTTCTCAGTAATTTAGTTAGTAGTAATATTCTTCCAAGTCTATGCAAGTAGATCCTCCCACATCAATGTTATACAATTCTTGAGGTTTAAAATTACCTATTGTTCTTCTTGTCTGCATGCTCGATGGTTTCCTTAAATTAGTAAATCCTGAACTTGTATCCATCGGTTCTGGTGGTGGTAAGTTCTGTGAACGATGCTGTTGTTGCCCCAAGCCGGGATTAGGTGAATTATTGTTATAAAATGTCCTATTTTGTTCGAATCCAGTATTTTGTGTAATCATTTGAAACGTATTAAAATTTTTATTCTGTCCGATTGAAATAATAGGTGCATTAATTTGGAGTTCTTGAATATTATTAATTGGATTCTCATATTTAATTCTCGGAAATTGTTGTGAAATTCTGTTATGGTTGTTTAATTGGTAAGGTGAAAAGTTCTGATAGTTTGGTAAAAGGTGTCTTACATTTTGCTGGTGAATAGGATATGTGCCTGTAAATGGTTTCTTTGCATAATATATATTTTGTTCCTAAATACAAAAGGAAAACGCTTCGGCCAGCGTCTTAGGCCTCATTGATCTGATATTTGAGCCTAAAGGTTCTCTAAGTCCCGATACGAATGTATTCAGACACATTTCGGCAAATAATTTTTGTTTTGCCTCTATTACACTAGAATTAGTCTCATGGATTAAAATATTATTATTAATAGAGGATTGTATCTCAATGATTGCACTATAAAACTGTTGAACCGACTGATTGGTTTGTTTTAAGTTATGTAAGTCTCTGATTAAAGATGTTTCGTTTCTTTTGTCAGAATAATGTAGAATTAGATTATTTTTTATACTTTCCCAAGCCAAAGTGGTACCATAAACATTGAGCAATTCATTGGCCTGCCCTACAATCTTGTTCCTAATTGCTCTCAATATAATTTTTGCATAGTGTGTTCCGTCTACATCAACTAGGTATCCCAAGATTTCCTCAACATTAGTCAAAAATTCGTATAGAAGTCTTGGATTTCCGTCAAACTTTGGAAGGTCCTTAACCGCGTCTGGGACTCTTAGTGAGTCAAATATTTGATTTGGGTTTAGGGGTGAATTTGGGATTAGTTGAGGAGTGGAGCCTGAAGGGTTATTGTTATCAAGTGACATTTCTGTGTTCTCTGGTATGTGTACTAGGTGTCTAAAAATTGTTGTGTATGGTTTATTTCGATATATTTTTCGCATGAGGCAACCCTTATTTAGTTTTATACTTATTTATACTCTTTCACTTTTATTAATTAAAATATATCTTATTTATACTGTATTCACACTTATACTATAGTAATTAAAATATGTCTTATTTACCCTATTATTATTATAAGAAGTTTCATATTCAAGAGTTGACTGATGTTCTTGTGAGTCCTCTTGATGATAATTGCTGATGTTGGAAATTGATGATTATTTGTATATTTTGATTTTGTTCCTGTGAGTTCTGTTGATGATGGTTGCTGATTGATGATTTTATTTTTGTGGGTTGACTTGATGATGAATTTTTGTTTGTTGGTGTTGTTTTCCTGACGATTATTACAATTACATAAGTTTTTTTTTTACAAATTTGTGTATATTTTAACTAAATTAGTTATTGTTTTTATCACGATTATTACTTTTTTTTATGAACTACTTTTTAATACTTTAAGTTTTTAATTTTTTATTTTAACTTAATTAGTTCTATAATTATTGTCACATAAACTTTTTAATTATACTTCTTAATTGTTTTCGGATTTTAATAGTTTTAAATCATTCTTGTTCGTTCACTGTTTCAATTATATTCCTTAATAATTCACAGTTTTCTCACTATTATATATTATATATTATTATATATTATTTCTCACTATTATATATCTATATATTGTACCGTAATAGTTCCCGAATTTTTACTATATAGTAACACTTTTTGTAACATTAGAAGAAACAAATCTATAATCAAATTAATTTTTTGTTTATTTACTTATGGCACTTTTTTTTCTGACAAGAAATGTTGCACTTCTTCTATTCCTTGTCACCAAACATTGTTTAAAATTAAGAAATATCAAGGATTTTCAAAAGGCAAATTATTCAGAGATCAACACAAAAACCTTTCTTTGTATTAATTTTTTTTTTCAAATGAATACAAAAAATAAATAAACAAAAGCTGCAAGAACAACTATACGTGCTGTTTACAAATAACCAAATCTACAACAACAACCATTAGCAGAGACAAAGTAAATAACAAATAACACGGCTACAACAATAATTAAGCAGCAAAGAAAACAAGTAACAGACAATAAACAAGCAACAACAAACATAAAGAGCTGAAAGAAGTAGATGTTTACATACGCATAGCTGCAAAAGAATTAAAAAGAAAGAAATGGAATCTACCTGAAATATCGAGAGGTTCGAGAGCTTTCGATGTGTTGTTTACTCAGCCATATAAAAAGCACATCGATGCGAACAGCAATCAGTTTATGTATCGTAAACTCAGCGAGTGAAGTTTAAATAAACCCAGCGAGTGCAGTTTGTGTGAAGAGAGTTTATAAAGAGTAAACTCGTGAAGTGAATCGTGAAGTAAAGAACCAGTTTAGTTGGAGCTAACTCAGTAAAGAGAGTTAAGTGTGGAAATACCTCTGGTTGAAAAGATTGTGATCGAATCGATTACGATCGGGTTGGAAGATCTTTAAATAGAAAGATCTGTCGAGTAATTGTTGTTGTTTACAAGATTGTAAACAGACGGAGTAATTAAGAATAGAAAATTGCTATTGCCTGTAAAAAGGTTACAAGCAGTGGTACACAAAACTGTGTTGAATAAAGGATTTTTAATTAAAACCAAACACAAAATTTATTTTATTTTAACTACAATCTACGAACTCATAACAACACGTTTTTAAAAAGGTAAAAACGTAACAATATTTTTAACTTTTCTGTCAAACTCATATGGAAATAAAATGAATTTACTAATTAATATACGTAAGCATGGAAGCGCTGCAGAAACTGTTCCTGTGATGCTACAATTTTATTCTTTTTCGATGTCAGATTTTACAATGTTTGTATTATCTTTACTATATTGTCCTTTATGTTTGAAATACCAAACAAAGGCTAAAAAAGCTAAATGAATTTTTGAAAAAATTTAAAAAAAGCTAAAAGCTAAATGCGAAATTTCGAAGCTAACTCAAACATAAAAAAGCTGAATTTAGCATAAAAAAGCTAATATGGTCACACTGTTGCTGAGAGAAATGAAAGCAAGATCAAGTTATTTCAATTGTTAGATGCAAGGATGCGAATAAAATTTTACAAGTTGTACTCACTTTCATAAAAAGGTGTACTTTTTTCAGTGCGATTGTACTAAATTCATTTTTATTAAATAAAAAAAAAAAAAATAACTTAAAACGTAAATAAAAATTCATTCGTATATATACATACATACTGTAAGCGCCAAATGAAAGTAAACACCATCATTTTCAAAAATTTTTCTCATATTTCAGTCTTTTAAGATACGATGCATATAAATATATATTTTTTTAAGACTGTATTTACGGCACTACAAAATCTATAAAAAATTACGACAAAATTCTTACAAAAACTGAAGCTATACAACAAAAAAGAAAAAACTCTATTTTTTACGCGGCAAATAAATGTATACTACAAGGCAGAAACTTATACGATAAGAAAGAATAGAGTATAAATATCTGGAAAGTGATACTATTTTTCCGATGGCTGCTATCGAATAGAACAAGAAACTGTTTTCGAAATTTTGAAAATACCCCTAAAATTATGAGTTTCTTCATTTCTTACTTTCTGTAACAGTTAAAGTTTTTAAATTTGTATCAAGCATATTCAATAAAGTGCTGTTGCCATAACAACAAATTTTTTAACAAAGGCAATATACATTTGTTGTTTTTTTATGCTGAATTAACGCCAAAAAAGCTCTGAAATAATATATGTATAAAATACATCTCATCCCGTTTTTACACGGTGGATAATTGCCTGAAGATACCGGGTCTTAAAAGGAACCGAGAATGTAACTGCACAAGTGAAAGCTTGTTTGCCTCGCTGAACGCTTATAAAAGTTAATTATGGTTGGTGGTACACCAGAAAATTGATAATGAAATACTATAAAAGGTGGCGAATTGCGTTTGGTGAATTAGTTATCATTTGTTTTTCAAAAAGTAAAGTCTGTTTAGGCGCAAATAAAAAGTGTTGTAAAAGTGAATTTGCTGTATTAAGACATAGTGTTTTAAAGTTACAGTGGAATTAATAAAAAAGAAACAAAAAACGGCAAGTAGTGTTTTATTTTATTTTAGCGCAATATAAACGAACTCAAACGTTTTGAAAAGGTTAAAACGTAGCAATATGCTGACGTATGAATTCTCACGCTTTGCTTGAGCAAACTGTGGGAACAAAAGAAAATGATAAACAAAATTATTATTTTAATTATATTTCAGATTCTTTTATTTTGGTAACATAATAAAAGAAATTTAAAGAAGCAACATATTGCCGCCCCAGCGGAACCATGAATTCCAGTAGGTTAGCACTAATATCAGCAATTTATAGTTCACAAAATTGTCGTATCAATGGTACTCCGGTGGATAGTTATTTCTTCTCTTAAATATTGATTTTAACAGAAGGATAATGATGACTGTAAGATGAGGGCCATTCCTGTATAACCAACCGCCAAACCGTGTACCCTATAATCGGCTGTTGTTGTTGGTATATTGGGTCGTTGTGCCTTTACTTCTTCCTGCTATCGGTTTATGTCTTTAATACTCGAACGGTATAGTAAGGTTTGTGGCAGGTTATTTTCATTCTAGAATAATTGGGAGAATGACATCCCGCTGATGGTATGGGATTGATGAAGACTTGATGTGATAGTTTGTTGTCCGTGGATCGTAATCATCTCGTTTTTCAGGTGCTCCTGCTGGTATTGTAAGTAAGTGTCTTGAAAAATATTGTAACTACTTTTTTCTTTGCTCACTGTACTTAATTTAAGTTCTTGTTTGGTTGCCACCAGCCACTGACTCCTTTTGTATAATTGGTGCCACACGTTGTTATTGACTATCACCTCTGTATTGCAACTTGGGTTGGATTTATTATTAAATACGGGTATTTCGCAGCTACTTATTGGTGCACCTTTAGAATATGTTGCTTGGGTATTTGAGCATAAGAATGTATTGTGTTCGAGGGTATTGCATTCGAGAGGTTTAGTATTACCCATGGGAAAATATTCATCACATTGCGGGTTGAGAACCATCATTTTCGTGGTCGGTATAATGGCAACTAAAGTATTAGAGTAGGATAAAACAGATCATATTCATTTGGATGCGCCAATGGGATGAGCAATGTGCAAATAATGTGCTGGTTTGTGTACGTGGGAGGATTGACATTGAAGCTACCTAGCGCTAGATGGCAGCACAAACACAAAAACCTTTTCTTTCTTAGAAATTACGATCTGTCAAACGTCAACTGTTAAAATTTTATCCATCGATTAGTTTATTTGTTGTAGTCGTTTGAAGTAAGCAAATTTTGTGTTTCTTGGAAAATAGAAAAAAGTGAATTTCGTGTAGTGATTAAACACTATTATTTGAAAGGCAAAACGGCGAAAGAGACAAAAGAAAAGCTTGATAAACATTACGGCGAATCTGCTCCGTCAGATTATATGATAAAATATTGGATTGCTGAATTTAAACGGGGCCGAACAAACACTGCAACAATACCAACTGGAAGGCCAACAGAGGTGGTTACTGAAGAAAATATGAAGAAAATCCTCGATATCGTTATCAAGAATATCAAGAAAATCCTCGATATCGTTATGAATGATCGCCGGGTCAAAATACGTGAGATTGCTGAAATGGTAAACATATCATATGAACGTGTGTTCAACATTTTGCATTGAACATTTGCATATGAAAAAGCTATCGGCAAGATGGGTGCCGCGTTTGCTCAGTGTTGAACAAAAACGAGTTCGACAGATCACTTCACAGCGGTGTTTGGACATGATAAAGCATAATCCTGCTGATTTTTGGCGTAGATTAATAACTGTCGCTGAAACGTGGGTCCACCACTACACACCTGAAATCAAAAATCAATCGAAGCAATGGGTGGAAGCTGGTGGAAGTGCTCCGAAGAAGGCAAAGACAGCGAAATCGGCTGGCAAGATTATGGCCACTGTATTTTGGGATACACACGGAATATTGCTCATCGATTATCTTGAAAAGGAGAGTATTATCGTGCATTATTGGATCAATTGGTTGCTGCAATCAAGGAAAAACGACCACATTTATACAAGAAAAAAGTGCTCTTTCTTCAAGACAACGCACCGGTTATATACAATGCTAAAACTACGAGAAATCTACTTCGAATTGGTTGATCATCCACCTTATAGTCCAGATTTAGCCCCTAGTGACTTTTTCCTGTTTCCAAACTTGAAAAAATGGCTCGCAGGAAAAAGATTCATCTCAAACGAAGAAGTGATTACCGAAACTAATACGTATTTTGAGGAGTTCCCAAAATCGTATTATTCAGATGGTATAAAAAAGTTTGAAAATCGTCTTACTAAGTGTATTGAGCTAAAAGGAGACTATGTTGAGAAATGAATGGTTTTTGAAAAAAAAAATGTTTTTTTCCTACTTAGATAGCTTCAATATCAATCCGCTCTCGTATGTGTATGTGTATATAGATGAATGACATCTATATGATATGAATGTTATATCTGCTGGAAGATTTGCCTTTGTGTTATCAACTTCAGTAGAAAATTGGTGTGGTGTCAGCAGAATGTGGCTGATCCGACCATGATAAGTATCGGCTAATAAATTAATCACGTACACCGAATAAAGCATTCGCCACATTGCCAACGATATCTATTGCCTCGCGTTTTTTGCGTTTTGCGAGGTTGTCTAGACCAGCCTCCATTTCGTCCTTAAGATTGTGAAAATGGTAAATTATTGAGTGCTGAGGTGCGAATTGTTGCAGACTTCGACCAAAGCAGCTGTTCCGTTAACCAGAAGCTGCATTTCATTATAAAACGGTGTCAATTTAAAATATATATGAAGTTTCCATTCTGATATGATCGGCTTGATTTGACCGATATGATCAAAATCTAACCCAGAATTAATAGTAATTTGTGTATAAGTAACTTTGGAGCACATCACCAGTAGAAAGAACAATGATAAGAGCATTAGCATGCTTGTAGTGCTCACATTGGAGTTTTTTTAGGTTGCAGATTTTTATCTTGGTCGTTGGATGCCCTGTATTTTTTAAAGAGTGGCGGTTTATCTGGAAGTTATTGGTGTCTCTAGAGGAAGCGGAGCTAGTGAATGAATTGCAAGTTTAATGACACCGGTAGATGTTTTGGTAGCAGCTGTCCTGAAAACTCCATCTAGCCCGGGGTAAGTTCCGATTACCTTGTCTTTGAGTTATTTTGCCTCTGCAATTGTTGAATATCTTCCTTGAACTGTGACTGCTGTGTAGCTCGAACAATAATCGCCACCGCTTCGTGAAGCTTGAAAGGTGTCAGGCCGATTTTGTCGCTCTGCCTTGATAGTTCTAGTATTTTTTATGAATCTTAAAGCATATCCCATAAATCTTTGAAGCGTTTTGAACGAGTTTCAGTGGTTTATGCTATGAAACGGGTTTCCACTTAAGACTGATACCAGCAAACTTTTAGGGTTTTGTTTAATTTCACAAATTATTGTGTCAGAAATTTGGCAAAAAGTTGGAGGCCGATGTTTTTCGTCTTCGTGAAGGAAAAACGGACCGTACATCCATTAAAGTGTTTGTGTTAATTGCTGGGGGTTAAATCCTCCGGATATGATGTCCGCTAAATTATCCTTGGAACTTACGTGCCGCCATTGTTCTGGTACCGTATTTTCTTAAATTGGAGCTATTCGATTTGCCACAAATGTATAAAACGAGGATGACCTAGAGTTTTTCCATGTTAATACGATTTTTGAATCAGTCCAATAGAATTTTGGTACTGTACTCATGTCCAAATCGTGTTTAACCCTTGCAGCTAAGGTAGCTTCTAACTGAGCAGCACATAATTCCAGCCTTGGAAGTGTTTGCTATTTAAGTGGAGCTATACGCGATTTTGCACACAACAAGTAATAAATAATAGTTTTATTAGATATAAACGTTGTGACATAAACTGCCGTCCCATATGTCTTCTCGGATGCATCTGTAAAAACGTGAAGTTATGTTTTGCTGGAAATCTCACCCTTGTAAATGTGCCGATGTACCTGAAAGCTTTCGAGTTCTTTAAGATTACTTCGAAAATCTCGCCAGCGAGAATCAAATTCTGAAGAACAGCTTCTTCCCAAGAGAGGTCTGAGGTCCATAACTCCTGGACAAATATTTTGGCCTTGACGACCACAGGAGGCAAGAGACTCAAGGATCAAAAATGCGTGCCAAGTCTAAAGTGACTGTTCTTTTATTTACAGCCTTTATTGTTTGGATGTTGACTTTAATTTTAAGTTGGACCCATTTGGGTAGCCAAGGTAATCCTAGTGTTTTTGTGTACTCGTTATTGTCTTAAGAAAAGTCGAGGCTGACTTTTTGACCGGTTTAGTGGGTGTTACTGAGGAGATGAGTATGGTTAGCGCACCACTTTCGTAAAATAGATTAGGCTGTCGGCTCCACCCACCCATCATAAACATAAAAATTCTTTTCTAAAAAGCTTGCTGCTAGAGGCGAAAGTATCTTGTTGTCATGGCTTATTTCCTTCAATCATTTTAGGTATGGCGCTGGTCTGGTTCCATATGTGACGGTGTTCAATTTGAAATAGCTGATTAGTTCAGTGGTATTTTTTCGCCACAGAATTATTTGATAGTGCGTGTGTTTAGGATGGATCAATATTTGACGGTACATCTTGTATATATCAGTCGTAAACACGAAACGTGGCAGCCGAAATCGCAGCAAAAAACTTGAGGAAACTTCTACTGAGGTAGGAGAAATTATTAAACAACTTGAACACAAATTTAATGTAACGTTTGAGCAATTACGTGAAATATATGCGACGATAAGCAAAAGGGCAGATGGTGTGGAGACAGGAATGGAGAATTTCGAGAAGACTGTTGACGAAAAATTAAATGTAATGGAGGAGAAAATCAACAGTGTCCAGTGCCAAAAGCCAGAAGCTTCTAGCAGATTAAAAACCCCTTGCTTTGACAGTAGTACGCCTTTGGCGGTATTCAACTTTCAGTTCGATACAATAGCCAGCAGAAACGGATGGGATGATGAAGAGAATGCACTGGAATTTATTTTGTTTTTTAAAGGTGCTGCAGCAGAAGTGTTAGAAATAATGCCAGCCAGCTGCAGAAACAGCTACAGCGAATTAATGGTGTCGCTACAGCGTAAATTTGGCGATGAGGATAAGTGATAGCTGCGTTGTATGGAATTAAGGTGCCGAACGCACAAGACTAATGAATCATTACAAGCGTTTGCAATTGAAATCGAGAGGTTGGTGCAGCTAACCTATCCAGCGGAGACACACCCACTAGAAGAGCAAATTAAGACCGAAGCATTCATCAATGGTATAAGGGACACTGATATTAAGTATGCAGTGTGTGCTGCTCATAAGAGAACCTTTACAGAGACTGTGGCGTTCGCACTAGCGCAGGAGACTCCTAGAGAGATATCTAAACCGCAGGTACATAAAGCGTATAGCATAAAAACTGTATCTATCACAGAAAATTTCATTACAACTATCAGCGAAATGGTAGAGGGGCTTTTGGCCGAAAAAAAACAAAGGACAAAAATGAGGTGCCAAAACTGTAGCAAGAGCGGTCATTTTCAAAGGCATTGTAGGGCACCGTTCAGAAGTGCAAAATTTGCGTCACCATGGAGATATGACGAATGGAAAACACTAGCTATAGAAAGCCCAAAGAAGTTAGTAACAAACGCCTTACCAATAGACGACAGCCGCATAAAATGGGCTTAGTTAGGTATACACAACAGAGTACAAATATATGAACGCCGTAATGAAAATGAGGTCGGCCATAATGGTAATGGGTATCATAGAGACTGTGACATGAAAAGAATGCCACGTAATAGTGAAGCTTGTTACAGGAGTTGATAAGGCCAGAGAGACCATTATCAACATACGACAGTTACGTCTGGAGGCTAACGAGGACCCAGTACTGGCAAGGATAATAGCGGCTAAAGGAAAATCTAGTAAAGAGATATTAGCAGATAGCCCTCTAATAAAGGCTTATTGGACTTAATGGGATAGTTTAAAGCTGATAGATGGTGGCTTATACCGAAGCTGGGAAAGTGCAGATGGCAATACAACTTCGAATTTAATAGTGGTTCCTTCAGCAAAAAAGTATGAAATTTTAAATCAGTCCCATAAGGAACAAAGCTGCAGCATTACAAATCGAGAGCACCAGTCGGTAATGCCAAAAGAAATGAAAGTCCCAAAGGACTACATGAAACGGTACCTATATGACTAGAAATGAACCGTGATAAGTTGAAAGCCAGCTTTGATCGCGCAGCAAACACGGAAGGCTTAAATGAGGGACAACTGGTTCTACTCTACAACCCACAGCGAAAGAAAGGATTATCTTCCAAACTTCAAACTAACTGGGATGGACCTATAAGGTAGTCAATAGGTTAAACGATGTGGTTTACAGAATACAGAAAAACAATAGCCCTCGATCAAAAATAAAAGTAATACATCTAGAGCGACTAGCGAGCTACGGGAAAAAAGATAATGAGCCCATTCAGGATAAACAGGCTTAAGTGGGAGGCAGTATTAAGAGAATAAAAACGCCGAAATTGTAGGCTTTTGGTATATTTTGTGTCACCCTGTCAATGCCAATTATTTGTGTATCTGGCAGCACAGCCAATTAAATCACCTCTGGGTAACACAATCTTACATATTTAAAATTAACGGATGGAAGATATGAGATCATTTGAGACATTTCCGGAACTTTAAAAACTGTAGGCAATTAGGTATGTAAGGATACTGCTTTGCCTACGTATTAAGTGTTGTATTAAGACGAACAGTATAAAAGTTATAGTGGAATAAATAAAAGTTGTAAAACAACAACAAGCGTGGAGTTTCTTTTATTTTAATGCAGTTTAAACAAATTCAAGCGTTTTAAAAACGTTAAGACGTAAGAATATGTTGACGTATGAATTCTCACGCTTTGCTTGACCAAACTGTGGGAACAAAAGAAAATTATAAACAAAATTTTAATTTTTCAGATTCTTTTATTTTGTTGCCAAAATAAAAGAAATCTAAAGAATTAACAGTAACTAAATCTAAGATTTATCAAACTTTTATTTTAATGGAATAAAACCACCTAAATATTACAAAATTTAATGTAAATAAAACTAAAAATAAAAAATTTTAAATGTAGTGCTTTTTGTAAAAAAAATTACGTGCTTTTTGCTTAACTTTAGTGCTTTTTGAAATTTAAAAGCTGACAACGCTGGGTATATATCTTTCTTTTTTATATATAAGACCAGCACCCAGGCGATGGCCCCTACTCATGCAGTGCATTGTGCTGGTACTAGGAAAATAGGTTATTGGAAGGAGGACAGAGGGAGTAGTGTTTATGGACGTTAGATTTAAATTTACTCATGTCGTAAGTGGCAGGAAATACTTTCGCTGGAAGATTATTCCACAACCGAACAGTGCGACCAAAGAACGAATTCTCCCTATAATGCGTTGTGCGATTTACTGGACAATCAACTACAAAGGGATGCGCTCTACGAGAAATACGAGTACTACGTAAAAATATATGATTTTTGGGAATTAATTCCTTAATTTCGTTAGAACACATTCCGTTATAGTACCGATAGAACAATGAAACACACGCCACATTGCGACGGTGCTCCAATGAATCGATAGAGTTGGCTACCCTACCGTCATTGATGAGCATCTTCGCCCTCTCCTGTACGCGGTCGAGAAGCTCCAAAATAGACTTTGAAGCACCGGCCCATACATGAGAGTTGTATTCCATTTTGGGACGGATATAGGTCTTGTAAATATTAAGGAGATCAGATGGGGTGAAGTATTTCCTGCACCGTCTCAAAAAACCAAGGCACTTGAATGCTTCTTTCGACACTTGAAATATGTGATCATTCCAACGAACGTCACAGTGAATTCTCATGCCCAGAACATCAAGAGCATCTGATTCCTCAATATCCACATTACCCATTGACACAGATGGCAGCACACCACCACGCCTGTGTGTTAAAAAACAACATTGAGTCTTACGTGCATTAAAATCGACCCTGTTCGCACGACCCCACTCGGAGACCTTCAGCAAGTCACTTGTGAGTGTGACGTTCATATTCATCCTTCTTACCCCAACCTCCAAAAGGCTCGGTCTACGGTCAAAGGAATATGAGTGACAAATGTTGCTGTCATCCGCAAAAGAGTAGATAGGATTAGAAGTGAGAAGAAGAAAGTCGTTAAGAAATATTAGAAAAAGAGTAGGAGAAAGAACAGAGCCTTGCGGTACCCCTGAGTTTACACTGAACTCGTCGGATGAGACCCCATCTATAACCACTCTTATAGAGCGATCTCTGAGAAAGCTCGATATAAATCGAGAGAAGTGACTACCGACACCAAAAGCACTAAGTTTCGAAATGAGAGCCTCGTGCCAACTCTATCAAACGCCTTTGAGATATCCAGTGCCACAACCTTACTCTCGCCAAAACCATGAATGGACTTGTTCCACTTCTCCGAGAGCAACGCCAGCAGGTCACCAGTAGAACGGCCCCTTCGGAAACCGTACTGACGATCGCTAAGTAAATCGTTGGACTCCAGATATCCCACAAGGTAGTGATTAATCATACTCTCCATAACCTTGGAGAGTGTGGAACAAACTGCTATTGGACGGTAGTTCTCAGGGTTACTAGCCTCGCCCTTTTTGGGGATTGGTGTTACATTAGCAACCTTCCAGCAAGATGGAAAAATACCGGCGCGATATAACGCACTGAAAAGGTGAGCTAATGGACGCGCAAGCGTCGAAGAGCACTGCTTCAGGACCAGTGCTGGTATGCCATCCGGCCCAGAAGACTTGTCAACGTTGAGATTTGCAAGAACCCTTTTTACAGCACGAGCTCGAAAGAATATACTAGGCATAGTTACTGATACTCTTTCAAGTTCGGGCAGTGGTTGAACGCTCTCCGGCAAGTGAGAATTACTTGCAAACATTTCGGCCAAAAGGTTTGCCTTTTCAACCGGGTTCGTGAATGAGTGGTCATTCTTTATAAGAGCAGGAACCGAACTAGCGTTGTTCCTCAGCCTTTTAACGAATGACCAAAAGTTTTTATTTCCCCGCGGAAAGGTAAGAACTTTAGCACGAAGGCGCTGCTTGCTCGTATAAAGCCTTTTCGCGTCTAAGTACTGCGGCACATGAAGATCTCGCCTGTTTGCGAAGCAAATCAGTGTGGTCACATTTGTTATTGCGCCAATTCCTGAATGCTTCCTCTCTGGATCTGACTGCCAATTTACACGTCAGATTAAACCAAGATTTGTTTCTGGGTTTAATCGAAAGCTTTTTGGATGGGATGAAAATATCCATCCCTAGCCTTATTATATTCACCACCATTTCTGCCATGGCATCGACGTTTGAGTCAAGGAAACAAAGTTTCCAATTAAAATGCCCAAAAAAATCGTTCAGCTCAGCCCAACGAGCATCCTCGTAGTTAAAAATAGAGCGTTCGGTAGCCATGGGTGGAACCTCGCGAAGAGCGGTGGACGAGAATGAGGCAGAAACTGTGCAATGATCCGAATTTCCGAGAGGTGCAAGAACCTCAACTACATACTTTTCAGGGTGTGTAGTATATATATATATATATATATATATATATATATATATATATATATATATATATATATATATATATATATATATATATATATATATATATATATATATATATATATCTGTATATCTGTTGGATATTGGAGTACTGCGTTCTGCAGAAAAATACATTGGTTCGTTAATGAATATTAAATCAATAATTCTACCGTGAACATTTGTTATCGAGTTATTTTGGAAAAGATCAAATTAAAAAGACCCGAATTTGGTGGAATATATGTATGTATGTATATGTAAGAAAATTATATAAATTTTCTTCTTCTATTGTTTTATCAAAACACATATAATTTTAATATGCCAGAAGTCG
This sequence comes from Wohlfahrtia magnifica, assembly GCA_023159175.1. Lineage (NCBI taxonomy): Eukaryota > Metazoa > Arthropoda > Insecta > Diptera > Sarcophagidae > Wohlfahrtia > Wohlfahrtia magnifica. The sequence continues at coordinate 41,025 of JAKWBJ010000302.1, forward strand.
TTTCAAACAATTTCCTCACATTAAAATATGTTCAAAATTGCAATTAGTACTCGAAAAAAATTTCACGATTATGAATTTTCTTACGTTTCAGTAAAATATATTATATGTTTAGTAGTAAAGTACAGAAATAAAAAGAAAATCTATTGGTGAAATATAAATGCTGTTAAATGTAAGTAAATCTAAAGAACGGACAATATTTTACAACTATAAAAACACTGGAACTGTTGAAAATAAGCTTTCTAGTGGTCGTCCAAACATATCCAATCGCAGAGAAGTAAACAGTTTATGACACAAAATTTGCTGAAGAAATGGCAACAAGATCAGGAGTTACAGTGCATCCACGTACTACTTAAAGAACATTAAATAAGGACGGTTATCATATCATAATTCTAAAAAGTCACTAATAAGTTAAAAACAATCGTAAACTTTGTTTGGAATTTCCGCAAATACATATTGAAAACCAAATTTATTTCTGGAAGCGATATTTGTTCACTGACGAATCTTAATATAACATATTTACGATTGTTTACCAAATATTTTTGATTCGAAACTTCTTCGCTTATTGCAAGTAACAGGCATTGCAATGAGTGTGAATTCGTATCAGTATAAGAATTTATGAATCATGATTCGAGTATACTCATGCTTTCAGTATTCATTGCAGATCTCTGATGAGTATGATTCGAATATAAGTTTACTGCGCTACTTTTAATTTTTTTCTTTTGAACAATATTCCTTACTTACTTGATGAGTACTAATCTAAAGATTTGAATAATTCGAATCATTTATGAGTATTTTCTGATGAATGAATGCTATGGGTATGAGTATGCTGTGAGACTAAAATCAGCCATCAGGGATCTTGATAAAATATATGTATATTTTTTAAAACTAATTACCGGCTAGATATAAAATTGAACGGTTTTTTTCGGCTACTTCTCTATATTGTCACAAAAGGACGCTAAACTCAACTAATTTATAAAACAAGAGAAATACTATGTAAAAAATTTGATTTTAGGTACTTCAGAAAAATAGCTACAAAAATCCTGTTTATTTAAGAAATTCTTACAAGCTTGATTTTTTAAATACTTGACAATATTGTTACGAAAATAAAAATGCCAAAATTTTGGTATATTTGGTAGATATGTGTCACCCTGTTAATTTGGCAGCACTGCCAAATCGACCATCTTTACGTCACATTTGAACTAAAGGATATAAAAATAGAAGATGGTCGATATTTCCGGAACCTTCCAAACTGTAGGCAATTAGGTATATAAAGGGGCTGCTTTACGTACACGTCAGTTAGTTATCGTTTGGCTATCAATAAATAAAGTTAAAGCGGCAATAAAAGTGTTGTATAAACGAAAATTAAGTGTTGTATTAAGACAAACAGTATAAAGTTATAGAGGAATAAATAAAAACTTCAAAACAACAAAATAAAGCGGTGTTTAGTTTATTTTAACGAATTTAAACGAACAAAGGTTTTAAAAAGGATAAAACGTAATATTGGTGTCAGAAGTGGGATTGCGTATATATAAAAATAAGATAAATAAATCAAACGGTGTAAAAAAGAATTAAAAGTGGACAGGCTCAAACGGTAATAAAACCGAATTAGAAAAACGTCTATTAGATGAATTTCAGAGACGTGATACTTACGAATTTGGCGATGAGAATGATCCTGAGCCCATACAACAACAACTAGTATAGATGTTAATTCGCTGCTGGCTGCTATGATAGAAAAAATTCAGGTATAGAGCAAAATGTTTTTGGCTGAGTTACGAGAAACTTCTAGATCTGATGATGAAAAGCTTATAGAAAAAATTAATTCTGTAGCGAATACACAAGAAACTTCTAGAGCTGATAATGAAAATCTTATGGAAAAAAATTAATGCTGTGGCGAGTGCACAAGAAATTTCTAAAGCTGATAATGAAAAGCTGTTGGCTCAGAAACAGGAAACTTCTAGAGCTGAAAACCATAATTTTCTGGAAAAAATTGAAATGAAATTTGAGAAAACTTCTATTGAGCTACTAGAAACCTGTAGATCCGAAATACATGAAACTTCTAAAGCGACAACAGAAAAGTTGCAGGAAATATATGAGACGGTCAGTAAAAGAGTAACTGGCGTCGAGGCAAAAGTATTAAAATTAGAAAAGACTGTTGACGAAAAATTTGTTGTAATGGAGGAGAAAACCAATAGTCTCCAGTGTCAAATACAAGAACCAGCGCGTATTATACCGGAAGTTTCCAGCAAAATAAAAACACCATGCTTGATGGCAGCTCACCCTTATCCGTATTCAGTTCGATACTATAGCCAACAGAAACGGATGGGACGATGAAGAGAAGGCCCTGGAATTAATTTTGGTCTTAAGAGGTGCTGCAGCTGAAATTCTAAGAACCATGCCAACCAGTTACATAAGCAACTACAGCGAATTAATGGTGGCGCTACAGCGTAAATTTGGCGACGAACATAAACGAGAGCTGTATCATATGGAATTAAGGTGCTGAACCCAAAAGGCTAATGAATCATAACAAGCCTTTGGAATGGAAATCGAGAGGTTGGTGCAGCTAACCTAGCCAGGTGAAAACCAACCACTAGGGGATCAACTCAAGACCGAAGCCTTCGTCAAGCACACAACCTCCATATCGGTGATGCAGAAAAATAACAGCAACCTTACAGCGTGCGGGCGAATTAATAGCAGACACAGTCTATAATCAGACCCGATATAGTGAAGGGAAAGTGTGAGGTACTCAATAATACCAGCCTACGAACAGCTACTGGAGAATCTGCCACCGTCTTCCGAAAAATTGAGGTGAAGGTTACTATAGCGAACATTACTGCAAGCCATATTTTTATTGTCGCCGATATTGTAGACAAGGTTATCATTGGTGCCAATTTTATGATAGTCCATGGTGGCCATAAACAGCGAACAATTGCCGGAACACCCCAGTGTATCAGCCAAGGACCAACAGGTTATTGACGAAAATGTAGAGAAATGGGTAGCAGGTCTAGCAGCTTCAGAAAGAAATACAGCCAAAAAATGCTTAAGAGGTACGCCCGCGTATTCGCCATGAAAAATAAAAGTCAAGTTAGAACAACTATAGTTAAACATGAAATTAATACTGGCGAAGCGAGACCGATAATACAGGCACCCAGAAGTATGCCCCTGCAAAACGTAATGACGTTAAGGAGCTGGGCAATGAAATTAAGGAGAGCGGTGTAATTGAACCATCATCAAGTCCTTGGAGCTCACCAGTTGTTTTAGTTGAAAAGAAAGACAGTAGTACAGGATTCTGCGTAGACTACAGGAAGCTAAATGATGATGTTATTAAAAAGGACAGCTACCCGCTACCAAGAATTGACCATACGCTCGACACGCTAGCTGGAACAAAGTGGTTCTCTACATTGGATCTACAAAGCGGCTATTGGCAGGTAGAGAACGCAGACAAGGATAAGGAGAAAACTGATTTCTGTGCCAACGGTGGCTTCTGGCAGTTTAAAGTTATGCCATTTTGGGCTCTGTAATACGCTGGCCACATTCGAGCCACACGGAGCGCGTACCAAAAGCACACCACTGGAAGACTTGTCTGGTTTACCTCGATGACATAATACTGATGGGCAGAACTTTCGACGAACACCTCAAAAACCTGGAGGAATTTCTGGCAGCACTGCCAAATTGACCACCTTTACGTTATATTTTAATTAACGGATATAAAAATAGAAGATGGTGGATATTTCCGGCACTTTCCAATCTGTAGGTAATTAGGTATATAAAGGGGCTGCTTTACCTACACGTCAGTTAGTTATCGTTTGGCTGTCAATAAATAAAGTTCAGTTAAAGTAGAAATAAAAGTGTTGTATAAACGAATATTAAGTGTTGTATTAAGACAAACAGTATTAAAGTTATAGTGGAATAAATAAAAACTGTAAAATAAAAAAGCAAAGCCGTGTTTATTTTATTTTAACGCAATTTAAACTAACTCAAAACGTAACAATATTATAAACAAAGCAGAAAAAAAATTTCAATTTTTGTATGTTGTTTTTATTTCTGACTGCTTTGAAAACCGCACTTATTAAAAAAAAAAACTATATAATATGTTAAATTAACCAAAAAAAAAAAAAAAAACAAAAAACAAAAACAAAAAAAAATTAAAGCCAACTTTGATAATAGAGAGCATTTTTCATGAATTTGACTAATTTTGAATAGCTTGAGGCAAATAAGAAACTAAAAATAATATGTATTATCCCTTTATTATTATTCAAATTCAAAATGTGAAGTACAATATCGAATTTTTACCAGATTACAATACATTTTTAATTTTTTTTTCTTCAACAAAATCCACAAAATTACATAGATTAAAAACTTGTTTTTTGGAACGGAGAAAGACAATAAGTACTAATTTTTCATTTCATGTTATTAAATCAATATTCTCATTTTTAAACTACGATCCATATTCTAAAGTTTCTTAACGTACTAGGTACTTATCTAAGATTAAGTCCCTCCTTAACTAATTACAGTCATACTGCCGATGTTCTTACATATAAGATTTACCAATACTACCTTGATCAATAATTTTCCGAAATAACCCCCGTGTGGCGGTCCATCGTTCCGATTTGTGCATCATAGCTTGACATTTACATGTTTAATATTCGGTTCTCGGTGTGTCCATCAGTGTTTCTTGCGATTTTTCCATTATTTTCCCTCGGCTGCTGAAACGCGATCCCCATAATAGTTTTTTTAACTCGATTGAACAGAAAAAAGTCACAGGGAGCCAAATGAATTTGATGACTGTTGGATGGTATTTGTTGCATTTTTCGTCAAAAAATTTCATATAATGATAGCACTATGCGACAGTGCGTTATCATGGTGCGAAATCCACGAAATTTCTGCCCACAATTCTGGTCTCTTTCGGCGAATTGCTGTCTGGCCTTCTGGCAAAAATTCATGATGCGCTACACCGTTGTAATCCATGAAAACCGTGAGCATTGCCTTCTTTTTTGACTGAGCCGAGACCAAAAATCCCCGTTGTTTTCAGTTAAAAAGGAAGGCATTTATCAATTTTATTTTTTCATTTATTAATTTTTGTCCATTCGTTCTATGGGATCGACGCACTGTGCGACGTTTGATTGCTATTTATACTTATACTTATCATTGATATTTATACTTATGAATCAACGTTATTTTGATTATGAGTAGTTGAATTTAAATGATGATGTTCTCACTTATACTTATAAATTCATGAGTGAGTATGAGTAGCGAAAAAGCTATTCATTACTGAATTCTGGTGTATACTTACCTATAAAATGTTTTTCTCGTAAGAAAAATTTTATGAAATGTGCACTTTTTACATGGGAAAAACACACCATCATAAAAGGACAACTTATTTTGACATATATAGATAAGAATACATATATAACTAGATTTTACTCGGTTTGCTTTATGCATTAGCCACTTATCTAATCTCTACCACTTTTTTCAATGAGTCTAAAAATAAAAACGGGTGTTGATTGGGAGAAGTCCCCCTTGTTTCACTGAACGTGTCATGGAAACAATGTATGTATGTATGTATGTATGGATATACAACGGAGCTTTAATTGATTCCGTTCTCCGCACATGCAAAATACCATATTATGTACGCCCACCTATCCAATCTTTTGTGATAAGTTGTATTGTATGTGCAAAAATCAATATTTGCTTTATATGGAAGGTACCAAGCCCACTTATACGATTTTGTCTACTTTATCACTGATAATTTTTATTAACCACGAAGTCATTGAGACCAACAACAAAGAATTCATAATTAGAAAAAAAAAGATCAAATTAATAGCACTGGTCTACAGCAAAAAAAGCCTTTAAATAAAACTATATGGAGTATAATGATTTTGACGCACTGAATTCAAATCCGTTTTAAGTTTTTTTCCATCCGGCTCAAATTTTTTTAATGGGCTTTGTAAATTTTTCGCCCAAAATATGGTTGTTATGTTAATATATTTCATTATAACCTGTAAACGACTTGACCGATTTTAATGCAGGTAACAGCAGAAGATTAGGAAAATTTCCTATAAAACACATGGATATATTTTCTTTGTATTTTCAACAGTTTCGTAGTTACTCATAACTTAGTTGCGAAAAAAAATTGTTCGCGCCAAATGATTGCAATTTTTTTTTTTTTCAAAAAGTCATAAGAAATTTTTCAAAATGAAATTTTTACATCTTACATATTGAGAATAATATAAGCTATATATCATGAAAATCGTTTGGGTATGGTGATTTTATTCAGAATTAAATGCAGGTACCTAACTTTGACCAAAATTATCGAACAAATTTTTCTTGCAAAATTAGTGGACATATTTTTTTTATTTCCATTATAAAAAAATTCCTAGAATATAAATTGTACATTTTAAGCATTTAAATGAAAGCTAGATATGTTGAAAGTAAAATAAACCATAAAGGTAGGTGCCTAACTTTGACAAAAAATGTGTTTTTGCAATAAAATTTGTCAAGTCGTTTTCAAGTTGTGATGAAAAATATTGAAATAACCACCATATTTTGGGCGAAAAGTTTGCCACGCCCAAAAAAAATTAGCCTGATGGAAAAAAAACTGAATACGGATTTGAAATCAGCGCATCAAAATCATTATATTCCATATAGTTTTAATTAAAGGCAAGAAAATTTTTTGTTTTTTGTAGACCAGTGTAATCAGACACTTAAAATTTTCTAAGTTGAATTCAGCGTTGTTTTAGATTTGGTATTTTGTGGGCAGTCCACAAACTTTTTACTATAGGAAGGATCAATTCGTTCGCATTCTTACTTAAGAGTGATTTTTAACTCAGTGATGTTAGATATCGACCCAAATTTTAGTTTATTTTCGAGATATGCCCACAAATTTTCTATAACGTTGATAAAAAGGGATTTTAGCGGCGTTTCCATAACATGGCGACAGTTGTATTGTACAACACATATTAGCATATTATGTGCTTTGTTCTTCGGGTCGTTATCTGAATAAAATTAAAAATTGTCCGAAGTGCCTAATTTTTGTACACTGGCTGCCAAGTTTTCTTTTAAAATGGTTATATACTTATACTGGCTCATTATTCTATCAATAAAAACCAGCTGACCGGGGCCCGCCGCAGACATAGAGCCGCAAACCATTACACTTCCAGCTATGACAAAAAAATCTTTGAACACAATTAGAGCCTTTTAGACTATTCTTAACAAACGTTCAACACTAAAAATTGCAAACAAAAATTTAATCTTTAAAAGTGTTATTAGACCAACAATAACATATGCATGTCACATTTGGTACAACGCAACAAAAGCGTATTAAAAGGAACTTCAAATTATTCAAAATAAGTGTCTGAAAATTATAAACAACAAACATTGGAGATATTCGACTCAACTTCTCCACAGCGAATTCGGATATGAACAAATAGTCGACTTCATAAAGAAACTTAACGATAAATATTATGAATTTATTAAAAATTCTTCTTATCAATTGATAAGGGAATGTATACAATCGGCTTAGTTGCAGCTTTAAGCCAAAAATTATTAAATTGAAAATGACTCGTATATAATTGTTATCTTAGGATAACTTAGATATGCCATTTAATTGTATTTAAATTTATTTTTTTTAATATAAGGGTTTTTCCTTTTTTCCTTTGAAGAATGTTAAATTATAAAAAATAATAATCAAGCTTTTTTATGATCAGAATTATTCGTTGAAATATCTTAAGATAGAATCCCGAAAATTGTAAATTTGTATACTAAGTATAAGTTGTGAATAAAGATGAATTTATAAATGAATGAATTATATTGTTGCTTTTTGTATAGAGATTTTTTCCATTCTTTGTAAACATTTTTATAATCAGTTCCATGTAAATAAATACAATACATAAACTTTTTTTAGTTTAGTGGACAAAATTTTGTTTTTTTTTTTGTAAAAAAATATTTACAACTTATTTATCTGTCCGGTTATTAAATTGAACAACTGTAGGTAGATTTTACAAGTACATTTCAACTTATTATAGTAGTTTCCGTTCAACTAAGCCCCGTTTAAAAGTGTTTCCAAGTTTTAATGCACAAAAATTGGCAAGAAAATTATTTCTATATGTTGCTTTACAAAAATTTTGATTAAACGCGTCCCGTTTAAATAAGTAAGTTTTCAGGAACGAAATGGTATCTTCATAAGAAAATCATTCACAATCAAAAAAAGTTTGTTTTTTTTTAATTTAAACTGATTTTTAGCAAGGGTATGTAAAATGAGTGGAAAAAAATTTTAAGTTTAAAATAAAAAATTCATATAGATACATTTATTGGAGTTTTCGTTCTAATGATTCCCAGCTTAAATGCGTAAAAAATTGGGCATTATAACATACGCACTTAAAATGGGGACTACTGTACACTGGAGCATATTCCTATAAACGCACACTACTTTTTAAAAAAAAAAGGTAAAAATTAAACAAGAAAATATTTAGGGGGCTATAAATTTGTGTATTAAATTAGTTAAGACTTCACTTAAAATATTGTTTACAAAAAAAATTCATTTGTACTTTAATTATTTTTTTAACTTAATTTTCGATATTAACAGCCATTTTTAAAGGTATTTTCCTATAAACGCACTTTAATGTTTGGGCCATTGTAGCATTATTAATAATGTGTGGACGATCCTTTGTTATGGATTGTTTCAAAAATACGGTCTGGCATTGATTCCACTAATTTTTTAAGCAGATCGGAATCAATTTCCTCCCAGACTTGTTTAATTCTTAGTTTCAGCTCTGTCACAGTCTTTATGCCTTCATTCTGGGCATTATTTGCATAAACTTTACGGGCCATGTATCCCCACAAGTTTTCCATTGGGTTTAAGTCCGGACTACAAGCCGGCCAGTCCAACAAAGGAATGCCATGTTCATTGAACCAAGATTTCGATTGCTTAGAAACATGGATTGCAGCATTATCTTGTTGGAAAATGCAATCTTCATCCATTTTTTCGTCCATAAAAGAGAGAAGAGCATCTTCCAACAGTTCGTAATAAATCGAACTATTCATTTTTGTCGGAACAAAACAAATTTTCGACTTGCCAACTGCAGAAAACGCTGCCCAAACCATAACACTGCCACCACCGAAATTACGTTTTGACATCCGAACATCTTTAGATCTCAAATCGTGCCAATAGCATGAGTATGAGTCTGGACCGTCTAAATTAAATTTTTTTTCGTCAGAGAAAATTACTTTTTTCCACTCATCTGTCCATTTCATATATTTTCTTGCGAATTTTAGACGATTTTCTTTATGGTGTTTTTTTTAGTATTGGTTTACACTTCGGCTTTTTCCATTTTATGTTTTCATCGTTTCGTAAAATGTGTGCAACATGTTTGGAAGTCACAGGAAGATTTAATTTATTCCTTATTTGTGTGGAATTCAATTTGTTGCGGGTTGCTTCTTGTTTTATTAGATTAAGTTGTCTTCTTGTTAGTTTTGTATTACCCTTTGTTGATTTGCGAACTCCATAATTTTGACCTTTCTTAAAGAAATTTCGCACCACACTTTCCGAACGACCGATTTTACGTCCAATTTCTCTATTAGAGCATCCTTGGTCGTGAAAAAATTTAATTTGAATCTTTTCTTGATCGGACAAAAAAGTTCTCCTAGGCATCTTTAAAAGTGATGAAATTTATTGACTAAAATAGGAAAAGTTACAGTAAATTGAGATATTACTATTAGAAACGTACCTTTGGTTGAAAAAAAAAAACTAAAATTGATAATATTTTATTTTTGGTCACTTTTTTAAAAACAAATTTCGAGTGTGCGTTTATACGAATCTTCCACTTAAAATAGCACCAAGAACATTTGATCGCATAATTAAGGCAAACAACAAAAATAAGAAAAAAAATTTGTTTACTTTTAAAAAGCACCGTTAAGTTGTCTCTCATTAAAATAGTTAAATTTTGCTTTTGGATGAGAACAACAAAGATATAACAAAAATTCAGAAAAAAATTAAGTGCGTTTATAGGAATATGCACCAGTGTATATCATTAATAAACTTTTAATTTCATCAAACGATTTATTTAGCGTCTTAAGCAACTGTAACATGTTCAAATATTTATCGAAAGAACGTGACCACTATGTTATAGAAATATTTGTTCTCTTTTTATTTATTTTTTTGTATGAAGTAATTAAAAATCTAATCTATTTTTAGTATTACTATTTGTTTTTAAATAATTTTTAAGAAAAGCTGACATAAAAGGAAATTTTTCTATAAAACAGTGATTACGTTATTTTCGTCAAATATGTGACAAATGTGAACGTAGCTTTAAGCTCCTGTAAGATTATTCTGCGCCAAGCGTTTTTTTTTTTGACCTATGCATCCGCTACATTCAACATTCCATTTCAATGCAGTCATCGCTATGTCTGAGTGACACGTTTTTCCACATCTCTATCTACTGATATCATAAATTCTAAATAGCATGAAGATATGATATATAATATTTTATGTGTTAGTCTTGTATCACAATATGGTCATCGGGTGTATCCTTTACACCCATTGCATGTGTTTTGGCAATATTCTCTTCCAGCCCAACTCCACTTGACATTGCAACGAAATTATTCATTTCACTTTACATTTACATCAGCTAACCATTGATCAGAAGGGTAATGCCAAAAATACCGTCGAAACATCGAGAAAGGCTTCAGACTTTTTCTTATATGCTAACGCTGTAAAACAAGGCATTCCTACTCCCAACATGGGTTCTCAAAGTTCCACTGTCAATCTAATACAAACAATGAACAATTATATGGCCAACATACAGAATTTATTACAACAGTTGCTGCAAAATCAAACCATGGTTATGCAGATTTTGGCGAACAAAAACTGAAATCTGCTTTCGGAATGCGAATTGCTTAAGCCAACATAAATATGATGTCACGCTGATATCTGAAGCACACTTCTCGGACAAAAATTGTTTTAGGGTTAATGGCTATTATACACAGGAGACAAAACATTCAAATATTAGAGTATGCGGAAAGCCAGCTATAATTGTTCACACGTAGTTTACTCTAATATATATATATTGAAACGAAATAATTTAAATGACTTTGAATTAACGCCTCATAGAGGATAAGCTTAGGTTTTTTATTAAAAAAACAACCGGAGATATTTTGCATTTAATTTCTTGTATATGTAAGTTCCACGACAAATTGCAAAGTGACACTTAAATTTCTCGCCCGTCTGCATTAACATTAAAATTTTCTGCATTTATATCAATCTATGAATTGTGGTTTAAATCTTAAGACCTTAGTCTTAGATGAGCTAAGGATTAGTTTATTCACTCTCATATATTCTGAGATTAATACAGCATCTCTCTCCATGCAAGTTTTTAATACAACCTCGTTTTTATATGGGTAAAAAAGCGAAATATCATCTACATATATATAAATTTTTCCAAAGAGTTCAAAGTTATTGATATTATTTATATACACTGCCAATAATAGTGGGCCCAATAGACTTCAATGCGTTGCACCGTGTTTAACCTTTCGAAGAAAACTCTTACTACTATTCATTTATAGATATTACTGGCGATTCTTCAAGTAACTCTCAAACAGATTTAGTTCACCATCTCTAACTAAATAACACCGTAGCTTTTCTAACCAAATCTTTTGTTCAACAAGATCAAATGCTTTTGAAAGATCATAAAAATACCAGCAACACCATTATAACCTTCCTCCGATCCACGAGATATAAAATTAATAATATTAACTACAGCATTTTCAGTACCACTGAAAAAAAACTTTTATCTATTATGGGTAGCAGAGCAATAGGTCTATACATATTTTCTTTGTTGGCATTTTTGGTATTAAAACAATTTTGGTTATTTTCAAAACATCTGGATATTCCGATGTCAATATAACATTATTAAATATATTTACTAAATATGAGTTCTAAGAGTTCGGAGACTATTATATGAATCAGTTGAAGAATAATAAATGTTTTCCTTTATGATTTCAGGAATTTGCAAAAAATATTTATTTACATGATAGCATTTTATCTGATCATCATTAATCAGTTATTTCATTATTTACATTTTTTAAGTTTATTTGGTCTTTAACATATCTATCCAGACTTTCATTTCAGAATCTCCAACACTTTTTAGGATCCTGCTGAAAATTGTAAAGGTTATGATGATAATACTGATTCATCGATTCTTTGCAGGCATTTTTAAAAACATTACTTATTCTTTTTAAGTTATTTCCAATACTAAGATCATTAGGTTTTCACCTTTATTATTTTAGAATCTTCTCTTAAGTATTATTAATTCCATTAGCTCTGGTTTTTCCAAACTGTGTTATTTCCTCTGGCCTCACTAATCGACAAAAGTTTTCCATTAATTTTTTTCAAAAACCCACTACAAAAAAAAGAATATAAAAAATAGCATCAATAAGTATTCTGGCATAGAATAACCGAAAGGGATAAACGCTTAGAATTATCATTTAAAATTTGTTCTTTAAATTTTTTGTGGTCATAAATCTTTTTCTCGAAATTTGCATAATTACAATTTTGTATGTTCTTTCTAATCTTACGTTAATGTAAAACGAATTAGACAAATTTGTAAATACATTGTCAATTGAAGTAGCAGGTATCGGACGTGTAATTAAAGTGTGACAATTTATAAAATCATAACACCCAAGCAAGTTCAGCAAGCAAGTCAATTTTAGCATCTCCAACAAAATACAGTAGTGTCTACCAGAAGTTCCATCATATTTTCTATAATGTTGTAAAAATAATTGACATCGCATTTTTTAGATGTTAATAGAAAAAAAAAACATTAATTGTAAGCAACGAAACGCTGACACATTTGCAGACTTTCTAAGCAGGTCAACAACATATTGTTACAAATATCAGGTTGGTCACCCATCGATAAAAAATAAATAAACAAAGGCTGCAAGAAAAACTATACGTGTTGTTTATAAATAACCAGAATAGACAACAACAAACATTAGCAGAGATAGCAGCAACAACAAATACTAGAGCTGAAAGAAGTAAGGTGTGCTTCAAAATGATAAGGTCTCCTTAATATTTGCTCAATTCATCCAAACTATATAATTCAATGCTTAATTAATTGCTTATTAATCACTGACCTTATCATGTTGAGGCATGGAATTCTGCACTTATTTTCATAAATTTAAATAAACATAATATAACGGTACATCTCTAAGAGTAAAACCGGCTTATTATTCACTTATTTGAACGTAGAATTTTTTTGAATAAGGTGACCATACATAACATTTTATAGTTTGGATGAACTGAACAAATATTAAGGTGACCATTTCATTTTGAAGCATACCTTAGATGTTTACATACGCATGGCTACAAAAGAAATTAAAAGAAAGAAATGGAATCTACCTGAAATATCGAGAGGTTCGAGAGCTTTCGATGTGTTGCTTACTCAGCCATATAAAAGGCACATCCATGGGAACAACAGTCAGTTTATTTGTAGTAAACTCAGCGAGTACAGTTTATAACCCCTATCATGAATAATTTTTCCCTCGAAATGTTTTCTTATTTCCCACAATTGCAATCATGGATAATTCTCTTATGAAATGTTTTACCCTTTTCTGATCATTCAGTGGGGAATGATTACCCTGTAAGAATTCCCATGATCGTGGACAGTATTTTGCCTCAAAATTTGTTCTCTTTTCCCATTGATTTGTTCACATCATTTTTGCTGGAGAGTTCCATTTATCATTTAAGTATTTATTTGTTTTATTGGATAATTAAAGTTTTTATTGACTTATTTTAGGACTAGAAGTGTTAATAAAGCTTAAAACAATATAATTTAGTATAAAATGCAGAGCAAAAGATTTATTTCCTGTAGTTTAAGAGACGTGTTGGCTAAATTTTAAAATTCCATCACAAAAAAAGGTATCGACGGCCTCCTCCGAGCCATCAGATTCTTCCGCACCACCAAATATGGCGCTAAATTCATTCTCACTTTGCTCTTCATCGGTTAGACTTAGTTCTTTGTTTTGTTGATTTTTAATTTTATTTACACTTTTAGTTTTATTTTTCTATTTTTTTTTTTGGCGTTTAAGCCATTTTTAAATTGTTATTGTTTGGCCTTAGTCACCAGTATCCTTCCGTCCGTTGCTGAAGAAAAGTTTGTTTTGTTTCTTCTCTTCCAGCTTTTGTTTGAGGAGTTTGTTTCAGTTTTAATTTCTTTTTATTTAATTTTTCCGTTTAATTATGATAATTTTCGTGTAAACATTTTACTTTGGAATAAAAATTCAAAATTTTTTGTTTTTTATTTATTTTTGCGAACATTCAACGTAAAATGATAGCTCGTAAAAAGGGAACACGAATCTGAGATTTATGATCGCGATTTTCCCTTCGAGGGGAATAAAACTTCATGGGAATAGAAATTTCCCATATGTGTCATAAGCTAAGTGAGTAGAGTTTGTGTTTAAACTCAGCGTGAAGAGATTTTGTTGGATTGAACTCTGTGTGAAGAGAGCTTATAAGGAGTAAACTCGTGAAGTGAATCATGAACAGTGTTGCCACTAAAAAATGTAATTCTACCAAAATGGTTTCAAAAATCTACCAAACTCGATACAGATCTACCAATTTTCAAAATCATTAAAACAGGCATATTTTGATATGAATAAAAATTTTTACCTATATATTTTACATATTCTGTGAGCAGCAATATAAAGTATACACTCTCATTTTCTACAATTTGTTATTATTTCAGTCTTTTAAAATACAATTAATTTGAACAAAAAAAGACATATTTTACTACAACAAAAATAAAAGGTGCACCATATTTAACGCGTTAAAAAGTGTATAAGAAAACAATTCTTAAAGGAGAGAATATTTTAGTATCTGGTTCTTTCCTTGTTTAAGCAACAACATTTGGTCTTCGAGAAATAGATTCCACTAGGAGACATAGATTCCACTTTCAGAAATAGATTCCACTAATTTTTTGTAAGTTAAGATAAGCCATTCCTTTGTTATTAATGATCCTTTTCTTGTTACAAACTGACCTTTTTTTGAGTTTTATGATCAAAATGTTTTCGAATCCACTTGATTAGTTTTAAATTCGGATATTAGGAAGGATACTACCGTTCGTTAGAAGTGCGAAAGAGGAACCATCCGTGCAGTGTAATTAAAGCCATTGTCTTGTTAAAGAAATCAAGATATTTGCGTGCCTACTTTCTTCAAAATACTTTTGAATATCTTTAAACAATCTATTTCATTCATAGTACTTTATATGAAAATACAAATTCCACCAAACATTCCCACGCTATTACTAAAATTCAATATTGTTCTGAAAGTTCTTCGTTTATGGTTCTCCATATTTTTATGATTTTTATAGTTTTTTCTGACTAAATACATGAAATTTAATTTCATCGATTCCAGAAAGAAACATCTTTGGTTTCATATTTTTTACATAATCAAGAACTCACTTCTAAATCACTCTTGGTATAAAAGACTTCTTTATGTGAAATGTAGCATAGAAACAAATTGCATGTAGTACTGGCTTTGACACTAGAATCTCGTGTAGCTAAAATATCGTCTAATATTTAACACCACTTTTTTTGATTTTTCTTTACATAGATCACAATAGGCCTCATTATTAAAATTTTTGGTCGGGAATTTTCTAGTTAACCGAAATTTTATGTGTTTTTTTCCTTTTCACAGCTTTGAAAGTCTTTTTCAAAATATTACCATCAAATTTGCTTAGAAGTTTACAAATATCAATTGAAGTTAGTTTACCCATTGTATTTGGTTTACGAAAAGTTAAATAAATTAAATAAATAAATAATTAATATTAATCAGTAAAAATACCGAGCTAATACGAGTAATAAAATACAACAATAGCTTTTGTTATATGAAAACGTCAAATTAATGCAGTACACTTTTTGAAGTCTAAAATAATTCCGTTGCATAACTATAGTTATTGGAAGAATTGTTTTGTAGTTTCTTAAATTTTGTAAAGTCTTAGATAGGTTTAAAGAAACATAAAATGTTTAAATTTATCTTATTTTGATAATAATAATTTCTATAACATTTCATGAAGAAACACAGGACTTCTCACAGCCAATGAGATACACACTTTTCGATTTTAAGAGTCATTCAAAGGGACTTACAGTTTAGCGAATTGAAAAGAGGAACTCTTGGTTCGTAGGCGGTTGTCTAACCACGGCGGCGAAATTAAAACTAAATTGTTGAAAATGGGGGTGTACACTATATTCTGACTCTCACAGTAAATTTATTCCTATTGTTCTTAATAGCAGCAGCTTGTAACTGATTGTGTAGACTCTTCTGTTTGTCTGCTTAATGCATTTTATAACATATTGGTTTTTAAACTTTTGCTAAAATCTACCAAAATTCTATTAAGACTACCATCCTACCAAACGAAAATTTTCTACCAATTTTCGTAGAATTCCACCAATAGTGGCAACATTGATCGTGAAGTAAAAAACCAGTTTAGTTGGAGTTAACTCAGTGAAGAGAGTTAAGTGTTGATAACCTCTGGTTGAAAAGGTTGTGAGTGAACCTAAGTGGTAACAGCGATCGGGTTGGAAGATGTTTAGATAGAAAGATCTGTCGAGTAATTGTTGTTGTTTACAAAGTTGTAAACGGAAAGAGTAATTAAGAATATAAATGTTATTGCTTGTAAAAAGGTTACAAACAGTGGTGCACAAAACTGTGTAAATAAAGGATTTTATTTAAAATCTAAGCACAAGATTTATTTTAACTACAATCTACAAGCTCATAAATACATAATAATAATAATAATAATAATAATAATAATAATAATAATAATAATAATAATAATAATAATAATAATAATAATAATAATAATAATAATAATAATAATAATAATAATAATAATAATAATAATAATAATAATAATAATAATAATAATAATAATAATAATAATAATAATAATAATAATAATAATAATAATAATAATAATAATAATAATAATAATAATAATAATAATAATAATAATAATAATAATAATAATAATAATAATAATAATAATAATAATAATAATAATAATAATAATAATAATAATAATAATAATAATAATAATAATAATAATAATAATAATAATAATAATAATAATAATAATAATAATAATAATAATAATAATAATAATAATAATAATAATAATAATAATAATAATAATAATAATAATAATAATAATAATAATAATAATAATAATAATAATAATAATAATAATAATAATAATAATAATAATAATAATAATAATAATAATAATAATAATAATAATAATAATAATAATAATAATAATAATAATAATAATAATAATAATAATAATAATAATAATAATAATAATAATAATAATAATAATAATAATAATAATAATAATAATAATAATAATAATAATAATAATAATAATAATAATAATAATAATAATAATAATAATAATAATAATAATAATAATAATAATAATAATAATAATAATAATAATAATAATAATAATAATAATAATAATAATAATAATAATAATAATAATAATAATAATAATAATAATAATAATAATAATAATAATAATAATAATAATAATAATAATAATAATAATAATAATAATAATAATAATAATAATAATAATAATAATAATAATAATAATAATAATAATAATAATAATAATAATAATAATAATAATAATAATAATAATAATAATAATAATAATAATAATAATAATAATAATAATAATAATAATAATAATAATAATAATAATAATAATAATAATAAATAATAATAATAATAATAATAATAATAATAATAATAATAATAATAATAATAATAATAATAATAATAATAATAATAATAATAATAATAATAATAATAATAATAATAATAATAATAATAATAATAATAATAATAATAATAATAATAATAATAATAATAATAATAATAATAATAATAATAATAATAATAATAATAATAATAATAATAATAATAATAATAATAATAATAATAATAATAATAATAATAATAATAATAATAATAATAATAATAATAATAATAATAATAATAATAATAATAATAATAATAATAATAATAATAATAATAATAATAATAATAATAATAATAATAATAATAATAATAATAATAATAATAATAATAATAATAATAATAATAATAATAATAATAATAATAATAATAATAATAATAATAATAATAATAATAATAATAATAATAATAATAATAATAATAATAATAATAATAATAATAATAATAATAATAATAATAATAATAATAATAATAATAATAATAATAATAATAATAATAATAATAATAATAATAATAATAATAATAATAATAATAATAATAATAATAATAATAATAATAATAATAATAATAATAATAATAATAATAATAATAATAATAATAATAATAATAATAATAATAATAATAATAATAATAATAATAATAATAATAATAATAATAATAATAATAATAATAATAATAATAATAATAATAATAATAATAATAATAATAATAATAATAATAATAATAATAATAATAATAATAATAATAATAATAATAATAATAATAATAATAATAATAATAATAATAATAATAATAATAATAATAATAATAATAATAATAATAATAATAATAATAATAATAATAATAATAATAATAATAATAATAATAATAATAATAATAATAATAATAATAATAATAATAATAATAATAATAATAATAATAATAATAATAATAATAATAATAATAATAATAATAATAATAATAATAATAATAATAATAATAATAATAATAATAATAATAATAATAATAATAATAATAATAATAATAATAATAATAATAATAATAATAATAATAATAATAATAATAATAATAATAATAATAATAATAATAATAATAATAATAATAATAATAATAATAATAATAATAATAATAATAATAATAATAATAATAATAATAATAATAATAATAATAATAATAATAATAATAATAATAATAATAATAATAATAATAATAATAATAATAATAATAATAATAATAATAATAATAATAATAATAATAATAATAATAATAATAATAATAATAATAATAATAATAATAATAATAATAATAATAATAATAATAATAATAATAATAATAATAATAATAATAATAATAATAATAATAATAATAATAATAATAATAATAATAATAATAATAATAATAATAATAATAATAATAATAATAATAATAATAATAATAATAATAATAATAATAATAATAATAATAATAATAATAATAATAATAATAATAATAATAATAATAATAATAATAATAATAATAATAATAATAATAATAATAATAATAATAATAATAATAATAATAATAATAATAATAATAATAATAATAATAATAATAATAATAATAATAATAATAATAATAATAATAATAATAATAATAATAATAATAATAATAATAATAATAATAATAATAATAATAATAATAATAATAATAATAATAATAATAATAATAATAATAATAATAATAATAATAATAATAATAATAATAATAATAATAATAATAATAATAATAATAATAATAATAATAATAATAATAATAATAATAATAATAATAATAATAATAATAATAATAATAATAATAATAATAATAATAATAATAATAATAATAATATAATAATAATAATAATAATAATAATAATAATAATAATAATAATAATAATAATAATAATAATAATAATAATAATAATAATAATAATAATAATAATAATAATAATAATAATAATAATAATAATAATAATAATAATAATAATAATAATAATAATAATAATAATAATAATAATAATAATAATAATAATAATAATAATAATAATAATAATAATAATAATAATAATAATAATAATAATAATAATAATAATAATAATAATAATAATAATAATAATAATAATAATAATAATAATAATAATAATAATAATAATAATAATAATAATAATAATAATAATAATAATAATAATAATAATAATAATAATAATAATAATAATAATAATAATAATAATAATAATAATAATAATAATAATAATAATAATAATAATAATAATAATAATAATAATAATAATAATAATAATAATAATAATAATAATAATAATAATAATAATAATAATAATAATAATAATAATAATAATAATAATAATAAATAATAATAATAATAATAATAATAATAATAATAATAATAATAATAATAATAATAATAATAATAATAATAATAATAATAATAATAATAATAATAATAATAATAATAATAATAATAATAATAATAATAATAATAATAATAATAATAATAATAATAATAATAATAATAATAATAATAATAATAATAATAATAATAATAATAATAATAATAATAATAATAATAATAATAATAATAATAATAATAATAATAATAATAATAATAATAATAATAATAATAATAATAATAATAATAATAATAATAATAATAATAATAATAATAATAATAATAATAATAATAATAATAATAATAATAATAATAATAATAATAATAATAATAATAATAATAATAATAATAATAATAATAATAATAATAATAATAATAATAATAATAATAATAATAATAATAATAATAATAATAATAATAATAATAATAATAATAATAATAATAATAATAATAATAATAATAATAATAATAATAATAATAATAATAATAATAATAATAATAATAATAATAATAATAATAATAATAATAATAATAATAATAATAATAATAATAATAATAATAATAATAATAATAATAATAATAATAATAATAATAATAATAATAATAATAATAATAATAATAATAATAATAATAATAATAATAATAATAATAATAATAATAATAATAATAATAATAATAATAATAATAATAATAATAATAATAATAATAATAATAATAATAATAATAATAATAATAATAATAATAATAATAATAATAATAATAATAATAATAATAATAATAATAATAATAATAATAATAATAATAATAATAATAATAATAATAATAATAATAATAATAATAATAATAATAATAATAATAATAATAATAATAATAATAATAATAATAATAATAATAATAATAATAATAATAATAATAATAATAATAATAATAATAATAATAATAATAATAATAATAATAATAATAATAATAATAATAATAATAATAATAATAATAATAATAATAATAATAATAATAATAATAATAATAATAATAATAATAATAATAATAATAATAATAATAATAATAATAATAATAATAATAATAATAATAATAATAATAATAATAATAATAATAATAATAATAATAATAATAATAATAATAATAATAATAATAATAATAATAATAATAATAATAATATAATAATAATAATAATAATAATAATAATAATAATAATAATAATAATAATAATATAATAATAATAATAATAATAATAATAATAATAATAATAATAATAATAATAATAATAATAATAATAATAATAATAATAATAATAATAATAATAATAATAATAATAATAATAATAATAATAATAATAATAATAATAATAATAATAATAATAATAATAATAATAATAATAATAATAATAATAATAATAATAATAATAATAATAATAATAATAATAATAATAATAATAATAATAATAATAATAATAATAATAATAATAATAATAATAATAATAATAATAATAATAATAATAATAATAATAATAATAATAATAATAATAATAATAATAATAATAATAATAATAATAATAATAATAATAATAATAATAATAATAATAATAATAATAATAATAATAATAATAATAATAATAATAATAATAATAATAATAATAATAATAATAATAATAATAATAATAATAATAATAATAATAATAATAATAATAATAATAATAATAATAATAATAATAATAATAATAATAATAATAATAATAATAATAATAATAATAATAATAATAATAATAATAATAATAATAATAATAATAATAATAATAATAATAATAATAATAATAATAATAATAATAATAATAATAATAATAATAATAATAATAATAATAATAATAATAATAATAATAATAATAATAATAATAATAATAATAATAATAATAATAATAATAATAATAATAATAATAATAATAAAAATAATAATAATAATAATAATAATAATAATAATAATAATAATAATAATAATAATAATAATAATAATAATAATAATAATAATAATAATAATAATAATAATAATAATAATAATAATAATAATAATAATAATAATAATAATAATAATAATAATAATAATAATAATAATAATAATAATAATAATAATAATAATAATAATAATAATAATAATAATAATAATAATAATAATAATAATAATAATAATAATAATAATAATAATAATAATAATAATAATAATAATAATAATAATAATAATAATAATAATAATAATAATAATAATAATAATAATAATAATAATAATAATAATAATAATAATAATAATAATAATAATAATAATAATAATAATAATAATAATAATAATAATAATAATAATAATAATAATAATAATAATAATAATAATAATAATAATAATAATAATAATAATAATAATAATAATAATAATAATAATAATAATAATAATAATAATAATAATAATAATAATAATAATAATAATAATAATAATAATAATAATAATAATAATAATAATAATAATAATAATAATAATAATAATAATAATAATAATAATAATAATAATAATAATAATAATAATAATAATAATAATAATAATAATAATAATAATAATAATAATAATAATAATAATAATAATAATAATAATAATAATAATAATAATAATAATAATTTTTAAAAAGGTAAAAACGTAACAATATTAATGTTGCGAAATATATGTTATGATTAACATGCAGTTTTACACTGTCATAATAGGTGAATAAGCTAATGTGGAATTATTAAGATATGAAATAAATTATTAAAACTAAACTATCCTGAATCCCAATATCTTAAACCCACAAACTTTGATTAAGCAGAATAGGGTCGTTTTGCATAGAGAACTCGGCGTAGAAAGGGTTACCGGGGTATTACCCACGAAAAGGAGAAATAACCCGCTACCAGCTCTATAACCACAATGTTTGCAGTAAAAAGGTAAGAATAGTTTGTTAGATACATATATAAATTAAATGATATTTAAAAGCTTAAATTTAAAATTTTCTCCTTAAACACAATAAAAGAATTTGATTTTATTTGAAAAAAAGTGAAGTAACAAAAATAAAACTAAGACTTGTTAATAAAAAGTGAAATTATATTATAGGTGAATTAAAGAAAAAATCTATTTATGCAAGAAGTAAAATTAAAAGAAATAAATTAGTTAAATTAAAATATTTAAATTTAGGTGAAATATTCTTAACTAAAATTTTATATCTATTGCGATTCCTACGAGACCTTCCAATAGAAGTAGAAAAAATATACAATCAGTATTGCGATTCCTACGGGACCCTCCAATAGTGATATAGAAATAAAAAACTAATGAAGAAAATACTATTATAAAAATGTTTTATTTGTTTGTTCGTAATAAAATAATTGAAAGTTCAAACCCAAGTAATTTAGTTAGGCCCCTGGTTTTGAACGTAACGAGTCCACCAGTAGTAGGTCGTGTAAATAACCGTATAGATAATTTAGAATAAACAATCGAGAGAATTCGTACACAGCAGTGCCAGATTGCAATTAGAAACTTTACGGACCCTAACTCGGAAATTGGATGTGAAGACCAAATAATAGAAGACAGATACAGGAACAAATTCAAATTCAGCGCTTGGAAGAAGTGTCGATAAAATTCTTAAGTTGTATAAAATTGTATGAGCTAAAGGGACTCCAAAATATCTGGCGATCCTCAATACAGTTTGGAACACGATTACAGGCAGCGCAGATGCCGCACTTGAATCTTACAACACACCATTATACTGGGACTATATCTCGAAATGTTTGGCTTTACATCATGCCGATAAAAAGAGACCTGACAACACTGGGGTACCAAATGAATACTCTAGTGCTGGGTAACGGGACCATACAGTAACAATATCAACAGTTATACTCGTAGATTTCTCGTATTATGAACAAGTTGTCGTGTATGGACGTAGGTAGAGAAGCACTCGAACTTCTCGCTCAGACATACAGTGATAAGGCATTAGATGTCTTCACCAGAGGTTTAGAGGTAATTTATCATTGCCCCTAGGAATGAAGGATCCAAAAGTACTTTCGCAGGCACTCCATCTGTGCTTGAAAATTAGAATCAATTTAAGAGATTACAATTTACAAATGTATAACCAAACTAATAAAAACAATACCAACAAGCCATTACCTTAACCACTTAACAGCACACATCAAGATAAAAATAGGAAAATCTTTTATCAACAATTGGCCCATATACTGCAACTTTTGTTTAGTCACAATCAATACTGGACAGCAAATCCAATGGCATGTTATAATAATTCCAACCAAATGCCACAGACTTTAGGTTATCAAAACCCAAGGTTCATTCCTACTAGACCAACTGTACCAAGCCATACCACGTCCTGAGCCTGTGGATGTAGATTGTTGAATGAAGACAAAAGTTGTCAATTACATGAACCGTCTAGCTAATAATCAGATGTTCAGGAAAAGGCCACCAATACTGTCCGAACAATTACGAAGTCCCCCTAAACTGCACAGAAATTTCCATTTAGAGATAGGAGGAAGAGAAAACATCCCTGACGAATATTATCGGGATCAGGTATTGAGTTACGAAGAGAAGGAGAAGCTACCGATACTGGACGAATACCAAGAGAATCAACCAGACACATCTGAAAATGTAAGTCAATTTAAAACCCAAGACTTTGCGGACATCTATTTTTTTAGACTTACGCAACTTTTTAATAGACACTGGCTCAAACAAGAATTATATACAGCCCTGTTTAGTTCGAAATCCCTTACCAAATCAAAACTTATTTCGCAAGTTCTGTGGGTAGAAGCAATAAAATCATTTACCACACCTTCATAAATTTATTTGGAAAACACACCGATAAAATAAAATTATTTCTATTGCCGACACTTAAGTCATTTCAAGGAATTCTAGAAACGACAGCCTAAGGGGCCTATCAGCTATTATTTACTCAGCAGAAAATTATATGCAAATATACAGATCACTTAAAATTAAACAGAAAACCTCACAATCAGTAAATAATATTAATATTCGAACAAACCACTTGGCAGAACAGCAAAAAGACAAGTTAGAGAACATTGTTGAGAATCATAAATCATTGTTTAGTGAAGCGAACGAAAATCTGACCTATACAACAGCTGTAGTCGCAGACATCCAAACGTCAATCAGGTTGCACAGCTCCAGAAGGCCAATACGTGAAGCAGTTTGCAGCACACAACCACCTTGCGCAATTAGTGAGGGAACCTACCCACATATCGTGTGTAGATGGATACCAAAAAAACATCCTCAACATTTCCTCACTACACACCCTGAAAAGTATGTATTTGAGGTCCTTGCACCTCTCGGAAAGTCGGGCAATTGCACCATTTCTGCCTTTTTCACGTTCTCCATTCTTCATAACGCTTCACATACAGCTTCGAAGCGCTTGGCTTTCAATTACGAGAAAGCTCGTTCGGTCGAGCTTAACGACTTCTAAGAGGATTTCAATTGGAAACTTTTCCATGATTCTAACGTGAATGCCATGACCGAAGTGGTTGTCAATATAATAAGGCTAGGGATGGATAATTTCATCCCATCCAGAAAGCTTCCGATTAAATCAATACATAAATCTTGGTTTAATTAGACTTGACAAACAGATCCAGAGAGGAAGCATTCAAAAATTGGCGTAATAATATATGCGATCATACTGCTTCGCTATGCAGACAGGCGAGATCTTCGTGTGTCGCAATACTTAGACGCGAAAAAGCTCTATTCGAGCAGCACCTTACTTCTTACTTTTCCGAGGGGAAGAAAAAGCTTTTGGTTAGTCATTAAAACGCTTATTAACAGCGCTAAATCGGTTCCAGTCCTTATAAAAAATGACCAAACATTCACTTACCCGGTTGAAAAAGCAAACCTTCCGGTTGAAATGTTTGCAAGAAATTCCAATTTGCCGGAGTGCGTTCAACCACTGCACGAACTAGAAAGAGCATCAGTGACTGTGCCTAGTATATTCCTTCGAGCCCGTGCAGTAACAAGGATTCTCGCAAATCTCGACGTTAATAAGACTTCTGGGCCGGACAGCATTCCAGCGTTGGTCCTGATGCAGTGCACTTCGACGCTTGCGCGTCCATTGGCTAATCTTTTCAGTGCTTCTCATCGTGCGGGTGTTTTTGCATCTTCCTGAAAGGTTGCCAATGTAACGCCAATCCTTAAAAAAGTTGAGGCAAGTAAGCCTCACAACTATCAATAGCAGTTTGTTCGGCACTTTCCAAAGTTATTAAAAGTGTCACCTTGTGAAGTATTTAGAGTCCAACAATTATCTGAGCGATCGCCAGTATGGTTTCCCTAAAAGTCGCTCTGCTGGTGATCTGCTGGCGTTACTCTCCAAAAGGTGGAATAGGCCCATTCATGGATCTGTTGAGAATAAGGTTGTGGCCATTGATATTTTCCAAGGTGTTTGACAGGGTCTGGCACGATGCTCTCATACCCAAACTTATTGCTTTTGGTGTCGGTAGTCACTTCGATTAATTTCGAACTTTCTCAGAAATTGCTCTATAAGAGTAGCCATAGATGGGATTTCATCCGAAGAGTTCAGGATGAATTCAGGCGTACCGCAAGGCTCTTTTCTTTCTCAAACTATGTTTCTAATGTTTCTTAACCACTTTATTTTTCTTACTTCTAATCCTGTCTACTCTTTTCAGATGACATTCATATTATTTTGGTCGTAGGCCGAGCCTTTTAGAGATTGAGGCGAAAAAGCGGAATATGAACGACACGCTTACAATCGACCTGACGAAAATCATTGAGTGGGGTGGTGCGAACAGGGTCGACTTTAATGCGCGCAAGACCCAAGACCAGACGTGGTGGTGTGTTGTCATCTGGGTCCCTGGGTAATGTAGATATTGAGGAATCAGACGCTCTCGATGTTCTGTGCATGAACGATCACATATTTCGAGTGTCGAAAGAAGCATTCAAGTGCCTCGGTTTTTTAAGACGGTGCAGGAATTACTTAACTCGACCGCGTACAGGAGAGGGTGAAGGTTTCTATTAATGATGGTAGGATAGCCAACTCTATCGATTCAATAGAGCATCGCCGCAATGTGGCGTGTGTTTCATTGTTTTATCGGTACTATAACGGAATATGTTCTGACGCAATTAAGGAATTTATTTCTAGTAATCATATATTCTTACGTAGTACTCGTATTTCTCGTAGATCACATCCCTTTGTAGTTGATTGTCCAGTGAATCGCACAATGCATTATAGGGAGAATTCATTCTTTGGTCGCACTGTTAGTCGGTGGGGCAATCATCCTGCGAAGGTCTTTCCTGCCACTTACGACATTAGCAAATTTAAATCGAACATCCATAGACACCCCTATCCATCCTCCTTCCCACAACCTATTTTCCTAGTACCAGCACACTGCACTGCATGAGTAGGGGTGTTCCCCTGAGATCTGGTCTCAAGAGAAAAAGAAACAGGAACCTATTTTCTCCATACCACCCTTACCCGATGCATCTGAAGGAAGAAGTCGTAAAATACATTTAAAACCTCTTAAACAGTGCATCATTCGACCTTCCAGATCGCTATATAACTCAACAATTTGCGGAGGCATCAGGGCAAAAAAAAATTCAAAATAGTTATCGACTACCGAAAATTAAATGAACAAACAGTACCGGACAAATATCTGATTCTGGAGATCAATGACGTTTTACTACAACTCGGTCAATTTCAATTCTTCTCAGTAATAGATCTAAAAAGCGGGTTCCATAAAATACCACTCAGTGAAGCTGACAGCAGGAAAATGGTTGCCATTTGGGCTGAGAAACGCTCCCTCATTGAACGTTGGGTGATGTCATCATATAAAGGGTCCACCAAATAAATTTTTTTTTTGAAAATGCTATAAAAAAAAAAAACTGAATATTTTCTCAAATTTCTTTTTTATTTGAAAGTACAATCCTTCCGGTGAAGAATGGAAAATAATTTCATTCAAATGGCTGCCTCAGCTGGCCATGCAGTAGCCTACACGATCGGTCCAATTTTTAAGCACATTATCGATTATGTGCGGCTGTATTTCACCAATGGCTTCACGAATATTGTCCTTTAAAACGTCAACTGTCTCTGGCTTGTTGGCGTAACACTTATCTTTGACGGCAAATAATAGTCCAACAGTGTCAAATGGCAGCTCCGAGGTGGCCAAACGACAGCAGCTCTGCGGCTGATAATGCGATCTTCAGAAACATGGCGCAAAACATCGAGTGTAGCTTCGGCTGTGTCGCACGTAGCGCCGTCCTGTTGAAACCAAATGTTGCTAATATCCTCCTCTTCAATTTTTGTGAACAAAAATTCGTTCAACATGGCCCGATAATGATCGCCATTGACTGTAACGACCACTGCTTGCTCATTTTCTAAGAAAATTGGCCTAATTATGCCTCTGTACTAAAATCCGCACCAAACAGTGACTCCTCTTGGGTGTATCGGCTTTTCAATGTATGCGTGCGGGTTTAGTATTGCGGGAATACATAGGAAAAATATGTTATGACTACAGGGACGACATAATTACTTTTTCAAAAGATGGAAAGGAACGCTATAAGAACCTAGACATAATTTTCAGAACTCTTAAACTTGCAAACATGAAAGTTCACTTAGACAAATGCGAGTTTTTGAAGAACGAAGTAGAATTCGTAGATTTCATTGCCTTGGACAAAAGTATAAAAACAAATCCCAAAAAAGTCGAAACAATTCTGAATTTTCCGCCACCAAGAACGTTGAAAGATTTAAAATAAAATTGGATGAAAAAAATTTTTGATGGAGAAATACTCCCAGAGTCTTCAGGGCAACTTAAACGACATACATATATATTGTTACGTTTTTACCTTTTTAAAAACGTGTTTTTATGAGTTCGTAGGTTGTAGTTAAACTAAATAAAATAAATTTTGTGTTTGGTTTTAATTAAAAATCCTTTATTCAACATAGTTACATGCACCACTGCTTGTAATCTTTTTACAGGCAATAACTTTTTTACTCGACAAATCTTTCCTCCTAAAGGTCTTCCAACCCGATTGTAGTTATAACTTAGGTTCGATCACAACCTTTTCAACCAGAGGTTATCCACACTTAACTCTCTTTACTGAGTTAGCTCCAACTAAACTGGTTTTTACTTCACTACTAGCTTCACCAGTTTACTCCTTATAAACCCTCTTCACACCAATAACACATTCGCTGAGTTAACTTTACTTAAACTGCACTCGCTGAGTTTACGACACATAAACTGATTGCTGTTCGCATCGATGTGCTTTTCATATGGCTGAGTAAACAACACATCGAAAGCTCTCGAACCTCTCGATATTTCAGGTAGATTCCATTTCTTTCTTTTAATTTCTTTTTAGTTCTTTTATAGCCATGCGTATGTGAACATCTAGCTCTTTCAGCTCTTAGTATTTGTTGTTGCTTGTTTATTGTCTGTTACTTGTTTTCTTTGCTGCTTAATTATTGTTGTTGCCGTGTTATTTTTATTTACTTTATCTCTGCTAATGGTTGTTGTTGTAGATTTTGTTATTTGTAAACGGCAAGTGTAGTTGCTCTTGCAGCTTTTATATATTTATTTTAGCGATGTAATAAACGCTGTGGTGCCCAACGTTATTTTCGTAACAATATCGTTTAAAAGGCCTGTTTCTCTTATTTCCAAATCCGAAAATAAACTTAAAATCGGGTAACATTCAGCTAAGTTATTAGCATTTAAGTGCATGAAGGTCCGAAAAACTGTTTTTTTTACACGTAACTAGAGACTTTGGAGGTGTTTTGAAAATTTTTAAAACTGATCCTTGTTCTACTCGACAGCGCCTACAGAAAAGTAGTATCATTTTTCAGGTATTTCAACTTTATTCATTTTTGTCGCACCTTGTTATTTATTTATTTTATTTATTAATTTATTCGATATTCTATACAACGAGACCTATGGTCTTATGATTATAATACAGATTTAGATACAGGTTTAATATGTTTAATTTTAATTATAAAAAAAATCAAAATAATTGTAGTATATAGTTAAAAAAATTTTTAATTTTAGTTTAAAATTACAATGTATAATAAATAATATAAATAACAATTTCCGAACAGAAGTTAAAAAGTAACAAGATCAAAAGTATATAATTAATATTTGGGAATTGTAATTAAGTAAAGTCCTTTTAAATTGCAAAGCATTACATATAAATTTTGAGCCGGTGGGTAATGAATTCCAAAGACGTATAGAAGAGATGAAGAATTGCCATTCGGATGTTAGAGATCGATATCTGGACTGAAAAAGATCATTTAATCTCTGAGAACAAATAAACGAGTGTATATGATCTTATAAAGGAATATTAGAATATTAGAACCCAAATGATACACCATAGAGTACCTTCCCAAAAGATGAAACATGATCGTACTTCGAAAACCCATAAACTTATCTTACGACAGCGTTATAAGCCACATTCAACTTCCTTAGGCTAGCATAGTCACACGAAGCAAACACTTCACTACCATATAACAATATAGGAACTAAATAAGTCCTAGCGAGTAGTATGCGCACTTTTAGTAGAGTGAAATATTGTGTCCTCTACAAATTTCTTAATATAGAAAAAGTTCTCTCCGAGGTATAATTTACATGTCAGATTGTCACTAAATATAATCCCAAAATTCTTAGCCGATCTAACAATTTCAATAAGTTGATTATTCAAAAATATCATAGGCTGTATAGAAAATTTCATAGGTCTAGGTGTTATTATAATACAGGTAAACAACTTCAGAGTCGAGCAGACGTGATTTTTTAAAATCTTATAACTCGCTTTTCAATTTTAATTAAAATAACTCGGAATAGTTAAAAACTAATTCAACTCAATAATGTGAATTTTGGAATTCAATATTAATCTTACAAACCAATAACTCAAAACAGTTGAAAATATTGTTATTTATATAATGATTAAAACAGTACAATACAAAACAATTACAAAATATAGACAAAACAAAATAATACAGTAACTACAATAATAACTTCTGTGATTTGTTGTTTTTCAAAAAAACTTAAAAGCAAAATATTTAAAAATATCAATGACAAATAAAACCAAGCAATAACAAAACATAAACAAATCAACACGTGACAATTACAATAACAATCCTCCTTAATATTTTTGCGACAAAAAATTTTAATTAGTTGAGAACAAATAAAACAAAAACAATTTTCAAAACAAATCGTAATCAAAACAAATCGTGATAACAATTACAATACAAACTCAATTTTTTACTCCGCTAAATACATAAGTATTGTCACATTATAAATTGTCAATAAGAGCTTTATATTTAGCACTTTTTAATTAATATTTTTTATTTCACTGGAGTCACGAACCTTTTGTTCGAGTTTTTGAAGTGTGGATTGTATTTTTATTAGAGTCAACAACCTTCATTGAGCTTTTGCATTATGGACTGTGCAAGTAAAAATTGTAGTATTGTTAATGATGATGATCGCTTGGTGCATTGCTGGCTATGCTAAGGCTTTTGTCATCTAAAATGCAGTGGCCTTAGAGCACGTGATACAAACGCTGTGGCCGATAAATCCAAGAATCTGCAATAGTCTTGTCTTAGTTGATTGAGAATCCTACAACTTCTGGACAAAGTAACCAAGCCTCAGCTGTTAATAATTCTAAACCACTGAGAGTTTCACCGTTTTTAAAGACAATTTTCTCATCCCGTTTTGCTGTCGATACATCAGCTCTGGACGTTCAATATTTTATAAAGAATAAAATTAGTCAAGAGTTTCACAATGATATTAGAATATTTAAAATGAATGCAAAAAATCGCGTATCATTTAAAATAATTGTTCCTGATGTTGTTTTTGATCATCTCGTTAACTTTCGGCCTGAATATACAATTGTTCGAGAATTTACATATAAAATCAATGGAAATGTTACATTTTCTAGCGTTACAGAATCTCGTCCAAGAAACTAATTGAATTTTCAAATCAATCCTTTAGGACACTAAATTACTTATCTGCCAATGACACATTAAATATAATCTATCAAAATGTTCGCGGCCTCAACAGTAAATTAAGTACCGTTTACGCAAATAGATTTGATTTGACTAGCCACATTATTGTTTTTACTGAAACATGGCTAAAAAAAGATATTCATCATGCAGAAATTTTATGTCCGAAATACAAATCGTGGTAATAAACTTGGTGGAGGTGTTCTTATTGGAATCTTAAGTGTATTTCCCTGCGAGAGTATAGAACATTCACCAAACGAATGCATTGAATTTATTGCAGTTTAAATGAATCTTTCAAATTTATTTTTATTTATTATATGCTCGTATATATCACCTAACTCTTCTTCAGACGTTTTTGATTTGCATCTATTAGCCATTGATTCCGTTGTATCACTCTAAGCCATTGGATATATTTTTAGTACTAGGTGACTTTAATCTCCCGAATATATTATGGAATAAATCTGGGGAACTTCGTTATTTAATTCCGACTGCATCAAATGATTTTATTGAATCGCTATGTAGCTATGGCCTTTTCCAAACTAACCATATAAAAAATGCTAGTGGAAAACTTTTAGACCTTGTTTTCAGTAACTTGCCGATGGACGTATGTTTACGAAGAATACCTCCAATTACATATCCTGAAGATCATCATCATCACACTTTAGATATCGAAGTTAATTCGGACTCTAAATGGTAGAGTGCATAAAAATAATAAAGTCTACTCTTTTTCTCGCACTGATTATACAAAACTGAATTATATATTGTGTAATGATAATTGGAATTCGCTCATTTCTGGAAATAATTTTGACGAAATTGTTTTAAATTTTTACTCTGTTTTATACCATTGCTTATCGGAAACTGTTCCAAAAATAACTCCTCGGTATAACAGTGGTCGCCCTGGAATAATAACCTTTTAATTATAGCTAAGAATAGGAGGAATAAATTTTGCAAAATCTATAAAAAATCTGACTCTACAATTGATTTCAGAAAATATTCAATTGCTCGCTCTAATTACAATAACATCAATAAAGTGGCATATAATAATTAGATTGCTCTCATGAGACTAAGATTGAAAACTCGTGTTACAGCTTTATTAATTCTAAACGCCGCGCATCTGACTATCCTAAATGTCTAAAATTTGATTCCTATAGTACTAATGATGACTCCCTGGTTTGTAATATGTTTGCCAAATTCTTTGTTGAATCCTTATGCTATTCACTTACCAAAATATATAACAAATCTATTGAATTATGTTATTTACCAGCTGTATGGAAAAAATCATTTATAATTCCATTGTTTAAAAGTGGTAGCAAAGCGGAGGTATCAAACTACAGAGGAATTGCAAAACTTAATGCTATCCCTAAATTTATTGAAAAAATTTTAGCTGATAGCCTCTATCATCAAATATCTTCGCTGCTTTGTGCATGTCAACATGGTTTTTGCAAATCACGTTCTACAACAACTAATATTATGGAACTTACCTCTATGATACATAATGGCTTTTTAGATTAGTAAATCATGAGGTTTTAATTCACAAATTATCTTATATGGGCTTTAGTACTACTACCTTGAGTGGCTGAGATAGTATTTATCTAATAGAACACAGCAAGTACAGTTTAAATATGTTTTATGGCAAGAATTTGAAGTTATCTCTTGTGTTCCTCAAGGTAGTCACTTGGGCCCAATATTATTTAGTTTACTTATAAAAGATTTGCCTTCAGTTACTTCGTGTTCGAAAATTTTAATGTATGCTAATGATGTAAAAATTTGCAGGCCTTTGAATACCTCTCATGATCAGATTTTGCTACAGTCGGATATTGATAAAATTTTTATGTGGTGTCAAATAAATTTAATAGAATTAAATATTAAAAAATGTAAACATATATCATTCTACAGAACAAACGAATTGAAATCTTCCTATCATATAAATTGTACAGTTCTTGAAAAAGTTGACAATATTTAGTATTGGTATTTTGCTGGACTCAAGACTAAAATTTTGTGATCATATTGCACTAACTGAAAACAAAGCAAACGGTGTTCTATGTCGGCTGCAAAGATAGAAGAATAATGTGCCGATGTTGCACTCTTGATCTTCCTATTCACAATTTCTTTGGTAAGACAAAACTCATCATAAAGCTCCTCAGACCTAAAACATTTCCGACATTTAAACAGCAATCATTTCCCCGTATTTAATTTTGAAGCAAATCATAATTTAAGTTCCTAAGATCATAAAGCTGTACAATATCCTGGAAAGTATGACGTAGAAAATCAATTGATATAAATAGGAGATCATGTTTCAAAAAACAAGAAGCCGTAAGTTGGTCATAAAATAGAACTTTCTCCCTGTTGCTGACGAAGATAATGTCTATCAGTGTGTCCCTAGTATCAGTATAATGAATGGGAATATAAGTATTCACTGGAAAAAGACCAATGGCCAACATATCACTTACCAAGTGGTATTCAATAAGTAAGTCAGAATTAAAGTCCCCACATATCACTATATCCTCATACCGCATTGTTAAATTTCTAGCTTTAGCTAAGAAAACATCGGTCTTCGTTAAGCGATTAGGCCTGTAAACGCAACTAATTAAGAGCTCTTTATCAGCAGAAGAAACCTCAACAAAAATATAATCTATTTGTCTACAGTCTATTTGTTGCAAGTTTTTTTTTTCAAACTCAAATTTTTTTTATAAGCGCGGCAAATTCTTCGCCAAAAATATGGCAGTTATATCAATATTTTTTTTCGTCATTACTTGAAAACGACGATCGATTTTAATGCAAATAGCAGCAAATGTTTGGGAACAAAATTTCTTATAAATTATCTGAATAACTTTTTTTTGTATTTTCAATAGTTTCGGAGTTATTCATAACTTAGTTGCGAGAGAAATTTTTTTCGCGCGAAATTAAAGCAATTTTTTTTCAGAATGTCATAAAAAATTTTTCAGAAAGAAAATTTTAATTTTAAGCACCTATCTACGAGGCACCCCTGCAAAAGGACCTTATACCTATCTCTCCGATTCTCGAGCTCCGAAGCAGAAAGCCAATAATTCGTCCCAAGTGGCAGTCCCCTCTTGACCCTGAAAGCAATGCTACGACGCATCACTTCCAAGTCAAGTGGTGGCACACCAACAAGGACTTGCAAAGCGTCGGTAGAGACTGTCCGACACACCGGAACACATGCCAAGAGTGCAATTCTCTGACACGTGAGAATCTTACTCTGTCCAACAACAGACATGACCGACTTATACCACACCGATGCGCCATACGCCGCACAAGCAACGAAAAGCCCATTGTATATGATACGGACAGCACGCCTGCTGAGTCCCCAATCACTCCTCAATATGCGCCTAACCTTTCCAACAATGGCTGCCAGTCTATGCCTGACATGGGTGAGACGAGCCTGGAAGCTCATACGCTCCCCTACAACTATGCCGAGGTACCTGACCTGAGTCGCATAGCGAATACTGTTGTCCCCAATTCTAATGAGTTGAGGTCGCCCGGTTGACAATATGCCCTTAAGCAACATCATCACCGTTTTATCCACTGCGACGTCCACACAAACCCCTACACCACCCTCATAAGCGATACGGATGGCCTGGGCACCCCTCCTCTCCAGCTCAGCACGAGACTGGCCTCGATCAGGATGAGCAAGTCATCCGCATACGCACACAGTTTGAATGTCAGCCCGAGCTGCCTCAACAGAGTATCCATCATGAGATTCCAAATGAATGGACCACAGATGGACCCCTGCTGACAACCCCGAACAACCTCCATCCAAACCGTTTCAAAGGATCCACGCTTTTCTATCCTCGAAATAGCTGCGCCAAATGCCCATCTCACGACAGCCAACCTCCGATAGCCTCCGTAAGACCTTGTCCCACGAAAGATAATCGAAGGCTCCCTTAAAATCAATGAAAAGCCCAAGCACATACTTTGAAGATGACTGTTCGACAGAACTCTTCACATGCATCCAAGCATCCTCAACGCATTTGCCTTCCCTAAAACCAAACTGGTAATATGAAGGGCCCTCGCTGTAGCATTCCTTGAGCCTGTACACCATGATTCTTTCCAGCACTTTTCCAAATACCGGCAAGAGGCTGATGCCCCGATGAGAGCAAGGATTACTCCTCACTCTATCAGGCGACTTAAGAATAACACAGAACGAGCACATATCCATGCCTTCGGGAAGTAGCTCTCATTAATGCACCTACTGTACACCGCCTCCAGGTATTCAGGGTTGGCCTTCCATATGTTCTCACACATCTCTCCGGTCAACCCATCCAAACCTGGGACTTCCTGCTCCTCACCCGACAAAAACAGCCATCTACTTCCGACCTCTCCAAGTTTGGAGGATCAGCAAACTCCACCGGTGGGGGAGGATAGTAGCCTGGCTCCGCCCTTGGAAAGAAAACCCTCAACAAAACGTCCGTGCAGTCCCTCCATGAAGACAATACGGTGTCGCCAACATGGAGGCATCCAATGTCCACCTGACTCTTTCTACCCCTGCAGATACAGTAAACCCTACCCCAGGGGTCATCCCTATTGTCCTGTACAAATCTCCTCCACTCGTCTTCCTTAACTGTAACAATCATGTCCTTGTACGTCTTAAGGCTGCCAAGATACTCGGTCCTACGCTGAGCTAGATCTTCAACATTGGTACGCCTACCACTCTGGAAACGCCTCCGGAGGTGTCGAACGCGCCGCCGCATCGTCTCTAACTCAGGGGTTCACCATTTGACCCTCTTGGGCTTCGCATAACTAGCTCGGCCCAACAGTGCATCATTCACCGCAGATGCCGTCCGGACAATCTTGTCAACCTGGTCGTCAATCGTTAGTAGCCTCAAGTCTTCAATTGGCACCGATGACAATGCCTCCCTAAAACAATACCGCTAATGGTCCCAATCAACGTCACGCGTTCGCCATCGTAAAACGCCACCAGTCTCCCTAGTCCGTTGTGGATAACTAACCCTAACCTCGATGAGATTATGGTCACTTATCCCCCAATCGTCACAAACTCTCCAACTAAAGTCAAAAGCAGTAATTGCCGCCCCATTCGCAGCCATCACGTCAATGTCACTGACGCCCATTGACCCATCGAAAGTATATAGCTCACTCGGCTCATTCAACACGCTCAAATCTCGCGAGAGCAACCATTCACTAAGCACTCCTCCTCGTATAAGGTTCGGATGTCCAGACCCAAGTCTGGAGATCTTGCTGAACCACATACGAGAGGAGACGTTCGCATCTAGGCCGAGGATAACCGGAATACTACTCGCCGCGAGTAGAACCGTATCCATATACCCCAGATAGGGTTCGAATGAAATGCCAGGCCTACAGTAAATGCTAGCATAAACATCTCCTCAAACCACCCTAACACATACCCCAAACTGGATATTAGCTAACTTCTTACAGTCCACGTCACTGTCCCTAACTATAATCGCGGCCTTTCCCACACCGTCAGTAAATACGCGCATCCCCCCCGGAATCCCCCTAACAACACCATTCGAAAAGTACGGCTCCTGGATCAGGGCAAAACTAGCGTCCAGCTGACACATAGCTTGCCCAAGCTCGCACGTCACCGCCTTCGAGCGCTGACAATTAAGGTGCAAAAGGCGCAACTCCATTGGTGTCTGGTGTTCGCTCTGGCAACCATACTATTGTCCGCTGGCAGGACCCTCAGCTCACAGTTACGGCACCTCACCGGGTTAACACAACGGGAGGCCCGATGTCCCATCATCCCGCACGTTCTGCACACATGCTGCCCCATCCTGCACTCACGCAACAGGTGGTCAAATTCGAGGCAGCGGTAGCAGTGCGGGATTGCATCCTGAGGCCGCAACCTAAAGCTGAACTACTTCACATAAACCCTGCCGACATCAAGAAGCATGTTCGCAACACGCTCGCTACATTCCAGCACAACGTTAACCTGTCCGGCAGGGTCAGACCTCCAGGGTCTGGTTACCAGACGAACACTCTTCTTAAACGCCTCATAGTTCATGTGCTACTTCAGGTTCATCTCGAACAGCTCCGACATAAACTCATCAGGAATGATAACCCCGTGCACTCCAGCAACTACCACCCTTGGACCAAACTTATCGCTCACCGTCACCTCCAGACTGACCTCCTCAAACTTTTTGTTTGAGGCAATCTTCGACCTCTCCGCCATCGAAGGTGTACGGATAACAGCCCCACTAGTCCTCTTCAGCGGCCGCATCTCGTGCACTCTAACTCCAAGGGTGGGTCCGACCTGTTCGACGACCTTGCTCACTACCTCTCTGGAAGTTGCGCCCTTCTTTTTGTCTCGAACAACCACCGACCAAGTTTCCACAGGCTTGGGCGTAGGCCTGGAAACAGCGACACCCTGTGCCCTCACAACCGCAGCAACCGTTGGAGCCTGAGGAACAGGCCTAGCAGCGTCAGAGGCGTCACCCTTAGCCGTCTTGCGAGGTTTCCCCGCAGGTTGCATAATAATAAAATTCAAAATTCAAAAATCCAACGACTCACCAAAGTCAAAATAATCACAGCCAAAAGGAAGTCAATTAACACAGCAAAGTCCGTCACCAAATCCAAGTAAACACAACCGAAACCGAAATACAACTCGAAAATCTATGTCAATTAAACACGCCGAACCGTCAACAAAAACACACTATGGCAGCACCAAAAACCCACCGCACGGGTATGGTAACTCCACTCCGTTAGTAATATCTAACCTCACTTCTCCAAATTGTTACTGACCTTGAAGTCAAAAACTGAGACACCACAGAATTACCCCTGGGAATCTCAACTTCACAACAACAATCCTTCACAATTTATCTTTAGTCCGAATGGTAATCGAGTGAACTCGTACTTACCATTGTTAATAGAAAATGCAGTTTTCTCTATGTCCTTGGTTTTTAAAGGTATTTGGTGAAAACCAATTTGTAAATCTAAAACTGTAAAATATTTACTTCTTCCCAACTGAGAGAGTACTTCATTAATTTCTGGTAGGGGATATTTATCTGCGATAATAATAGCGTTTAGCTTTCGGTAATCTATGAGCATTCTAAACTTTTTCTGTCCACTTGCTTCCATTTTTTTGGGAACAATCCACACAGGCGAATTGTAGGGGGACTCCGATGGCCTAATAATACCATCTTCTAACAGGGTTTTTACCTGAGTCTCGATTTCTTTTTTTAAACTCATTGGATAAGGATATGTTTTAGAATATATGGGGTCTTCTGTTCTCGCCCGTATTTCTCATAAAATTTTAGTGGTGTACGTCAGTTTTTCGTCCGGTGCTGAAAAAAGTTTATGGTATTTTGAAATAGCATTTTTCAACATGTCCTTTCGCAGTTGCGTCATGTGACCAGTTCGAATTGTAGTCATACTAATATGTTTGGTATGTCTGGTATGAATAACGGCATCAAGGTCTTTAAGAGTATCGTTTCCGACAATGCCATGAAATGTTTGTAATTCCGCTAATAAATAAAATTTTACTGGTATATCTGTTCCTCCAAATAAAAGGTCCACCATCTAACGTTTTTTTTTTTTCAACTAGTGCTTATTTCGTGAATGGTAACACTTAGCTCATGTCTGATTTGACATATAATTAGTCTTATCCTTCCGCTGAAGGAATATGGTTGTGTATACGCTTGAACAAAGCTGGGAATCTGGGCCTGCGATCGACTTACAGAAGATGCCGATTTTGCCAAAAAAAATTATCTTTTCAGATGAAGCTCATTTTGATCATGGCGGGTATGTAAACAAGCAAAATTGTCGCATTTGGGGCACAGAAAACCCGCACGCATACATTGAAAAGCCGATACACCCAAGACGAGTCACTGTTTGGTGCGGATTTTGGTCCAGAGGCATAATTGGGCCATTTTACATTTTACAGTCAATAGCGATCGTTATCGGGCCATGTTGAACGAATTTTCGATCACAAAAATTGAAGAGGAGGATTTTAGCAACATGTGGTTTAAACAGGACGGCGCTGAGTGTCACACAGCCGAAGCTACACTCGATGTTTTGCGCCCTGTTTTTAAAGATCGCATTATCAGCCGCAGAACTGATGTCGTTCGGCCCCCTCGGAGCTGCGATTTGACACCGTTGGACTATTATTTGTTGGGTGTCGTCAGAGATAAGTGTTACGCCAACAAGCCAGAGACAATTGATGCTGTAAAGGACAATATTCGTGAAGCCATTGGTGAAACACAGCTGCACACAATCGATAATGTGCTTAAAAATTGTACCGATCGTGTAGGCTACTGCATGGCCAGCCGAGGCAGCCATTTGAGTGAAAATATTGTCCATTATTAACCGGAAGGATTGTACTTTCAAATAAAGAAAGAAATTTGTGAAAATATTCAGTAGTTTTTTTTATAGTATTTTCAAAAAAAAAAAAAAAAAAAAATTATTTGGCGAACCCTTTAGAAAGGTATTGGTATGAAATCGAATTTCTACTTTTCCTGCAATTGAATTTGAGTAAAAAGTTCCTTTTTTCGGAATCGGATTTTTTAGAAGATTTGGTCATATATAATTCTTAATTGAGCCTGTATCTATTAAAAATTTTAAAATTTTTCCACTGTCCATCCTACACTCCAAATATGGGAAGGTGGACGAATTTAATCTAAAAAATGAATTTCTTCGATACTGTCATGACCGTAGCCAGTTTTGTCATTTCTATGTCCTTCTATATAGTCATGTAATGTTTCTTCCGAAGTTTCGTCCTGATATGGTACCTTTCGTATAAAACTGCCTGCTTGAGATTTCAAATGAAAATTTCTTCTCTGTTTACGCGCTTCCGGATGTTATGGCGGTGGCCGTTTTCCGAAAAGATCTTATTTTGCTGGTCTGTTCATGTAGCTTATGTTTCTAGTCCTTATACTTTGATCTACGTCCATAGGCTCCGGTCTTGGCTGGGGTTTGGGAAAGGAAGGTCTTTGTGGTATATAGTTATTTTGGCGGTTTTGATTATATTTTGGAATGGCACCTTTATTTTGATAATTCCTTAAATCTTGAGAAGGTTCATCTCGAAAATAATTTGGCCTTTTATTTGGTCGAGGTGGCGTTGGAATGTGGGCTAATTCCGGATAAAATGTACATTGATTGCGCGAAGCAGTGGATGTGAATTTCCCATTATGTGCATAATTAGTTCTAAAATTTTAATTCTCTAATTTGAGACACAAGTGCAATGCTTTAGGTAAGTCTGTTGAATCTTTCATAGTATACGCAGATCTCCCTTTAACCCTCTAATGAAAGTATCAAGGGTCTTATCCCTATAAGTTTGAGTTAAGAGGTGTAGTGATTCTTGCCCTATATACATAGCACTAATTTTATTAAGTATGAGGGATAAGTGATTATATACCTTTTGGTAAAATTCTTGAACTGTTTCAGATCCTTGGACTAACGTTGTTAATTGATATTCAAGGGTACTGTAATCTCTTTTGTCAGTATAATGCAAAGCTAGACAGTATTGTAGGACTCTAATATATTGTAGGACTCTAATAGCGTCCGCACTGCCAACAATTTTATTTCCAATTATGCTTAGGATTCCAAAATATTTTGGTGTTCCTTTCAAATGTTTATAGATATTGAGAATACGTTCCACAGATTTCCTCCAAGAACTGTATTCGCCCGGTTGACGGGCGAACTCTCTTAAACACCTAACCACGTCTGGTACACTGTCTAGATCACTCAACTGTGCCCTGTGTTCAGGGTTGATAGTCTGATCCTGGTCAATTAGAGAATTATTATTATTATTTGCAACAAGTTGCTCTCGGATAGATGCAGTTACTATTCTGCGAATTTCTGTCTCTAATTCTCTTATATTAAACGTAACTTGATTTTCTTGTACGGAAGCAGTGGGTAGTACAGTTGGTCTGATTAAATTGTTGGGGTTTGACATTTTATGTTTATTTTTCTTGTTAACTGTCCTATTTCCCTACACTGTTATATGTGTTCTTTCTAATATTTTTAGTTTTCTTTTCAATATAAAATTTCCAAAATATCTTTTAATTCGTATATGAATAAGTTTTCAAAAAAAAAAAAAAAAAAAATTATTTTGTTATTTTTACCGTTGGAGGGTCCCGTAGGAATAGCAACAGTTTTTTTCTTTTTTAATAGATTTATTATAAACACTAATTTTTGCGTTTTTATAATGTTTGGGTATATAAATATTTTTATTTTATTATTTCTACTGTTGAAGGGTTCCGTAGAAATCGCAACAGTCCTTTTTTTATTTTCAATATATGTATTTCACTTTTTTAATTTTAACTTTTTTTTATGAATTTTCCTTAATTCATTCTTAAAATTAATTTCTTAAATTTTTTGTACTTATTTGAAAATATTTTATTATTATATCTATTTTTAATTTAGAAGTTTCTTTTCATTTATTCTTTTATAATTTTCAACACTATCCTCACTTTTAAAATAAATTATACTAAAATAAATCAATTTTAAATATTTGCTTACATTACAAATGTGAATACTTCTGATATCGTTTCCATTCCTTCTCTTTCTCTAAATTACTCCTTCTTCCTCAGCTATTCGTTACGCTAGGCAATTCGTTACGTTGGTGAAGCGGCTGGTACTCCTGTACCGTCCTGTTTGCTCGTTGGAGCATCTACTGAGGGGCCTCTCTCTCCACACTTAAAATTTTACGTTTGGACCGACAGTATTTTTTTTTAATTTTTTCTCCTTTTTCAGGATTATTTTTGTATTTTGTTTTTTCTTAATCTCCTCTTTCAGGATTATTTTTGTATTTTGTTTTTCACTCACTGCAGGTCCCTGCTCGGGCGCCAATTAATCAAATTGAGTTATTTTGATTTTTTTTTTTTTTTTTAAAGAACTTCAGACCTTCGTCTGAAGTGTTCTTTATTCTTTAATATCTTTTTAATAACTAAACTTTAATTGATACAATTTTTATTACAATAATTATGAATATTAAATAAAGCTTAATTAGCT
The DNA here is from genome assembly GCA_023159175.1 of Wohlfahrtia magnifica. Taxonomy (NCBI): domain Eukaryota; kingdom Metazoa; phylum Arthropoda; class Insecta; order Diptera; family Sarcophagidae; genus Wohlfahrtia; species Wohlfahrtia magnifica. The sequence continues at coordinate 84,230 of JAKWBJ010000302.1, forward strand.
TAATTTACCTCAGACAGAACCTCAGCAATATTTATTATAAAAAATATCGTTGCAACATTATTAAATGGAATTGGATTGAAAGTGTAATGACTTTTGATCCAATTACATTGCAATAAATGTTTTTGTTCTTAACTTACATATAGTCTTTTATTATATTACTAATGAAAGCCAACGCCTACATAGTTAGTCTGCAACGGGAATTACAAATTGTATCAGCATTCACCCTGGAGTGGTCAAAATATGTGAATCGTATCGTTGTTATAGCGCTTTTTAACCACAGAAAAATTAGGTTTACTGATGAAAACTGCTTTCAAAACAATTTAAAATCTTTTTAGTTTTTCTTATAGAACTTATATCAATATATAAATAAAAATATTGTTCTAAAAATATTCTTTATTTTTATATGTAGAAAAATATTTATGTCTCTACCCAATATTATTTGTTATGTTGTTGTGGTTTTTGCTTATAAATGTAAAACCATGTAGCATATTTTAAGGCATAAAAGAGCCAAATTTTGATAAATTGCTGGATGACTACATTGGTTGCATGTTATTTTTTTCGTACGGATAAACAAATGTTGATCAACGTTTATTACAAATTTGAACAGAGCACTAGGCTTAAGGAAAAAACGAGTTCGGATGCTGCGCTACTAGCAGGAATAAAAAATATTTTCATAGCTAGTTTTGATAGTTTGGGATATTTGATAGAATTGTTTTTCCACCACAGATACGTCGAAAACTTCGGTAATCAGGTCTCTTCCTGTTTCCAGTGTAGCAACTGACGTGTTTATTAGACTTGGAAAGAAAAATCTTAACATTGAAGTAGCTGGCTCTAGAGTAGATGGCTGGAAAACTTGTGGTGAAGTACTTAACGGGGACCGATATACTGCTCACGTGTGTGTGCCGTTAATAAATGGGTGTATTGCTGGTGTTAACTAACATGTGTGAGAAAATTCTGTCAAAACTTCAGCATGATATTCGGTTAGTTTTTCGATGCAAAATTCTTTCATATTGTTTATTTCATTCGACTGTGAAGATATTGCAGCAGGATATAAAAACAATGCTGCTTTAGGCTCTTATTTCCAAACTTAATGCTTTTGGTGTCGGTAGTCACGTTGATTTTGCCAAAAAAAATCATCTTTTCAGATGAAGCTCATTTTGATCTTGGCGGGTATGTAAACAAGCAAAATTTCAAAAGTTCATAATTCCATTCTATGGTACAAAAATGTTCCATACAAAATCACTACTGCCGATGTAACGTTATTTGCTATTGCAATGTAAAAATTTGCCTCTTTACCTATCCAAATTCTCTTTACCAAATGTAGTCATAAAATAAATATACGATTGCAAAGAGTACTCTGCATAGCTAACCTCTTATTGGTAGTGATAAAATAAAGTTTTTGGAGATAATATCATTCTACAACTCAACAAAAGATGGCGTAAACACGATTGATAAAATGCTCAGCTGCTACTTGTACAGCTGTAAGCGGAAATCGAATCGGTGGCCTATGTCGGTTCTATTAAATAGATATTCCGCTTTCAATGCTTATAGCTAGGCATTACATTAGTCAATGCTTATATGAACAAGCAAACTTGTACAATATCGCTTCTGCAATAAATCAGAAGAAACGATGACTACATAATTGTAGGTAATAATTCCGGGCCATCATCAATAAAAATCAGAAAGTCGTCTAAAAACAGCTCAAAAACGAGGCTGTTGTTATGTCTGCTAGCATTCAGGCTAAAATAAGAATAAAAGGACTACTCTATTTTATTGCATTTGTGATCTAATATGTTTAAGAAAAATAAGATTAAAATGCATTTTTTATTGTACTGTAAGACTCTATAAAGAAAAAGAAATATTTTGATCTAAAATTTACATATGGAACAAAAATAATGTTCCAAAGGATGGAATTCCTAATTTTTTTGTAGGATCAATCTACGGTTAAGTACGGATTCCTAGATACGTTTCCATTTAGCTTCTAGATTTTCAAAGAGTCCGTTTTGATTTTAGAATCGTTTTTCTGAAATTTTTCTTTTCAATATTCCAAAGATGTTGAAATTGGGTGATTGTGCCGCTTTATCTAACCTCTATGGGCATTTCTGGACATTATCGCGTTGAAATATCCATTGAAGTGGCATACTCCAATTTGAATATGGAATCATTTTCGTTTCTAAAATGCTTTTGTTTATTAAATCGATTCATTATGCCATTAATTTTGTGAAATGGTTCTGCCCCAGTTACTGAAAAGCAAGTAAACACGTCAGAAATAAATGGCATTTATTAGTTTTTATGGGATTTGTTGCTTTTATTTTGCACGACACTGCATTGATACATGTGTAAAGTATTCAAATGATTCGTATAAACTTTACTGTTAAGCGAATATTATAGAAGAAAACACCTGCATATAAATAACAAAAATATTTTTATATTAAAAAATAAAATAAAGACATGTCATGGTGGGTATCGTATTTCAATGGGGTCGAATGGAGTCGGAAATCTTATTTTCATAGTAGGAACAATGAACAAGGCGGATTATTTAAAGTGAAATTTATGTGGGACTTATTGTTTGACAATAACCCGAGACACTTTTCGCTAATACTAATATAATGACTTCTATATAATGTAACTTACTTTGATCGCTCAAAGCAGCTTTAGTTCAAAATTCTTCAACATAAAAACTTAATACCCATGTTAGAGTATTTACGTAGTTTCGATATGGTTTAGAGTTGCTTAACGGCAACTGGGGTTGGCATTTACATTTTATTGAAACAACTATGGATCGTTTCAAATCGTTTTCAAACGGCTTCATTCACCTTCCCAGTCACCTGAAATAAGCTACGTAGAAACTTTATTAAATACATTAAACCGACGAGTACAAAAAAACGCCGTTAAAAACTGACAAAAAAGCATGACACAATATTTCTAGTGAAACTCCAAAAAAAGTTGAACTTTCAATAAAATGTTATTTAAATGAGCAAAGATGGCATTATAAAATATTAGTTAACAATACAAATTTAACAAAATCTTGGCGCTAATTAGCTACCGAGCACTGCATAGTATGTAGACTTTTATGTGTCTCGAAAAATTAATTTCTTTTTTTTTATGACTAAGGAATATTTCATATAAAAGTTTTATTTTTATTTTTCGCGTAGATCCTAATTATAAAGTTTTTGAATGTGTAGGGTCCAGTTTTGAGGGGTGTATGTAGACTTTTCTGTGTCATTGTATATAGATAGCTCTTATCTAATGTGATTTTTGCAATTGACGCTTTTTGGCTGATGTACATAACAGCTGTCGTTCTCCACTTACACAAAATTAAACATTTAGTATGAATGGAAGGTTCCACACCTATTTGTCTAATTCCGCCCACTAATTGAGGGTTTACCATGACTATAAATCTATTTGGATAAAATTTAGATAATCTGTTACGATTTTGAAGATATCAAGAAAACAATACGCTTTGTATGGGAGTGGGGCCGCACAGTTGAAATTTTAAAAATTTATGTAGTTTCTTCCAGACATACAAAGAGATAATGTAAAAATTTCAAGAAACTCGGTTCAGCGGCTTAGTTGTCTATAATGCACAAACCAACAAACAAACATAATACAAACACACATTCATTTTTATATATAAGATTCATATATAGATCAATTAATTAAAGCACACATAGTAGGTAAATTATAAAGCGTTCAAAGAATTTCAGAACAGTTATAGCATAGGCTATAAATTACTTTGAAAATAAGAATGTTATAAACTAAAATAATGTATGAATATTTTGTCAATGTATTTTTCATAGAAAATTTTCTTTATTGAATTGTTATTGGAATCATAAAATTGTACAAATTCATATTGTACAAATAAATATTAATAATAAAAAAGAAATCTATTAAATAATTATTAAAATTTTGTGGTGGTGCTAGCTTCTAAATCGGGATTGTTGAGTTGTTTATTACTAACGAAAACAAAACACGCTCTTTAGTAAAATTTTTAGAAATGATAACAATATCATGATCGATATTATGTACAAAATTCTTACGAAATTGTGTAAAATTTACCGCTTAGTACCAAAATATTCATTCTTATTACATAATTATTTTCTGAACTGTTATCTTAGATAAATTATTTACCCTTTTTCCTTATTTTAGCCCCAACCGGTCCAAATCCAAACATTTGAGATAGCCTATTGTTCCTTACAAGAAGACACTGTAGGTTCTACTTTTTAGCCGTATACAGTCTTCAAACAAATATACATTCATTTTATATAGTACTTATACGTATGTATATAGACAGCTTTTATCCGGAGTAATTTGTGCAGTACCCGTTTTTTGGCTGATGCGTATTGATAACTAAGCTTTAATTGTTACTGTTCTCCGCAACTTCAAAACTATTATATAGTATGAGTGGAAGATGTCATGCCACATATCGAACCTCATCCAGTTACTAATTGATAATGTGAATTGTTCACGACGTTATTTGAAGCAAATTTGATTCGATGAGGTCGAATGGTTTCGGAAATATTGTTTTCATAGTAGGAACAATGAACAATATTGATTATTTAAAGATACCAAAGGATAATTTTTCACAAAAGGAAATTTGCAATCCTGTGTTAAAAATATCAAAAATAATTGAGCTCTTACAAAAGATATCTAAATTTACAAAGTAATAAAATTAAAAGCTGCTTTTTAATAGCAAAAATATATAAACTGTGTAAAGCAAACACCAAACACCATCAACGTTTGGAAATATGGCATCAAAAAGTCGTCGGGGTTTTGTTAATAAAAAAGTAATTTGTGGTCAGTGCAAATTGACAATAGTATAAGGTAGAGAAGAAAACATACAATGCAATAATTGAATAAGAATATTTCACTCTGCTTGTAGAAAATTAGATAAACATCATCATTTCATTTAATTTCATTTTATTAAATCAATATTGTCATTTTACAGTGTTTCTTAAATTACGACCCATATTCTAAAGTTTTTTAAGGTACTGGGTACTTATCTGAGATTAAGTCTATCCTACTCTAATTACAGTATTACTGCCAGGGTTCTTACATATAAAATTTACCAATACACTCAGTATCATAAATTTCCGTAAAAAGATTTAAAAAAGGAGTACATTCATATTTTGTAACTACAACTAATAAAATATTTAAAACTAATCTTAAAATTAAATAACAAAATAACGGAAGAAGTTAATAAAATTAAATCCTACTTCAAATTATCTATTGGGTAGTTATGTAGACTAGATCCTCAATATGCAAAGTATTCACTCTCCTATGATAAAATATAAGGTCTGCATCCCTATAGAGGAGACCAACCCTTAGTGCCAAGAGATCCATGAATAGTATCGGCTCCTGAGTATGGCCTCAAGATCGGAGGCCCTATCGAAACATCCCATAACAAGTTCATTCCGTAGAGAAGACACGCGGTCCAAAAAACTGACCGCAGAGTCTACCAGGAAAACATCGATCCTCCTAAAATCAATCCTACATGCCGGTCTGCGGACGCTCCCATCAGCGCGTACAATGGTACGGAGACCCAGGCACGAAGAGGGTATCCCTCTGTCCCGTTTCCTAAGCCTCTCCATCTGGCTCGAGGAAATCTCGAACATAACAGAAAAGGCATAGGACATAAGTGGTCTTACAATCTGGTGGTATATCAGCAGCCTGATCCTAGTGCTCAGGCCCACTCTGCGTTCAAGTAAACCATAGTACATGTGACAGACGCCCTTCGCCTTCTGTGCCTACAAAACTCAAAGTTTTCATGGAAGAATAGTCCAAGTTACCTCAACCTATCCGACGTATTCACGCTTTCCCCACCAATAGTCAGACGAGGAAGATGAGATCTACAGTTTTTATAAAGAAGACCACGTCTGCCCTTTATAAGAACACCATCCATCTTATCCATATTCAGCCGAAGGCCTTATTTCGTAAAATATACGTGCAGCACACCCAAATATTGGTTCATCCTGTTGTCCAATCCTCTTGCCCAGGAGTCATTTGCCGAACCATTATGTCGTCAGCATACATCAGAAGGAGGTCCCCATCTGATGGCTGCGGTATATCCGACATAAAAATATACAAGAGGATAAACGCCACCTTCAATATCATAGTGAAGAGTATGTGTGCCATCTGTGTATTAATAACAGCGACAACTGTCGCAATTAATTTACATCTAAACAATATGATGAATTACTAAAAGGTGCTAATAAGAAAAATAAACAATTGGAAATAGTACAAAAGGAAAAAAAAAATGAAATTGCGGTACTGAAAACATTCAATAAGTTCTTGAATGATCATCGGGTCAAAAGCGGCTGTATTATTAATGGTGTCATTGCTAAAAGACTCAACTCCAAAGGAAGGAACTGATGAAGGTTCAACAACAAGCGCTTAAGGTATAAAATGGATTAAGAATTTAGATGAACTAAAATTATTATTAAATTGTACATACTCGTATATACAGTGGCGCCAAAATATTTGTAAGAAAAAATTATACTTCAAGACCAGAGATAATCAGAAGTGAGGGTAATGTGGACCTATTATTGTCGTAAGGTGCTACTTTGATATCCAAGCAGAGATCAATTAATTGTGCAGAGATTATTGGAAATGATCCTGATTAGATTTGGGTAAAATCTTTCATTTGAGTGAATCTTTCATTCTCTTTCAGAAAGATTAACTGAATTAATTTATTTTTTCTTTCATCTTTCTCAATGTCACATACCTTTCTGAATGAATTGCCTCTATTTTGAAAAATGTTTCTTTTTGCGTAAATTGTTATTTTAAAAACAAAAACATTATTGGTATTATTTGAAATAACATTTTGTTTTCTTTTAGTGCAGTTTAGTAAATATTGAATAGGTATACAAGAGACTTCAAACTGATTTTTAAATTGTCATTCTTAAAAAAAAGGAAATTATTATTTTTTTTTAAATAGACAAACAAAGGAGACAAAAATTTGTAAACAACCATGAAAAATTATTATTGACCAAAATCAAGTTATTGACTCATATAAATTTTAGTTTAAAGAGTTTTCTTAACTCGTTCTAAGCCGCTGGGTCGAATTGGGAACACGAGTTATGAGATTATTTGGAAATAGTTAATAAAACAATACGTTATTTAGTTTTGGAGAGTATAGTTATTGCAGAGAAATTATTTATTATTTATTATTTGAGTACATCATTGCAATATTTTCAAAAACTTATTTTCGCTTTTCTGTATCACTAAAACTAATCAGTGAATAAATTCCGAAATTATTGCCTGTAGTTTTTTTTGACTGTAAATAAGTTTTATAAGACTTACATAAATGAAATAATACATTTAAGTAAATAAAAGCAAAAAGTATTAAACTCAAGTAGAATTCACTTTAAAAGACATATACATTAAATAAGAGATAAAAATTAAATAAAAGATAACAATTAAATGACATTCAAATTCACATATTGCTATGTAAAAAACAACCTTTTCGACTTACTTCAGCCTTTTTCGACTTTAAAAGTGTACGTCTGTCTTTAATAATCTGAACCGTTGCCGAAAATACTCGTTCGCACGGAATAGATGTTGCCATTATGCATAAACGCTTCAGAGCATATGAGTATATTCTTGGATATACGTCCTTTTTTTCTTCGCACCATAGTAGTGAGTCCTGTGTTCTCTCCAAATACTTCTCATTTAGGTACTTGTCTAATTCACAGGTGCAAGCAGCTAAACTGCTGTCTGGTCTTACGGTTTTATTAAAATCCAAATCATATGCCTACCATGTAACTGACACATTTTCTGTTGCCACAGTGCTAGTTGGTCTTGCCGTTATCTCTTTAGTATTTGGAAGCCTCAAAGCGTGGGTCTAAAATAGTACTTTCTGCATACAAAATTTTTTTTTCTAAACCTCCTAGGTATGAGGATATACCCCTTTGACGATTGGCTATAATATTTTGCACTTTGTCATTTGAGTGTTGGCATGTGGTAATACAACCTTCCAAAAGATTGCATAACACTGCAACCTTTGACAGAGTTCTTTCTCCTGAAACCTCCATTGTTTTTTAATAAAAATGCAATAAAATAGGTATTACCGCACCAACAATTTCCCAGTATTCAATAGACAACACCAGTTCTGGAAGGTTAAGCGAAAGTGAAAAAATAACGGCATTTGTAATTTGAAAAATTCTTTCTGACATATAATATTTTGAATTTCACCAGGGCGCAACTCTTGCTTTAGTTTAAGCTCATATGTTTTTGTGCGCTAAGTAATTTACTTGACGCCTTTTATGGCAATATTCAACTATTCTTTTTACTTTAATAATTGTATCTGCTATTTCTGCAGTTGCAGCTTGAACAATCAAATTTAAACTGTGCGCAAAGTAAGCGATTTCACGCTATTCTCCTTGACGGATTGCAGCAACTATGTTAAGGTCGTTATCACTTACAATTGCAGATACTTTGTTGATTATTCCAAAGTCAGAATTAACTTTTTTCAAAATTTTTTTTAAGTTTTCGGCCATTGCCTACCTTCAAATTCCCCGCACGAACGCTAAGCTTGTATCGGTATTTATAAAATGAGCTGTTACAGCTACGTAACTAATATTTGCACTGGATGTCTAACCCTCTGTAGTTAGACATACGGCAGTGGCACTCTGAAAATTTTTTTTAACCTCCTCTAAAATTTCCATATAGACACCGGGAAGTAAACTATTGGACAATTCCTGAAGGAAACAGTTTGGCAGTTCGATTTGCAACGAAATCTTCTTAAATTTTTAGTAGATTTAATAATAAAAATTGTTGAGCTTAGCAGTTATGTATATGTATGTGCCAAAGTATATTTGTCTTATATGTTAATAATATGTATATATTTATTTATATCCTTTAAAACATTCAGGTATGTTACTTGTGTATGCATTTATTTATATTTTGAATACCCTAATATACGTATTTTATCGTTAAATTTTTATAAATTATTGTTATTAAGTTCTTCTTTTAAATGACTATATTGTTACTAGCTGACATGTTTGAACATGCCCAATAAAATATTATAATAAAGTGAAAAACAGAAACTATTGAAATAAAGTGCTTGCTAAAAAAAATGTTTTGCCATATTAAAGGAAATAAAAACTTTGTATTGCGCTCGTTTACCTAATTAAAGGAAGTTTTTATATTGAAAAATAACAACGTTTTAAATAATCTTGGAAAAAAAATCAAAACTTTATTGGATCTGTACAACAAATAAAATTTGACGACCAATCCTGTAACAAAGGGCTAGATTGTGGAAAATATCGATGTTTATTTGTCTTCAAGCAGAAAAGCAGTACAAGAAGTATTATTATATTTAACTATTATTATATTATAAAGTTATTTACAAGATCTTAAATTCCACGCATTTACATATAAAAGATATGTCTTCTTCTTTCCCCCAAACTTTTTCATAAGTTATATTTCTTAATTTTATTTATGCCTTTTAAATTGTTTTTTTATTTTCTTGAATTTGATCTAATTTTCTCTAAATCGTTAAATTTTTTCCTCTCGCAAAAATGCCTAACGAAAATATTCGAACCACCGCTATCTCGTTGAAACCACTTGAAATTTTGGGAAGGCTACCAGAATTTTCTGGGGACAAGAGGGACTTGTACACCTTTGTTTCACTTGTAAATAGAGTAAATCCTCTTTTTAGTCAATATGATAAGCTCTCCCAAGAATTATTTATAGATCTAATAAAAAGTAAGCTAAGGGGTAGGGCAAAGGAAGCCATCGAAACTAATTTTCAGGCAAGAACATGGTCTGAGTACAAGACGATTCTAATGAACTATTTCGGAGAATATCGAAGTGTAGAGGAGCTCTACGACCGTCTTCGATCTGTAAATTTTAAAACTAATGCAATTGATTTTTATAACGAAGTAAAAGATAAGCTTCGAAGCTTGAACAATAGAACAGTTTCAGAATTAGGAATGAATGAAGATAGTGAGTACGTTGCTTCTAATAATATGAAAACAGCTCTTAACATTTTTATAGCAAAGATATACCGGAACCCATGAGGACCATATTAGCATGTAGGGACCCGCAGACATTGGAGGAGGCAATTAACATTTTGTTCACATCAGGATACGCCGATTATGGGTATAATAGTAGAGGTAACAATTTGAATAGTAGAAACGCCAATCGACCTCGTACGGATAATAGTAACGTAGGTAATAGATATGCTCAGGGTAATAGAAATAATAACGGGATCCGGAACTCATACTCAAATCGAAATGAGAGAGGTTATAACAATGACTCGTTTAACGGTGGAAATAATTTTAATTTAGACAGGCATTATAATAATAATGGTTTCCAACGGAATAGTAATCAAGTCAATAACAGTTATCAGAACAGTTATAATCACGATAATAGAAGAATTTTTTCAAACCAAATTCAAAACTCTATTCCCAATGATCCGACAGCCGAACCAATGGACATAAATATGATTAGTGATTCGAATAACTCAGGAAACTTTCGTGACCCTGTATTACGACAGAACAGTACAGAATGCAACTTCGTGGAAAACCATCCCAATTCACTTAATCAATATCTTCGTTGTAATCAATTTGGCTCAACAGCGTGTGATAATAGAATGGCTCAGAATCCATTAGGAAATTCTTCAGGGAACTCATGTAATTTAAATCGGGAAAAATTTTCTGAGCAATCAAAACATCCCAACTATACGAATATCGAGAAAGATAATTCCACATTCGAAAATTTTCCTTTTCTGGCCTCTACGGACAACTACCGTATATAGTTTTAAAATAAAATCTTAAATTTATATTAGATACTGGAGCTACACACTCTATTGTGAATCCAGGTTGTATAATCCAAAATGGAGAATTAATTCGGAAACCTTAACTCTTCAGAATGAAGTTCTCACTAACACAATTTACCAGGTGCCTATGTTTTCTGAGCTAAGGGACGAAAATAAAAAAATACTTTTAATCGAGTGTACATTTCATGATAATTTCGATGGAATAATTGGTAACAATATACTGCGCAAATACAGAGCTGTTGTTGATTTTGGTAATAATGAGCTGAGAATAAATCATAGGACTTTACCCTTATTGTTTTCCAAATTTCAGAAAGTTAGTTTATAACTAGTGTTGAGTGTGTGTTAGTCCACATCACAGAACAGCGCAATGATACAGATGTAATAATTGTGGCAGAAGGTATTCATAATGTGGAAAATTTTGAATTTGAGGTAGAAACCTTAACTCAGTGTCCAAAGGTGATATACCTTACTGAGAATAATTCGTGGATGGTCACCCGTGATAACTATCATTTGATCGAAAATTTGAATGAAGTTGACAACCAGAATTTTGTACTAGATAAGGTCAGGTTGGATCATTTGAATGAAGAGGAGGAAATGAACTTAAGGTCTATTTTGGATGATTATAAGGAACTATTCTATAAAACTGATACCGAATTAACGTTTACGAATGCAATCAAACATAGGATTAACACAACCGATGAAATACCCGTATTTTCAAAAACCTATAGATACCCATACATATATTCATAGGAATGAGGTAAAGAGGCAAATTCAAGAGATGCAATCTAATAGGATAATAAGACCTTCAACGTCTGCGTATTCTGCTCCTATATGTATAGTTCCAAAAAAGGATGATGCAAGTGGAACTAAAAAGTCGCGACGAGTCGTTGACTATAGACAGTTGAATAAAAAAACCATAGATGATCGTTTTCCAATTCCGAATATCGAGGAAGTTTTAGACAAACTTGGACCGTGCATGTACTTTACTACCCTAGAGCTCGCTAAAGGGTTCCATCAAGTGGAAATTGATGAGAAGGATATACATAAAACTACGTTTTCAGTGAAAGGAGGCCATTATGAGTTTCTTAGAATGCCGTTTGGCCTCAAAACGGCACCTACAACTTTTCAGAGGCTCATGAATTGTATTTTAGGTGATTTGATCAACAAAGTTTGCCTAGTATATCTGGATGATATAATCGTTTATTCCACTTCTCTTCAGGAGCGTATGAACTCATTGAAACTTGTATTTGACAAACTTAGGAAAACAAATTTAAAGATCCAAATGGATAAATGCGAATTTTTAAGGAGGGAGACTAAATTCTTAGGACATGTCGTTACGCAACGTGGTATAAAACCCGATCCGGCAAAAGTTGAATGCGTTGCTAATTATCCATTACCAAGGACGCAAAAACAGATTAAACAATTTTTGGGCCTTAGGGGATATTATGGAAAGTTTATAAAGGATTACTCTAGAATAGCAAAACCAATGACAAATTATTTGAGAAAGAATTCTAAAGTAAACATAAATGATCCCCAGTATCGCGAAAGTTTTAGAACTCTAAAAATGCTCCTTACCAGTGATCCAATCTTGATATACCCGGATTTCAACAAGAAATTCGTTCTGAACACTGACGCAAGCAATTTTGCGCTTGGGGCAATTTTATCCCAGGATAATCATCCCTTTTGCTACGCTAGTAGGACACTCAGCCAGCACGAAATTAATTATAGCACAGTCGAAAAGGAGTTGTTAGCGGTTATATGGGCTGTAACATACTTCCGATCGTATTTATTTGGAAGGAAATTTATTATTCAGACAGACCAACCACCATTACAATGGTTTGTTTCCATTAAGGATCCCAACTCGTAATTGATAAGATGGAGACTGAAGCTAGAAGAATATGATTATGAAATTGTGTATAAAAGAGGCATTAACAACGAAAATGTAGATGCGTTGTCTCGAATTGACCCTCAAATTAATTTAATTCAGGAAAATGAACCAAATATTATATCTTTTAGTAAATCTCCACTCAATATTTATAATAACCAAATTGTATTGGAAAAATCGGGTAATTCCCCTTTGAATGTAGTCAATGAGAGAATTTTTAACAATAACAAGAAAATAATAAGCTCAAATAGTTTCGGTGAAGCTGATATGATAGCAATTGTAAAAGATCACTTTCATCCGTTTAGAGTAAATGCAATCCTTATTAAGGATAATTTAGTGTATGAACTTTTTCAGCAAACAATTTCGAAATATTTTTCAGTAAATTCATCATTGAAGATAGTAAGATGCGATGATTGCATCGAAGATATTTTAGATGAAACCATTCTCTATGAACTTATTGAGAAGGAACATAAAAGGAATAATCACCGCGGTATCAATGAAAATTATGGACAACTTAGGACCAGAATATACCACCCGAAACTTAAACTAAGAAGTTATTAACAATTGTGATATCAGCAATATGGAAAAGTACGACCGGAGGCCAATCAAACAGAATTTCAAGATTACCGAAACTCCTGACAGTCCAAGGCAAATAGTTCACGTCGATGTTTTTTACTGCTTGCAGAAAACATTATTCTTAACTTTCATTGACAAGTTTTCCAAGTTCGTTCAAGCAATAAAAATTCAGAATAGGTCGTGGGTAGAGTTTAAGAGAGCATTAATTCAGTATATGAGTATCGTAGGAAGTATTGAAAATATCGTAACAGACACCGAATTAGGATTTAGCTTTACCAATAACTGAATTTCTGAGACAGGAAAATATAGAAATACATTTCGTCTCGAATAATAACCACACTTCAAATTCTAATGTAGAGCGTCTTCATAATACTATGAATGAGCACATCCGTTTACTAAGGCATGACCCTAATAGGGATATTGATAGTGTTGAGGAGAAAATATATAAAGTAGTTACATTTTATAACAACACCATTCATTCCACCACAGGTTATAGGCCGATTAATTTCCAAAATGGTTTGATAAGGGCAGAGGATTACCCGAAAATTAAAGAAAGGATTATTAAAATTAAGGAAAGCTCAATATCGAATTTAAATCGCTCTCGTGAGGAATGCCAAATTCAAACAGGCGAAGTGTATTTAAAATGTGATAGAGGTGGCAAGAACCACGCTAAAGTTAGAAAAGCGAATGTAATGATTTGTTAAGATTGACAATGTAATGATTTGTTAAGATTTGATGACGATCAAGTAATAAGTCACACAGGGCACAAATACTATAAGTCACATATAAAACGAAAGAAGTTGAATATAAAACATAGCTAGAAAAAAAAATGAAAATAAAATAAAGTTTTATATTATAATACTAAATATTTTGTGTGAAGAATACTAAAAAAAAACAAAAAACAAAAACAAACAAAAATATTTTACCCTATTCCTTATTTTGTAAATGAAATATGAATATGAAATGAATAAATAAGCTCAATGAAGCTTTGATATTATATTTATACATATGTATAAAAAAAAGAAAATAATAATAATAAAATATATATACATTTTATTAAAAGTTTTTCTGAAATAAATAATGAAAAAAATAAAAATGAAAAAAATACTGTACAAAAAATAACAAATTATTTTATATATATTTTATTATTATTATTTAACAATAAAATACGTATATTATATATATATATATATACGTATATTATATATATATATATATATATATATATATATATATATAATATACGTATATATATATATATAATATACGTATTTTATTGTTAAATAATAATAATAAAATATATATACATTTTATTAAAAGTTTTTCTGAAATAAATAATGAAAAAAATAAAAATGAAAAAAATACTGTACAAAAAATAACAAATTATTTTATATTATATATATATATATATATATATATATATATATATATATATATATAATATACGTATATATATATATATATATATATATATATATATATAATATACGTATTTTATTGTTAAATCGCATGTATAAATGTATGTTTATTAATATCGACATGATCGAACATGTTCAGGCTTGTTTTAGTAATCTATTTTGTTACTAAGTGCAAGACAATTATTATGATTGGGAATTCAGAAAAGTAATATTAATTAATATTTCCTTTTTTTACTTACTCTTGATGCGTAAGAAAAAAAAGCAAATAGAAAAAGAATTGACCGATCGACGTATAGATTTTGGTGTCCTAAATATTAAAATTACATGTGTTTAAAAGAAATAGGATTGATGTTTTTTCAACGGAGTTCTTAGGCAGAGTTCAAACGGAACACTTAAATAAAATAAAATTAAATCATGTCCTTTTTTTATAATATTATAAAGTTGTTAAGAACAATAAAGTAAAATTAAATATTAAATTAATAATACAATAAAAGGATTCTATTGTTCAATTTAAAAGAAGAGATTTATTAAAATAAAACCTTAAAATAAAAAAATAAACTAAATTAAATTAAATTATTATGAAATTGTTAAAAGATATTAAAATAAAATTAAATAACTTTAAACAAAAAACCAAAAAATGTTTTTCTATTTGGATAAGATAAAATAAGGACAACATAAGTCTTAGCTTCATAAGAAACTATTTGTATTAACATATATAACTGATTGAACTTTCGATTATAATAATAATCTGTCTTTCTAAGTTTAGTACACCAATTTTTGGAGGTAAACATATATAGTAGGAAAAGAATGTCTTATGTGGCAACGCTGACTCCAATCAGCTCAAAAGTACAAAATGAAAGCAAAAAGAAACATGTAAGTAAACAGAAATGTGAAAGTGAAAGATGAAAGAAATAAAGAGAAAATACAGAAATGTTTCATTCTTTCATTTGAAAGAATGATTCAATTAAAGTAATTGATTTATGAACGACACAAGCCTAATCCTGATGCTGATGATGGCAATGGTTTGGTGTGTTTGTAATTGCAGATTAAATCCTACATTAATTATTTTATTTATTCTTTTCATTTATACTTAATAAATCTCTTTCTCTTATCTATTAATAAGTGATAAATCATCAATATTTTGTTCAATTTGAAGATTGTGTAGAATATTTAACAAAAGTAAATTCTTCATTTCTTAATATTTTCTTTTGTGTCAGATAAACTAATCTGATTTAACATTAGCGCCCAACATGGGGCACGAGTTGTAATTTCTTTTTTTAATATAATTCATTTCATATTGATTTATTATTCTTTTGGCGAAATATTTTAATTTCTGGAAACTTCCGGAGTTTGTTGCCATATTGGATAATTTGTTGTTTCGTAAACCAACAAATTTTAACACTTCGTTTTACACTAAAATTTCTATTGAAAAAGGACACCAAGTCAAAGTCGACATCAATATTAAGCGATATCACTGGCTATTATTCTATGCATCATAGTTCCCGTGTTCAAAAACAAATAAATTTTATTTATAAATTTTAACGACATGTCGCCTAAAGAACTACAACAGCAGCAAAACACAGTTTATCAAAAGAATAACTAGAATTCAGAAATGTGCGAAACGTGGAGTTAAACCAATCATCAGTGGCAAAAAGTCGGCTGGAAATATTGGAAGAATTTTTTATGATGGCATTAAATATTCAGCTTAAAATCGAGCAAATTGATGTCAATGATACTGGAGGTTCTCAACTTAAAGAGATGTATATTGCAACGAAGATTTTACTGCAAAATCAATGCTCAGCTTCGACCGAAAACAAATCTACAACAGCGGATATTTCTTTCATCACTTCAGGTTCAAGTTCCAAGCTACCAAAGCTTAAGTTACCATCATTTGGAGGATAATATTCAGAATTTAATTTTTTTTTTTTGATTCTTTCAATCAAATCATTGATTCGGAAACATCACTTTCAAACATCGAGAAGTTCAACCATTTGCTTAATTGTTTGCATGGACAAGCTCTGGAGACGGTAAAGGCATTCCAGGTGACAAATGAAAATTACCCAAAGGCGTTAGAGATACTAAGAGCAAGGTATGAAAATAGAACACTAATTTTTCTTAAAAATATTGTCACCTATGTCGAAGTCAAGCCCTAGCCAATTGCGTAGTATTGTTCATGCATTATATGATTCTCTATTGTCTTTAGGTTCGGAAAAAGATGTTGCCCAAGCAATGCTTATCTAATGGGTTTTTAATAAAGTAGATAGATAAACTAAAAAGAAGTACAATGAATCATTCGATTTTAAAAAGCTGCCAACATGGTCATCTTGTGCGGAACTTCTTGAAAGGCATTGCCAATAATCACAGTCTCTTTATAGTTCAAGTGTTCACAACAATGAGGGAAATAGTGGGGATGAAACAACGAAAAAAGGTCGACGTCATATCTATTAATTTACTTGTTCTAATTCAAATTGTCATCTTTACAGTGTGCTAAGTTTAAAAATATGAAGGTCTGTGAACGATTTGAAAAGGTAAAAAGGCTTAATCTGTGCATAAATTGCCTTGTTAAAAGGCACACTTGGTGTGATTGTTCATCGCGTCATAAATGTAAAATATGTTCTAAAAGGCATTACACCTTATTGCATCGCAGTCCAACAAATGCTTCCAGTGAAACTGGAATTATATCTCAATAAACAATGCTGTCGTCTAACGCAACGGAATTCTGTACAAAGGGAGCTTCTGTGCACACTCATGTAAACAATTCTGCGGGTGAAGAGATTATTCTCGCAACAGCTTTAGTTATGGTTCGTAACGCCTTCGGAATATATAAAATTGGTCGTGCTCTATGAGATTCATGTTCACAGCCCAATTTTATTACAGAACATTTTTCAAAAACTCTTCGTTTACCTTGCAAAGGACATAATCAGGAAATCTACAGTATTGGTCATACATCGTAATAAATCAAACATAGTACATCAACTACCATAAAGTCCCGATTCACAAATTTTGAACTATCGCTCCCAGTCTGTATTACGTCACACATTTCATATCACCCAGATAAAGAGCTAGATGTATCTGCATGGAAAATACCTTCAAATATTCAATTAGCAGATGAATATTTCTACAAGTCACATCGTACTGGTTTTTTGTTAGGTACTGAAAGCTTTTTTGATATTCTTTCTGCGGGACAAATAAGACTAGCATCGAATCTTCCAATTCTTCAAAAAACCTTATTCGGTTGCGTGGTCTACGGACGTTATGAGAAACGCTGCTCATCATCAAATTCTCCTACATTCATTATGACGGCAGACGAAAATTTACAACGTTTGTGGAAACTGGAAACTATATTGATAAGGACTACGGAGCAACAAAATTGTGAACGTCAGGAACGCAGACTTTTGCGATCAATGAATTGCGCTTCTCAAGAAGAATTTCAAGATGAATACAAGAAGCTTGGTCATATGTATTTAGTAAAACAACCCAACTTAAACAAACCCCACAATTTTATTTCCCACCACTGTGTGATTCGACCACCTATCACTTCCACAAAGCTTCAGATTGTTTTCGACACTTCATGTAGAACGATTTCTGGTGTATTTCTTAATAATTTGTTAACGGTTGATCCAACAATACAACCCGAACTTTTCATACTACTCACTCGATTTAGACTTTTCAAATTCGCCTTGACTGCAGACATAAAAAATGTACCGTCAGGTACTTGTTGACCACAAACATCGATGTTTTCAGTATATTGTATGGAGAAAATCTTCTAGTGAATAGATATGTACCTACAGTCTTAATACAGAGACTTAAGGCACAGCATCTGCTCCGTATCTCGCAGTACGAAGTCTAAATTACATAGCTGTTGAATTCGCAGATATTTTTCAACAAGATCTATGATCGTAAAAAATTCATTTTATGTAGATAATATGACTTACGGAACCAAAACAGTGCAGCAACTTTCAAAAATCAAACATGAAGTTAATGAAAATTTGAAAAAAGGAGGTTTCGAACTTGCCAAATGGCACTCAAACCATCCAGATTTCATAAATGAGACGACAAAACAGATAAATCTTCATGAAGGTTCAACAAGAAGCGCTTTAGGTATAAAAAGGATTAAAAATTTAGATGAACTCGTATTTTCGTAAGAGTTATCCGCATTCGTAGATAACCGCGTGTCCAAGGCTCAAGATTTAACAATTAATGCAGAATAGCGACATGTGTCAACGAAGGAAAATCCAGCTGATGAGATTTCACGAGGATGCGGGGTAGCTGAACTGGAGTCGTCTAATTGGATTAATGGCCCTTCTTTTTTAAAGGATACTTCGAATAACTTACCTCAACTTAAAACATTATCTTTTAACTCAGAAGATATGCATGAGAAAAGAAAATCAGCTTTTGTGCTATATACAGGAAACAATAACTTTCTTCAAGTTCTTTCAAAATGCAGCTCACATATGCAGTGCATTCGTATGGTAGTGTGAATGCAATGCATTGGCGTATTGGCTTTAAGAAACACAAATCCTAGATTATTCGAAATGCTATCAGCTGATGAAATACAAAACGCATTTCATTGTATCATATGGAATTTACAACAAGTTTACTTTTCAGAAGAAATAGCATTTTCAAAGAAGAAACAATATATAAAGAGTCATATAAAACATCTTAATCACTTGGAATCAACAAATGTATTTGAACTGGATAATTAGATAATTCTCGAAAACATCCAATATTGCTGCCGAACAAATTTTCCTTTGTTATGAATTATGTTCGACATACTCACTTAGCATATTATCATGCTGGTCCTAAGTCTCCTGTGTCGTTCATGAGATTGGAATATTTGGTCATTAATGCCAGAGAAACAGCAAGAAAGGTTGTACGGTCCTGTATTCATGGTGTGCGGTATAAACCTAAGCTTCTGCAACAAGTCATGGGAAACCTACCCCCGAAAGAATAACCTCGTCGAGACCATTTTTAAGTTGTGGAGTAGACTATTGTGGGACAGTAAACACTTATTTCGAATTAGGGCAAAAGCTCCACAAAAAACCGACATCGCTATCTTCGTTTGTTTTATCACAAAGGCTATACACATAGAAGTTTGGCCATCAAACAGCAATTCTGGCAACGCTGGAAATACGAATTCATTAATGTGTTACAAACACCAAGTAAACGGCATTATTCTTCCGAAAACATCAAGGTCAACTCAATGGTAATTGTGCATGAGCACAACGTGCCTCCGCAGCATTGGATTGCTGGTAGAAGAGTCTCTGTAATGCCTGGAAAGAACAACCACATCCGAGTAGTTGACTAGAGGAATCATTCGGCGTCCAATTAGGAAGATTGCGTTGCTGCCAATTTGAAAGTCCTTTCAAGGGGGCCGGTATGTTAAGACACCTCATAAGTGGAAACCCTTTAATTTTGGATTATCTTTTTCTCATTTATAATATAATACAATATATATAAATTCTTCTTCAGCTTTTATTTAACAAGCTTTCTTTCCTATTCTCTTTTTACTTTATCATACATAAATTATGATCTTATTTTTATGTACCTATAATTGTATGCTTTTATACTTGATCTATTTTGTAAATTATATTTGTTCTCTTAAATATAACGGTAGTTAATCACAAATTCTTTATACCTTCGAACTTTGTAATATAAAATTGAAAAAATAAAATTTTATCTTATTCTGAACACTAAACGAGTTACAAATCTCCCCAATTCATTTAAAATTGAATGTCAGATAAACTAATCTGATTTAACACCTATTATGACAGTGTAAAATTGGATGGTAAACATAACTTATTATTTCTCAACATTGTCGCCCTGTTTTGAACGTTTGCAAATGTGTCAGCGTTTCGTTGCTTGCAACTAATGTTTTTTATAAAACCTTCGCTTTTAACTCCAAGCGTCCTCATTCGGTCAGAATTAAGGAATATCCGAGATTCTTGTTATGCTGTTATGTCCTGGTTTTATCCTTTCTGATAATACAGGCATGGATATGTGATGCTCTGGAACTGTATTAATTATCGATGGAATAATGACCGATTGGTTATTCTTCTTACATTAGCACTGTAACTAGGGAGGATATCGCAATTTTACTAAATCCAAGATTTACTACAAAACCTTTTGTGTGTTTGTTTTCTAACAAATCAATTGCTTCTGTATTATTTGTTCTTATTTCTTCTACCATGTCTAGGGATAATGTTTCCTCTATGTTTTAATTTGTGTATCTTGGTTGCAAAATGGCAAGTAATGGTTGTATTTGTGTCCTCTCGAAAAAGTTATAGGTTTTAGCATCTGTGGATACGGACGTATTAGAGAAAGTAATCACATAAGTCCCATTTAGATTCCGGGGCTCATTGTCTATGAGAATTATTCCATTAAATTTATGTAGAAGAATCGTTCCCAGTGCTATTTCTTCGATAGAAGGGGTACCTCGGCTATCTATTAAGCTGAAGCTTGCAGGTTTAATTTTTATTGAAACAGATAAGCACGTATTGGTCTCCAGGATATTAAAATTATTTCTGTTGCATATAGTGAAATAATAATAATAACCTTTAGGTCAATTTTGATACCACACATTACATTGTCACTAATAAGAAAATGTTGATACTTTATTTTATTTATGTATTTTCCTATTTTTATTGGTCTCACTACAATTTTGTTACATACATTTACGCTTGTCATAGGGATACTTAATATTTAAACAATTGAATTATAATGCTATTTTTACTTCGGCAAATTCAAATGCCTGTTCTAAATTTATAAATGGTAAAAAACTTCATTAATAACTTCCTTTACAATATTTATTTCATTAAATATAACATGTAAGAATAAAAGAGTTAACTACACTTCTTTTTGCCAAATGAATGGCTGGTTGTATATTTATTATATCTTCTTTTATAATATCTAACTTATATTTTAATAATTTTATTAAAATATAAATTTTATTAAAATATATAGTATCATATACATATATATTATTTCTAAAAGGTAGTTTTTTGTCGGTTGCAAATATCTCCCGTACTGCTGTATCTAAATTAGTGATTGATGATTCATTTTAAAGATAGATTTCTATTCTAATGACGAAAAATAGTGAGAAGTCTTGAAGTTAATGTTTTCTTTAAAAAAAATTACATTTTAAATCCTTAAGATTCATAGTTATTTGTATTATAGTTTTAACATATTTTGTTGTTGCCAAAACTGTTCCCGGTAATATTGTTGTCAGCTATGCAGTGTTTATTTTGTTATATATGTTAATACAGAGATGTTTAATTTGTAGTGACAAGTGATGCCAAACTTTAACAGTTAAAGAGATTTCAAGGAAATAAGCACATAAATAACGATAAACATCGTGTGTTTTATAATAAAACAATTATTTGTTTTAAAAAAAGGGTTTTCTATCATAACCATCATCATAATCATCATATATATTATATCTTAATAGGAATACAAGATTCCGGAAGTAAAAAGAGTATATTCAAAAGAAAAAAAAGGTACATATGCTATAAAAAGTACATTTGTAAGTGTCCAACTGAATTATTTTTTCTGATTACCATTAGTCGTTTTCTAACATAACAATCCTTATCATCATACATATAATTTGTCAAAGAATTCTTTTTCGGTTAGAAATACCTTCCTCACTACTGCATGTTGTCGGCAATGCAGTGTTTATTTCATCAAATGTATTAATTCAAGTTTGTGTAATATATAGTGTCTGGTTATGTTAAACTTTAACGGTTAAACGGTGTTGTAATACTGAGCCGTATTATATATAGGAACAGATGATGTCAAACTTTATACCAGTTGCATGGACCGATATTGCAGTTAATCTTCTACCAGTGGCTCGAACATCACATTTGCTTTTTAAATACGTGTACCTGTCTTAGAAACGTCGGTTTCATAGTTTAGCTCTCACACAAAGGATGCACATCTCCTTTTTAAAACAGATCTCATCATTTGGGATGACATTTCAATGACACGTAAACATGCACTAAACGTTGTCGATTGCCTTTCAAGGGATATTATGGATAATAACTTTCCTTATGAAGAAAAAGGTTTTTCGTGGAGATTTTCACCAGGAGTTACCAGTTGTGTGAAACAGAACGACCATTCTTGAAAATTCGGTAAAAAGAACGCTCTTATTGTTAAACCCATAAGTTGACTAAAATATGAGATCAAATAATCCTCCTTTTACGGAATGGTTGCTTAGAACATTTAAAATGCTGGAGCATCGTTATTGTAATTTGTACGTCAGATAAATCAATGAACCAAATGTTTTTAAATTTTACTAAACGTCAGTTTTGTTTTAAAAATCGATGATTATATAAATGATTATATTATATTATTAAACAGAATTTTTAAAAATATTAAATCCATCCGATTTACTACCTCTCAAACTGATTTTAAAGAATAATGCATTCATAATTTTAATTAAAAGTCTTAGTGCTTAATCTTAATGCAAAAATTATTCATTTCGGTAAAATTGTACTCAAACTCCTAATTAACTTTATACCTTCTGATCCAACTGTGCCTTTTAAGGTGATATGAAAAAAATTCCTATAAAGTTGCTTTCGCTATGACTAAAAATAAGGCATAAAATCAAACTTTTCGAAATTAAGGATTATATTTACCCGAACAAGTTTTTTCTCATGGGCAGTTACACAAATATTTTGACGATTACGTGCGTTTAAAGGTACTTTGTTTCTGTTAAAGATTTGTACGGACAAAAGAAAACAATAATCACGTCATAACCTCAAAGATTGTTTACAATTAAATGTTATAAAATTATTAAATAAGAAATATGAATTATTCGTCCATGTTCTAAAAAACGCATATCGCCTAAAATTCGCGTTTTCGATTTGAAAACGCCAAACATGTGTTCTGTACTCCGGTAGAGTATACTGAAACGATTTGGTCACTTTAAATAGAAAGTGTTTTGATGTACAATTTAAATTAGATATGTTTTATTTTTAGTTCAAGAAAACTTTCAACATTTATTCATGATATCAATAAAAAATATGCAATTTAAAAATTTGCTACGAATTTGTCAATTGTGTTGCTCAATTGTTTACTTATTGACTTTTTTTGATTTTATCTTTTTGAAAGCCATATTACCAAGCACAAGCTCTGTTGTCATATTAATTAATTTATTTGTTCGTTAATGTTTTTTTATAATAAAACATATGTTTTTAATGTTCGAACACAACTTTGAAAATATCAAAACGTCAGCATATCGCGTGGTTTTCAGAACATGTTGAAATGTGTTTTGCGTTTTTCAAACCGTAAGCGATTTGAAAACGCTGCGTTTTCCAGTACATGGGCGATTATCCTTTACAAACTGTTAACGATGTTACTCCTTTTTATAGATAAATATAATCAAGTTAACATTTTATAATCGCTATATTCTGTTACAAAAATTTCCAATAGGGGTGCGAAAAATTCGCACGGTTCATCTATTATATATTTTATTAAAATAAAAGCGAATTGAAAGTATGCTGAGGAACGGACGTACTTTTGATCGCTCCTATAAATATTTTTTTTTTTTATATAAGACCAGCACCCAGGGGATGGCCCCTACTCATGCAGTGCATTGTGCTGGTACTAGGAAAATAGGTTATTGGAAGGAGGACAGAGGGAGTAGTGTTTATGGACGTTAGATTTAAATTTACTCATGTCGTAAGTGGCAGGAAATACTTTCGCTGGAAGATTATTCCACAACCGAACAGTGCGATCAGAGAACGAATTCTTCCTATAATGCCATGTGCGATTTACTGGACAATCAACTACAAAGGGATGCGCTCTACGAGAAATACGAGTACTACGTAAAAATATATTATTTTAAGGAATAAATTCCTAAATTTCGTTAGAACAGATTCCGTTATAGTACCGACAGAACAATGAAACACACGCCACATTGCGACGGTGCACCAATGACTCAATAGAGTTGGCTACCCTACCGTCATTGATGAGTATCTTCGCCCTCTCCTTCATGCGGTCGAGAAGCTCCAAAATAGACTTTGGAGCACCGGCCCATTCATGAGAGTTGTATTTCATTTTGGGTCGGATATAGGTCTTGTAAATATTAAGGAGATCAGATGGAGTGAAGTATTTCTTGCACCGTCTTAAAAAACCAAGGCACTTGAATGCTTCTTTCGACACTTGAAATACGTGATCATTCCAACGAACATCACAGTGAATTCTCATGCCCAGAACATCAAGAGCATCTGATTCCTCAATATCCACATTACCCATTGACACAGATGACAGCACACCACCACGTCTGTGTGTTAAAAAACAACATTGAGTCTCACGTTCATTAAAATCGACCCTGTTCGCATGACCCCACTCGGAGACCTTCACCAGGTCACCTGTGAGTGTATCGTTCATATTGATCCTTCTTGCCCCAACGTCCAAAAGGCTCGGTCTACGATCAAAAGAATATGAGTGAGAAATGTTACTGTCATCCGCAAAAGATAGGGTTAGAAGTGAGAAGAAGAAAGTCGTTAAGAAATATTAGAAAAAGAGTAGGAGAAAGAACAGAGCCTTACGGTACCCCTGAGTTTACCCTGAGCTCGTCGGATGAGACCCCATCTATAACCACTCTTATAGAGCGATCTCTGAGAAAACTTGATATAAATCGAGAGAGTAACTATCGACACCAAAAGCATTAAGTTTCGAAATGAGAGCCTCGTGCCAAACTCTATCAAACGGCTTTGAGATATCCAGAGCTACAACCTTACTCTCGCCAAAACCATGAATGGACTTGTTCCACTTCTCCGAGTGTAACGTCACGAGTAGAACGGCCCTTTCGGAAACCGTACTTGACGATCGCTAAGTAAATCGTTGGACTCCAGATATCCCACAAGGTGGTGATTAATCATACTCTCCATAACCTTAGAGAGTGCGGAACAAACTGCTATTGGACGGAAGTTCTCAGGATTACTAGCCTCGCCCTTTTTGGGGATTGGATTTACATTAGCAAACTTCCAGCAAGATAGAAAAATACCGGCGCGATATGACGCACTGAAAAGGTGAGCTAATGTGCGCGTAAGCATCGAAGAGCACTGCTTCAGGACCAGTGCTGGTATGCCATCCGTCCCAGAAGACTTATTAAAAAACCAGAGGCTGACTTCTAGTTTGGCTGTCGGAGTGTAAAGACGTGTTTTTTCAAAGCGGAGAATTTAAGTTTGTTACAAACTATCGTGTGTGAAAACCGTGTGCTTTGCAAGTGTGAGTGTTAAAACTGTGAAGAATTGTTGTTATAAAGTTGAGACTCCCAGGGGTAATTCTGTGGTGTCTCAGTTTTTGACTTCAAGGTCAGTAGCAATTTGAAGAAGTGAGGTTAGATAGGACTAACGAAGTGGAGTTACCATACTCGTGCGGTGGGTTTTGGTGCTACCAGAGTGTGTTTTGTTGACGGTTCGGCGTGTTTATTGGACATTGAATTTCGAGT
Source organism: Wohlfahrtia magnifica (assembly GCA_023159175.1). Lineage (NCBI taxonomy): Eukaryota > Metazoa > Arthropoda > Insecta > Diptera > Sarcophagidae > Wohlfahrtia > Wohlfahrtia magnifica. The sequence continues at coordinate 110,347 of JAKWBJ010000302.1, forward strand.
TGTATTTCGGTTTCGGGCGTGTTTAGTTGGAATTGGTGACGGACTTGGCTACGTTTATTGATTTCCTGTTGGCTGCGTTTATTTTTGAATCTGGTGAGTCGTTAGATTCTTGAGTTTTGAATTTTTATATTATGCCTCCTGCGGGGAAACCTCGCAAGACGGCGAAGGGTGATGTCTCTGACGCTGCGTCTGGGGCAGTCACTGATGAGGTGATGGGGTTCCCTCTACCTGCGAAGTCTCGTCTCTTTCATACGGAGAGCGAGCTGAGCAGTTCGGGGTCGGAAGCTGATGTAAAGGCGAGTGGTGGTAAGGCGACCACCAAGCGCTTTAAGTCTGCTCCTGTTGCTGATGCTGCTGCTGCTGCTGCTGTTGATGCTGCTGCTGCTGTTGATGGTGTTAAGAGTGGTGCTGGTCGCGGTTCTGCTATTGGTACTGCTGCTGGTGGTGGTGTTGGTGGTGTTGCTGGTGGTGGTGTTGTTGGTGGTGCTGCTGCTGGTGGTGCAGTTGGTGGTGTTGCTGGTGGTGCTGCTGTTTCTGGCGCATGTACCACGTCGGATGCTGGTGCTGCTGCTGCTATCTCTGATAGCTCTGCGGTTGGTGGTGGTTTTGCTGCGGCGTTTCCCCCGTTGCCATCTGTTGGCAGGGAAAGCAGGCAGCGTAAAAGGGCTGTGGCTTCGGCTGCAGCCTTTTCTATGTGTGATGGTGGTGTTACTGTGGCTGACGTTAAGGTTGTCACTGACAGTTTCCGTGAGGTGCTGTTCGGTGAGAACCTTAGTGCGGAGACGATGGGCAGGCTCATGAGGCAGGCTAGTGGATATGAGGAGTTGGTAATGAAACTGCTGGTGGACAACGAGCGGTTGAGGGGTAGGCTGGACATCTTCCAGTCCCCCAGGCCGGTTCAGTCGATGACCGCAGTGCCAGCTCCCGCTGCTAGGCCTGTTGCTCAGGCCCCAACGGTTGCTGCGGTGGTTAGGGCACAGGGTGTCGCGGTTCCCAGGCCTACACCCAAGCCTGTGGAAACCTGGTCGGTGGTCGTTCGCGACAAGAAGAAGGGCGCAACGTCCAAGGAGGTAGTGAGTAAGGTCGTCGAACAGGTCGGACCTACCCTTGGAGTCAGAGTGCATGAGATGCGGCCGCTGAAGAGGACTAGCGGTGCGGTCATTCGCACACTTTCGGTGGCGGAGAGGTCAAGGATTGCCTCAAACAAAAAGTTTGAGGAGGTCGGCCTGGAGGTGACTGTCAGCGACAAGCTTGGTCCAAGGGTGGTGGTTGCCGGAGTGCATGCGGTGATCACTCCTGATGAATTTATGTCCGAGTTGTTCGAGATGAACCTGAAGGAGCGTATGAGCTACGAGGTGTTCAAGAGGAGCGTTCGTCTGGTTACCAGTCCCTAGAGGTCTGACCCTGCCGGACAGCTCAGCGTTGTGTTGGAGTGCAGTGAGCGTGCTGCGAACGCGCTCCTGGATGTCGGTAGGGTCTACGTGAAGTGGTTCAGCTTCAGGTTGCGGCAACAGGATGCGATCCCGCACTGCTACCGCTGCCTCGGTTTTGACCACCTGCAGCGTGAGTGCAGGATGGGGCAGGATGTGTGCAGGACGTGCGGGACGATGGGGCATCTGGCCTCACGTTGTGTTAACCCGGTGAGGTGCCGTAACTGTGAGATGAGGGGTCTGCCAGCGGATCACAGTATGCTGTCGTTTGCGTGTCCCACGTACTCGGCTATGGTTGCCAGGGCGAACGCCAGACACTAATGGAGTTGCGCCTTTTGCAGCTGAATTGTCAGCGCTCGAAGGCGGTGACGTGCGAGCTGGGGCAAGCTATGTGTCAGCTGGACGCTAGCTTTGCCCTGATCCAGGAGCCGTACCTTGCGAATGGTGATGTTAGGGGGATTCCGTGGGGGTTTCGCGTATTTACTGACGGTGTGGGAAAGGCCGCGATTATAGTTAGGGACAGCGACGTGGACTGTACGAAATCAGTTGATAGCCAGCTGGGGGTGTGTGTTAGGGTAAAAGGGTGGTTTGGGGAGATGTTTCTGGCTAGCATCTACTGTAGGCCTGGCGTTTCATTGGAACCCTATCTAGGGTATATGGATACGGTACTACTCGCGGCGAGTAGTATTCCTGTTATCCTCGGCCTAGATGCGAACGCCTCCTCTCGTATGTGGTTCAGTAAGATCTCCAGACTTGGGTCTGGACATCCGAACCTTATACGAGGAGGAGTGCTTAGTGAATGGTTGCTCTCGAGAGATTTGAGCGTGTTGAATGAGCCGAGTGAGCTATATACTTTCGATGGGCCAATGGACGTCAGTGACATTGACGTGACAGCTGCGAATGAGGCGGCAATTACTGCTTTGGACTTTAGTTGGAGAGTTTGTGACGATTGGGGGATAAGTGACCATAATCTCATCGAGATTAGGGTTACTTGTCCACAACGGACTAGGGAGACTGGTGGCGTTTTACGATGGCGAACGCGTGACGTTGATTGGGACCATTATCGGTACTGTTTTAGGGAGGCATTGTCATCGGTGCCAATTGAAGACTTTAGGCTACTAACGATTGACGACCAGGTTGACAAAATTGTCCGGACGGCATCTGCGGTGAATGATGCACTGTTGGGCCGAGCTAGTTATGCGAAGCCCAAGAGGGTCAAATGGTGGACCCCTGAGTTGGAGACGATGCGGCGGCGCGTTCGACACCTCCGGAGACGTTTCCAGAGGGGTAGGCGTACCAATGCTGAAGATCTAGCTCAGCGTAGGACCGAATATCTTGGCAGCCTTAAGACGTACAAGGACATGATTGTTACAGTTAAGGAGGACGAGTGGAGGAGATTTGTACAGGACAATATGCCTCCATGTTGGCGACACCGTGTTGTCTTCATGGAGGGACTGCACGGACGCATTGTTGGGGGTCTTCTTTCCAAGGGCGGAGCCAGGCAACTATCCTCCCCCACCGGTGGAGGTTGCTGACCCTCCAAACTTAGTGAGGTCGGAATTAGATGATTGTTTTTGTCGGGTGAGAAGCAGGAAGTCCCCAGGTTTGGATGGGTTGACCGGAGAGATGTGTAAGAACATCTGGAAGGCCATCCCTGAATACCTGGAGGCGGTGTACGGTAGGTGCATTAATGAGGGCTACTTCCCGAGTCATGGTGTACAGACTCAAGGAATGCTACAGCGAGGGCCCTTCATGTTACCAGTTTGGTTTTAGGGAAGGCAAATGCGTCGAAGACGCTTGGATGCATGTGAAGAGTTCTGTCGAACAATCATCTGCGAAGTATGTGCTTGGGCTTTTCATTGATTTTAAGGGAGCTTTCGATTATCTTTCGTGGGACAAGGTCTTGCGAAGGCTATCGGAGGTTGGCTGTCGTGAGATGGGCATTTGGAGCAGCTATTTCGAGGATAGAAAAGCGTGTGTTGTTGGATCCTTTGAAACGGTTTGGATGGAGGTTGTTCGGGGTTGTCCGCAGGGGTCCATCTGTGGACCATTCATTTGGAATCTCATGATGGATACTCTGTTGAGGCAGCTCGGGCTGACATTCAAACTGTGTGCGTATGCGGATGACTTGCTCATCCTGATCGAAGGCCGGTCTCGTGCTGAGCTGGAGAGAAGGGGTGCCCAGGCCATTCGCATTGCTTGTGAGTGGGGTGTAGGGGTTGGTGTGGACGTCGCAGTGGATAAAACGGTGATGATGTTGCTTAAGGGCATATTGTCAACCGGGCGACCTCCACTCATTAGAATTGGTGACAACAGCATTCGCTATGTGACTCAGGTCAGGTACCTCGGAATAGTTGTTGGGGAGCGTATGAGCTTCCAGGCTCATCTCACCCATGTCAGGCATAAGCTGGCAGCTATCGTTGGAAAGGTTAGGCGCATATTGAGGAGTGATTGGGGACTCAGCAGGCGTGCCGTCCGTATCATATACGATGGGCTTTTCGTCGCTTGTGCGGCGTATGGCGCGTCGGTGTGGTATAAGACGGTCATGTCTGTTGTTGGACAGAGTAAGATTCTCACGTGTCAGAGAATTGCACTCTTGGCATGTGTTCCGGTGTGTCGGACGGTCTCTACCGATGCTTTGCAGGTCCTTGTTGGTGTACCTCCGCTTGACTTGGAAGTGGTGCGTCGTAGCATTGCTTTCAGGGTCAAGAGGGGACTGCCACTTGGGACGAACGATTGGCTTTCTGTTTCGGAGCTCGAGATTGGGAGAGATAGGTATAAGGCCCTTTTGCAGGGGTGCCTCGTAGATAGGTGGCAGACGAGATGGACGAACAGCGACAAGGGAAGGGTGACTTATGGATTTATTCCGGACGTTACGTTCGTACGGGAACACCCTGACTTTGGCTTTGGCTTGAGTCTGGGGTTCATACTGACGGGACATGGCTCTTTCAATGCATTTTTGCACCGAATTGGCCAGACTGAATCAGCGGACTGTCGGTGTGGGAGGGGAATTGAGGACTGGAGGCATGTACTGACTTCGTGCCTGGACTATGATGACGTTAGGGATTTAGATAGTATGGGTATTACTCCTACTGCGGGGGTGTGGGATTTCAGTAGGGTATTGTTGGATGATCGTACTTATGGTAGGCTGGGCGTTTTTGCCCTTGAAGTGTTTAGGCGTAGAAGGACGGCACTATTAGCGGAGGTTGAACCTGCATCACCATCTTAGCGGTCTCCTGGCTAGCTTTTTTCTAGCTTGGCGTCCCGCTGGGGTGCTGACGGTTTGATGTGTTATGCTGCTTGCTGTGATTGTCTGCTGTTTGCTGTTTCCCGACCTGCTGTTTGCGGCTTGATTTGTGGCTGCAGTTTTGGGTGTTGTGTGTTTGTACTGGTCTGCTTTTGACTGGTTGTGTTCTTGTTGTTGTGTATTGTGTCCGTGGCGCACGATGTCACTTTGAGTTCTCCCGTGAGGGTGGCTCCGTTTATTGTTGTGTTGTTTGAGTGTTTCTTGTTTGTTGTTATCACCATCTCGGTCACCAGTCCGAAGTTGTTTGGGACTTACACTGGTAGTAGCATTTATGCTACGCGGCCTGACCGGAGGCTTAATTCTGGTGCCACGGGTGTCGGGAGCCCCAGGAATTTCGGTTCCTGCCCGACTATGGTGAGGCCCCCTTTGTGGGAGCAACGTGGTGGCTGTGGTTTAAACCCAAATCGCGGGGAGAGCTATGCTGGCTCGGTGTGGAGTTACATTTTTAACCGGATGCCGTGACCCATAGATCGGTAGGAGTTTATATAGTCTCCGGCACCTCACCAAGGTGTGAGGTCATGTCCAAATAACATGGCTTTAAATTGGTACTCACTGGTGATTTTGATCATAGGTGGGGGCGTTGGTGGACGCATTGTATTCACTCGTGCTTTGGCACCGTGAGGTAACGTCCTAGGGCAGGTACTCACGTTAAACCACTGACTTAGTGTCCTAGAAGACTCACTGCTAGTTTGGCTGTCGTATAGTGAAGGCGTGTTTTTTTTTTCAAAGCGGAAAAATTTGAGTTGTTCAAATAGTCGTGTGTGAAAACCGAGATAGAGATAGATAGAGATAGAAAACCGAGATAAGAGCGACATTTCAACGTACGATGGATGACATTTTACGTTCTCAAATTGGTGTTAGGTGTTATGTCTATATAGATGACATAATCATTTTTAGCCCCAACGAGAATCAGCATATCAGAGATATTACAGAAAGATTTCGTACTTTGCATGAAGCTAACATGAAATTTCAGCTTGACAAGTGTGAGTTTTTTAAAAGCGAGGTAGAATTTTTGGGTGTCCTCATTTCTCGCCAAGGTATACAAGCAAACCCAAAAAAAGTTGAAGCTATTGTTAATTTTCCATATCCAACTACATTGAAGGATTTACGATCGTTTCTAGGGCTCTCTGGATATTATTGTCGCTTTGTGAAGGATTATGCTAAAATAGCAAAACCCTTGACAAGCCTCTTAAGAGGGGAAGATGGACGCGTGTCCAAAAATCGGTAAGGAAAAAAATTAATACGATTAGACGAATCAGCAAAAACTGCTTTCATAAAAATAAAAAATATTCTAGCTTCAAGAGATGTAATATTGGCCTACCCAGATTTTAATAAAAGTTTTGAATTAACTACAGACACTTCGAACTATGCGATAGGAGCTGTGCTTAGCCAAGATAAAAGACCAATTACATTCATATCTAGATCTCTAAATAAAGCGAAAGAAAACTATGCAGCCAACGAAAAATAAATGTTGGCCATAATTTGGGCATTGGATACCCTATGGAACTACTTATACGGTCGTGCTAAAGTACTTATTTATACAGATCATCAGCCTCTCAGGTATGCCTTGCGCAATAAGTACAACAAGAACGCTAAAATGAAACGTTGGAAGGCAATATTGGAGGAGTATAACTATGAACTCCATTATAAACCTGGAAAGAGTAACGTAGTAGCGGATGCTTTAAGTAACCCACACAATAAGGCTGTCGATATTAATGCCTTAACGGCTACTGTACACAGTGATGATAACTCTGGTGAAAATTTATTTCCATCAGTAGAATGTCTAATTAACGTGTTTAAAAATCAGATTTTTATTCTTATAAGTGAAGTCAATGAATATAAATTCAGATTTGCTTTTCCCACTTACCATAGACATATCATAACAGCACCAAGTTTTTCAGAACACGAATTAGTTAGAATTTTAAAAAAATATCTTAATTCTAGTGTGACAAACGGACTATTTACTTTTAAAGAAATAATGGGAAAAGTACAAACAATATACCCACTTCATTTCGCTAAATATAAAGTAAGATATACACAAACTCAAGTAGAAGATTTGGTTGACACCTGTAGACAGGAGGAAGAGGTTCATAAAAGAGCACATAGGAATGCAAAAGAAAATAAACTTCAACTCTTGGAAAAATACTATTTTCCATAGATGAGCAACAAACTAAATAAAATAATAAAACAGTGTAAAGTATGTAGAGAGCGAAAATACGATAGGCATCCCAATAAATCACATATTTCACACACTTCAATTCCACAATATGCGGGAGAAATACTCCACATGGACACTAAAAAACACTAACACTAACGGCAATAGATAAGCTTACAAAATGTGCACAGGCAACAGTGATTAAATCTCGGTCTATAGCAGATATTAGAGAACCAATAAGGAAACTGATGTTTAATTTTGGAGTTCCAAGAATGGTTGTCGTAGATAATGAAAAGGCATTAAATTCTGAATCAATTCTTTTTATGCTCGAAGATCTGTTGAATGTTAAAGTTTTCCAGACTCCACCATACAAAAGTACTCTAAATGAGCAAGTTGAGCGTTTTCAATCAACCTTGTCAGAAATAATGCGTTGCCTTAAGACATAAAAAATATATAGAAGTTTTGAAGAACTATTAGATAGGGCAGTTTATGAATACAATTACACTATACATTCTACAACAGGTAGGAAACCCATTGAAATGTTCTTTGGAAGAAGAGTCAGAACAAATCCCGAACAATATGAAAAGGCAAGAAAAGAAAATATAGAAGCAATTGTTAAAAAACAAAAATAATTATATAGAATATCATAACAAATCAAGAAAAGCTGTTAAAGACTATATAAAAGAAGACTATATAAAACTATAAAAGAAGATTGGGATCGAAAGTATCCTCCAGGTGTAAAGAAGAAATAGTAAAGGAAAATAAAAAGAGTACTGTTCTGACGTAATCTAATAGAGCGGTGCATAAGGATCATATAAGAAATTGAATTAAATTATCGTTGAATCAATTTGTAAATTTTTTTTTGGTTACAGATTTTGGTTACCACTGCTGAAAGCAGAGGTGCATACACTCAACTACTCGGACTCATACTTAGTGACAATAGATAACGGACATGTAAAAATTCAGGATGGAACATTCAAATTTATACATCTGATTAATATAGATTCTTATGATGATCTTTTACAAGAGACAAAAAATTACATGGACAAATATATCGACGATGTATCATGAACTAAGACAGACAATGGACTTGCTAGAAACAATCAAAATACCAGTACGACAAACTAGGTCGATCAACACGTTAGGAAAAATTTGGAAATTTTGTTGCAGGATCACCGGATCCTGACGACGCAGAATTTATTTACAAAACTTTAGCTGACATGACAGACAACAATAATAGACAAGTAATAATAAACTCAGACTTTGCAAATTAAATTAATAATATTACAAGATTCATGAATAAATTTTCAAATATAATAAAAAAGGATAGGTCAATTGTTAATGAAGATATAGAAATAATTAGGAACAAAATAAGATTAACTAAAGAATCAATTGTGAATATAAAGTATGCCATTCAATGGGCAAAGAATAATGTAATAAACTCATTTTTGTTAAAAAAAATGCCCTTCAGCAATATAGAAGAGGCATTAGAACTCGCTAATGTTAATGTTTTAAGCAATTTTTCAAATCTTATATATGTAATTAAAATTCCCATAATTGATTCAATTTCGTATGAAAACATAATCGTAAAACCTGTAATAAAAAATTATATTGTAATAAATTTAAATTTTAAAGAAATAGTAACAAATGAAAACGAAATTTATGCAATTAAAAATATTTGTAAAAACTATAATAAAATTAAAATTTGTAAAAGAGTCCATTTAATAAATTTAAGTAATGACAATTGTATTAAAAATATTTTATCTGAAAACAAACCCTCATGCAAGGTACATTTGTAATAACATTTGAAAACAGCACGATTCAAATTGGTGAGAAGTTTTATAAAAATTTTGAAGTACCCCAATTAATACCTATGCTAGCCTCTATGCAACAAACTCCATTTGAAGAAGCAAGATTAAATATATTATCATTGGAATCACTACAAGAGCTATATTTCAATAACATAAAGTTGATACACAATCTTAAAAAGGAAGCATGGATTAGAAATTTTGCTATATATATAACCTTCCTGATCACAGTTATATTGGCAGTTTGGATTATGAAAAAATCACGGAAGAGAGCGATAACAACGTTGGTTTTGCAGCCCACAAATATTCCACAGATAGAAGAAAGTAAAATCGAAAAATCCATAACAAGGATACATGAGTTACCTTATTTCTGAATCGACCGGAACGATCGAATTTAAGGAGGGAGGAGTTAAGAACAAAAACATTTATTGCAATGTAATTGGATCAAAAGTCACTACACTTTCAATCAAATTCCATTTAATAATGTTGCAACAATATTTTTTATAATAAATATTGCTGAGGTTCTGTCTGAGGTAAATTAAGCTAATTAAGCATTATTTAATATTCATAATTATTGTAATAAAAATTGTATCAATTAAAGTTTAGTTATTAAAAAGATATTAAAGAATAAAGAACACTTCAGACGTAGTTATAGGTTCGATCACAACCTTTTCAACCAGAGGTTATCCACACTTAACTCTCTTTACTGAGTTATCTCCAACTAAACTGGTTTTTACTTCACTACTAGATTCACGAGTTTACTCTTTATAAACACTCTTCACACCAATAACACATTCACTGAGTTAACTTTACTTAAAAACTGCACTCGCTGAGTTTACGACACATAAACTGATTGCTGTTCGCATCGATGTGCTTTTTATATCTTTTGTAGCCATGCGTATGTAAACATCTACCTCTTTCAGCTCTTAGTATTTGTTGTTGCCGTGTTATTTTTATTTACTTTGTCTCTGCTAATGGTTGTTTTTGTAGATTTGGTTATTTGTAAACAGCACGTATAGTTGTTCCTGCAGCTTTATTTATTTTAGCGATGTAATAAACGCTGTGGCGCGTAACCTTATTGTCGTAACAATATTTTATAGAGCCATACATATGTTAATGAATACATACATGAGCTTTTCTCCTTAAGTACATGAGCTTTTTACAATAATAAACAATAATTAAAATACAATGTTATATACTTGCAGTTTCGATTCTTAAAGAACGGCACAATATTGTTTAAGACCTGTTTGTTTTTAATTTCGCTTTTTCGAACTCGGTGGTCAATTTATCAAATAAATTGTGTCTGGGGCTTATTTCAGGTTACTAATAATTATAAGAAGGATGCCTGGGAACGCTGTATTATAATCACTCCTTTCCATTCCATGCCGTATGGTCTGAGTTGTTGCCTTGTTGGAAGTACCAGCCTAAAAAAGGTCCATTTTGTTTACATATTGCCTTGAATCGTCATCGATTAGATTCGAATATGTGAAACGTTCCATAGTTGTTTCAATAAAAACTTAAATGTCAACCCCAGTCGTCAATACGCAACACCAAACCATATAGAAAATGCACAACATATTTTATTGAAGGCAAAAATCTTTAATGATGAAGAATTTTGGAGTAAAGTTTTTCGAGCGATGAAATTAGTGGTATTATATTAGAGTGTGACAAAAACAAATATTAAAAAAACGAGAAGTTCCGGCATAAAAACTTGAGAGAGGCACCACTGTTATGTTGGACAAAGTTTTTCCGTCCGCATTTTCCTAATGGCGATATAAGCATCAATCAATCAACTCAAACTGTTCCATTGAGTGTAATAAGCCTTCATTAGAACACATTCTGCTGATATTTCGTTACGGGCACGATGTCTGTCCTCTTCCTTAGCCGCTTTAATCTTTGCAAATATTGAATCACTTCTGTGCGCTTTTGACCAGTCTCCGCTTGCACTTAGATTTCTTAGTGAAGTCATGTAAGCTAGCTGCCACGCTTAAAAAGTTAGGCACAAAGCGTCTGTAATATGTACAGAGTCCAAAAAAGCTGCGTAATTCATTAAAATTCATCTGCGGAAATCTAACGTAACCACTTTGCTTCAGCTAGCGTGTCCAGCGTGGCGTCAATTCTTGGTAGCGGTTGGCTGTCTGTGTTTAGTGACATCATTCAGCTTTCTATAGTCCACGCAGAATCTGGTGCTACCATCTATTTTTAACTAAGACCACAGGTGAGCTCCATGAACTGGATGACAGTTCGATAACACTGCTCTTCTCCATTAAATTGGCCATATACTTAATCTCATTACGCTTCGATAGTTGTACACTTCTAGGTGCCTGTTTTATTGGTCTTGCTTCGCCAGTATCAGTTTCGTGTTTCACAATAGCTGCTCTTCCTTGGTTTTTATTTCTTCGGGCAGCTTTTTGTCTTTATTTCTTTCGGGAGTTGCTAATACTGCTACCCATTTCTCTATCTGCTTATCAACTAGCCGCTTGCACCATCGCTTGACCTGGAGGTAGTACGTCGTAGTATTGCCTACAGGATCAGGAGGGGACTGTCATTTGGAACGAATGAATGGCTCTCTACTATAGAGCTTGACAATGGGAGAGATAGGTATAACCGCGTGTCGTGACCCATAGATCGGTAGGAGCTTAGATAGTCTCCAACACCCCACCATGGTGGAGGTCATGCTCAAATAGCGTGATTTCCAACTGATACTGGTGATTTTAATCATAGAGGGTGGCATTAGGGGACGCATTATATTCACGCGTGCTTTGGCACAGTGAGGTAAAGTTCTAGGGCAATTACTCACATAAAGCGACTGACTTTATCTCGGCACACAAAGCTGACTCTCGTATATGGTTGCTAGACATAAAACGCTGCCTCTCGAGATATGCAGATGTTCCAGTAACAGGTTTTGAGACACACTTTAAGAAGGTCATGACGCGCCATAATGAGAAATGCCATTGACTGAAATCCACAGGGCGGTCAAAGTATGGGATGCGAGGCCCATACGTGGAGGAGGCAGATTGATGTTGAACTGGACGGAATGGGTGGAAGATGGGGTGAAGTAAGCTCGTTGGCACAGGACAAGAAAATTTTCAACTGATTTATGGGGGGCTTATTGTATACATATGCACATATACTTATTAGATGAGATGTAGCCGACACTATTGCTTTTTAAGTAATTTTATAGATTTTTAAAAATATTAAATAAAAACAAAATAATAAATAAAATAAAACTTTAACATTTATTAAAAAAATTGTTTAAAGGCCAAGTTTTTTTGCATTTTTCAATTTTTTTAGCTTACTTTTCAACAATGCATAATATAATTTTATTTATATCGATTTTATTAACGATTTCATTAGTCTTTAATTACTTTTATGAGTTATGAAAAAACACTTCTAGTGCTTTGTCTCATCACTAAGCCGAAAGTGGCAAATAAAATAATATGGTGTCGCCAACAACGCAAAATAGTGTTTAAATAGCTAATTTTGTCTTACTAGATGTTTATGCATAGTTTTTTATTTTGGATTTATAAGACAAATATTGTTACACAACAAATGTATTCTTAAAACCTAAAATAATGATTTTTTATAAATACAGCCATAAATAAATATTTTTAAAGAATTAAAAAACGATTTACATATAAATTTGGAAAATTTGCCGTTTCAATTGTGCCATAGGCCCCTTGGATAGGGTTGCTAAACGTACAGTTCTTATCAGTACATGTGCTGTTTTTTCTTCAATGTACTGATTTATGCATAACATCTAAATCAGTACACAATTGTACCGATTTTTTTATGTTTGTACTTTTTTGTACTGATTTTTGCCTTAAAATTTTGTTTGCATCACACAAAACTTTATATCATTTTTTATTTTCTTTGAAACACCTAAGTTCTAATGTCAAAAAAGTAGCAAAGTGAACAAAAGGTAATGGTCGAAGTAACGCTGATGCTAAAACTATTTTTGAGTACCACACCGTGGTTCATAGCCAAAACCAGTGTTGATCAAAACGCGCAGAACTTCTACTTAAAAGGCGCTAAATTATAATTTATATATCTATTTGTAATCAAAACGAGCTGTAAAAAAGCGTTAATAATATTTAAAAATAGAAATATACTGAAACAGCAAAAAAGAAATTATATTATTCAAAATTTCTCTTTTTAAAAATTTCAAATTTCTATTTTTACAAAGATATTTTAATAATTTGAACAATTGCTTTAAAAAATTAAAAACTTTTTCTCCATTTTTGAGTTCAAGTGTAACATAAAGAAAATACCTATCAGAGCTGGTGTTAGGCAAGGTTGTGTTTTTCTCCACTGTTGTTTAACGTTATCTTCGATTGTATGTTGCAACATGGTATAACCTGGGGCCTTAACACAAAGTTGGAAGATCTTGATTACGCAGACTGCATCTCCTGGCTCACAGATATTTTGCAATGCAAAGAAAGCTGGATTCTATACAGTCAAAAGTATACAGAGTGGGTTTGCAGACAATTATGTCCAAAACTAAAATTATCCGAATCAACGCTAATAACACAACGATCTTTCGAATTCTAAATCAGAAATATGGAAGATATCCCGTCTTTTTGCTATAATGGCATCCTCACGATGTCAAATGCAAAAATACGTCTTTTGTGGACCTAAAAAAGTTAATGAACCAGCGCATTGTCTTAGATTAACTGTACGAAAATTGTGCATCAAATTTTCGAATAAGAAACCTAGGAAGCCTATTTAGGTCTTGTTCATAATTAAGATACTTGTTATTATGCAGCATAAAAAAATTAGAAGAGAATGGAACACATCTGACCCATTTGCACATACTATAGTTAATAAGTCCTGCTAAATATTTTTTATTACACCTTGAAAACTTTATAGTCTTAACTTGCGTTGGCACTTATTTTTTAGGATTTATTAATTTTGTAAATATTTAAATAACGTCCGCATTTTTGACATCAATGTATAATCTGAGGTAGGAAAAGAAAGTTAATAAAACTAACAATAAATCTAAAATTAAAAATTATAGTAATACTTAAAACTTACAGTCCAACGGCAACTTCCAAATGTTTATCCTTTCTGACGACGGTCTTCCTAATACACAAACAAATGAACGCCCAGGGGATGTATGTCAATATACTCGAGCCAGTTCGTCTCTTCAATCAATTGTTAACTCACCTTTTAAACTTTTAAACTGTTTGGACAACAGGCTTGATAAATTTACTGAGTTAATCCTTGAAACAATTGATATGAATTTCAAGCAATTTAGGAAGGATCTTTTTGGGAAATATAAAGCTCTGGAGGACAAACTACTCGTAATTGAAGAAAGGGTAACCAACCTCAAAGAAAAACAAAGTGAAGAAAAATGTATGAGGGAGGAAATAAAAAACTTGAGGATAAAGTTAAAACAACATGAAAATATACCTGTTTTATCCGAGCTTAGACTAAACAAAATAACTTTTGTCGAAGATGAAAATCTAGTCAATGTTTACATAATATATGTGGTATTACTAACACAAATAACAAAATGAAAACCGGCCGCTTTCAAAGGATGCTGTAATAATCATCAAGTTTTGGTCTATACACGATAGGAATTATTATTATTTGCTCAAATCCTTGGCGAACTTTAGAAATCTAAAAAGGGCTTCGCGATCAGGCTTCGAGACATAGGCTACAACTCGGATAAAAAGTTCTACCTTAACGAAAACCTTACACAGTCTAATTTCAATATTCTAAGAGAGGCTATACGACTAAAGAAGAGGAAACTCATTTACACTGCATTCACTATGCGTGGATTTGTATATATCTAACAACATATAAATGATGACCCGATCTTAACAGATGAAATTGAAAAGCTGAACCAGTTATTTCCAGCCCATGAGGAGCAGGCTGTCAACAGCGGTAATTAGGATTACTTATTCGACACTTATTATACCACTTTATATTTTAATTACAGGAAACCCGAAAATTGTATTAATTAGTTTTTATGTAACTCACAAGCAAATATTAATTAAATCTTATTTTATACAATTATTTTATTATACTATTTATATAATTCATATAATTTTTGGCCACAATCTCAGATATCAGAAAACCGTTTACGTTGCTTATATGTTTTTTAAAGTTGTCATATAATATTGGTACTACTGGTTCCCAGGACAATCTTTATAAGTAGTACTTTCAAGACTGAAGATCGCACACATTAATGCTCGAGAGTTTACATTGTAAAATGGATGAATTCAGACATCAATTTGTTTAATCTGGTGTGGATATAATTTGTATTTCTGAATCTTGAATTTCTCTTGACATTGACGATTCTATTTATAAATTAGATGGATTTAAGCTGTATCCGGACTATTATTGTTAATGGGATAGAGACTAAGGGTAAAGGTAGTGGGGTTGGCATTTACGTCAGATGCGGCATAAAATGTGCTATAAAGCTAAGGTCGACTGCAGGCTGCGAAATCGAATATCACGATCTATTATTTAGGACCTACGATACCTGGGTGTCAGGACAGGCTATGTATTACGCATAGCGCGATATGCACAATTATGATCTTATGTAACAGCATTTGGAAAGTGTAAATTGGCACCCGGCTTACACTTTTGATAATGCGAATGATCAGGTGTGTTTCTTACAAGAAAACATAAACTCCTTATTCGACAAATGAGTTCCTTTGCGAACCAAACTTGTTAGAACTGACCAAGAGCCTTGGTTCTCTACTGAAATCGAGTCGTTAATTAGGAAACGTAACGTAGCTCGTTATAGATGGAAGAGATTTAAAACTACTGAGCTTCAGACATTGTTTCAGTCCTGTCGAAGGGTAGTGATTAAAAGGACTAGAAAGTCAAAGCGCATCAACTATCAAATAAAATTTTCCTCAGCGTTAGATAGCAGATCGAAATGGAAGGAAATCCGAAAGATTGGAATAGGACGTGGGAATTGCTCCTCTCGCGAAATAATTGTGGATATTTGATGATTTGAATAGGAGGTTTGTGAATATTAGTATCACCCAATCCACGCTCAATTTATACGCTGACCTGTTTTCCCCACCCATTTTAGTTTTCCACCCCACATTTGGTTTTCGTTGCGATAGCCAAGATGAGGTCTGACTAAGTTTTTCTGCCCTTGAATCGAAGGCTATTGGCATTGATAGAATAAACCCTTCCTTTTTTATGGCTATAATTCCAAAAATATTGCCTTATATCTCTTATATATTCAACACAATAGTAACAAAGTTTGCTTTTCCTGACAAGTGGAAATTTCCCAAAATTCTACCCATTTCTAAGCAAAACGGGGACTATAGACCAATCGCTATTCTTCCCTTTCTATGTAAAGCCATGGGGAATATTATGGGTAGGCAAATTAATTAATATTTAGGGAAATCCAATCTTTTTTCTGATCATCAGCTGGCTTTGTGAAAGGGAGAAGTTGTATAAGGGCTTTCACGGATGTGATAGAGTATTTGAGGGCTGATCTTGATGCGGTTATGGTCTCTTTTTTAATGTTACTTGATCACAGTAAGGCGTTTGCTACGGACCACGCCATTCTTTTAAAGAAGTTTGAGAAACTTTTTTATTTTTCTACAACTGCTTGCAAGCTTCTACACAGCTATCTAACTGAACAAATTTCAGGCAATTGAATCAAATGGCGTATATTCTGAATCCTTGCGAGTAAATAGGAATGTTCCACAGGTTTCTGTTCTTGGACCTATATTATTCTGCTTATACATTAATGATTTACCAGATGTGATAAAGCACTGCAAAGTACAAATGTATGCTGACGATGTTCAGATTTACTATAGCTATTTGGCAAATAATATTTGGTCAAGTGTGGACACCATAAACAGCGATTTAGAGTTTTTTAGTAAATGGGCTGCGACCAATGGTCTTTGCATCAACCCATCCAAATTGAATTGTATTTTTATTAATAATAACAACACCGTTCTAGCTAACAACCTTCACATAAGGATAGGCAATGATGTTATTGATTTTGCAAGTACTTGCAAGAACCTGGGTCTCGTATTTAATGATAAGTTCACGTGGTCTAACCATATATCGACTGTAATTGGTTATATATATGGCATGATTAGAAACTTATGGGCTGTAAAGTATTTCAACGCCTCTTGTAATACGGATGCTGCTTGCCAAAACATATCTTTTATCGTTCCTTCTGTATGGGTGTGAGATATATGCTAACTGTTCTAACAGTGGCTTCAATAAACTTAAAATTACTTACAACAACACAGCAAGGTATATTTTCAACATTGGTCCTCGAGAGTCTATTTCTTCTTTTTCATATCGCATCTACGACATGAACTTTGGGAATTGGCTGAACTTTAGTGTAAAAATTTGGAAGACCTATTCGAAGAAGAAAATTAATTCAACGGAAACACAGGAAAGCCTTCTCAAACCGTCAGTTCTTTATTCACAGCATTGATCTTTGGAATCAGCTACCAAATTGATTACAATCAATTGGCAACTAAGTCGATTTAGACGTGAGCTTTTACACTATTTTGTGTAGTCTTTTTTTGTGAAATAATTTAACTCTTTCAACTTTAAGTTTTGTTTCTAGACAATTTTAATTTCGTTATCTTACATTTAATTCTCACTCATTTAGTTTGTCTTATACTGTAATTATTTTTATCGATTAAATCTTTTTTTA
Source organism: Wohlfahrtia magnifica (assembly GCA_023159175.1). Classification (NCBI taxonomy): domain Eukaryota; kingdom Metazoa; phylum Arthropoda; class Insecta; order Diptera; family Sarcophagidae; genus Wohlfahrtia; species Wohlfahrtia magnifica. Next base: position 127,700 of record JAKWBJ010000302.1, read on the forward strand.
ATATATTTTATTTTTTTTATTCCGATTTTATCATTTTCTTCAACTACCAGTTTTCACATATATTTGTTAAAGAAACTTTAATATGTTTTAATGTACGTTCTTACTAGCACTCTAAGTTATAAGATACCTATGTATATTGTTATACTTAAGTTATCTAATAAATAAATAAAATAAAAATAAATAAAAAAATCTGTAGTAACTGTTGTGACTTGGAGAACGTGTGGACATGGAGAATAATAAATATGAAAATCTGATTGTTTTCAATTTGGATTCTGATAGTTTAATGTTTTGAAGTGAAGAACAGAGATAAATTAACTGCTGATGCATGATGATAGTAAAGCAAAATTTTGGTTACGGGGGGTGTTTTTTTCATGCCAATGGACCCTCGAGTTCACTTTTTAACATTTATGATCAATATACTCTGGAAAATCATCATGAATATATTGACTCTTGAACAACACTACCAAATCATCCAGATTTATTTTGAAAATTAGTTACAAATTCGACCAACTTATAGAGGACAAAATTATGCTTAGCGTTAAGGCTCATTGCCGCATATGGAGCTAAGCCAGACTGTAGATTAATTCCTGCGGCACCACGTAAAATTACTTGCTTATACTGACAAACTAGTAAAAATTGACGCTTTGGATGCCAACATTGCTCGTATTATTCGTGACATAGAAGTCCAGAATTCGCTTCGCAGTGGTTAAATGGTTTTTCGAATAAAAAATTCAAATTTTTTATATTATTTTCTACAATTTGTATCTTCTACAAGTTGTATCGGGCTTCAAAAAGTGATGTAATGAATTTTACAATTTTTTAAAATCAAAGTACAAAAAAGCGATAAATGTTATTTAATTAACACGTAGCTTTAAAGTTTATTTCTTAAACTGCTTTAAATATGTGTAATAAATTTTGCTCATCTTTATGTATTGATTTTTTTTAATCAAATGTGTACTGATTTTTTATCCAATGTACTGAATTTTCCGGTCATGTACTGATTTCTTTGATTTCAAATCTGGCAACCCTACCGTTGGATCACCCCCATATTAAACGCTATAGCATTTAAGAAAAGTCTGTAATGAGTTGCTGCAACTAAATATCCTCTTTTTAGGAATATTATTTTAAAATTGTTATTTCTATGTTAGTTTTCCTAATCAAAGTAATTAATACCCAAAAATCGTATTTTTTAATTATTTCTGCAAATCAGGTCAAAACATCTATGTAAATGTTATCCAATCTTCTTAAAATTTGGTATAAGTAACTTTTATATTACCGAGAATCAAAACGAAAATCATATGAAAAACACATCTTTGGAAAAATCTAAACGCCGTAAAGTTAGAATATTTGAGGGAACTTTGTGATCCACACAAAAAATATTTTTATTTTCCATAAAATATTGTTTCAAAAAGTCGCTTATTAAATTTTTCGGATTTTTCTACGTGAATGTATAAAATGTGAAGTAGGGAACAAAAAAGTACCAAACAAATTCAAAATGAACCAACAAAAATCTTTGTACTCAGGCCAAAATTATTAAAAAGAACAAAATTTAATTTGTTATGAAACAAAAATATCTTGGCTGTAATCACATGTTTCTGATTAATTGCGATTTTTTTTTCTAATTTCAGTTATTCAGATTTGCAATATTTAGCTTCTAGAAGAGCGGCAGCTGTTGCTGCTGCAACAGTGTTACCACCGCCACCGACGCAGACATCAGGCCTTAATGGCATTAGAAACGGCATGGATGATATGCCTGCTCCAGCAAATACATCAGAAATTGATAGTAATACAACAACACCGGTTCAACAATCTAATGGTCAAAGTAGTATGATTGCATCTCATAATGCACACATTATCCATGCAGTACATCATCATGGAGGCCATGCAGGTCTTCACGGTCCGCCACCGCCTCCACACACAGGTCAAGCTCATGATTTTCATCCAGCCTATCGAATTCCAGGTTATATAGAACATTTATATTCTTTACAACGTGTAAGCCCTACCTCGTCCTTTCATGGTAAGTATATATTAGTATGTGGCAGATCTTGATATAAAAAATGTATAATTTTTTCCCAATTTTAAGATATGTACAATATATACTGTACCTGTGTATGTACATACATACATATATATGTACATACACACATATAAATGTGCATACATACTTATATATGTACATACATACATATGTATTCTCTTCTGATAAATTTTGATATTTTGAGTACAAACAAGCACATCTTAATACGTTTATAGATCCTTATTCGAATTGTGCTACCGCGTTTCACTTAACAGGTTTAGGCTTAAATTCTGGAGATTATTTGGGGACACGTGGTGTAGGGTCTTTAGGCGAATTGCATCCAGCAATTCCAGCCGCATCTGCTACAGCAGCTAGTTCTTTAGCTAGCACTGATTTTCATTTCAACATCGACAATGCAAGACTAAGCAGCTCACGTACTGGTAGTATAAGGGCTAGCATAGGCCGAAAGAGGGCCCTTTCATCTTCACCGTATTCAGACTCGTTTGACATAAACTCAATGATACGTTTTTCGCCGAATTCTTTAGCAACTATAATGAATGGATCGCGAGCTAGCAGTGCAGCTAGCGGTTCTTATGGGCACCTATCAGCTGGAGCAATAAGTCCAATTCACAGTGCTATGACCCCACACTTACAGCAACTACAAGCTCATTTATTAAGAGCCAGTGCCGGCCTTCTGCACCAACTGCCTACACATCAGACTACTGCAGCTAATATGCTATCCATGGGTCATGTCCATACTCTTCAGTCTGCCGTTGCAGCAGCAGCTGCTTATAATGCAGCTGCAGCGGCAAATGGTGCTCCTAGTAATAAATCAGCTAATAACTCATCATTTCATGGACCTTTAAATGGTCATACCACTAATACTCACACTACAAGCGTTAGTAACCACCAAAATATTTTTGTGAATAGTACTAGCAAGCAAATGGTAAGTAGTAGTCATTCACCGATCTCTAAATCTCTAATAAAAGATTAAACTCTATTTGTCATTACTCTACTAATAATAGCACTATGAAGAAGTATGTACGGAGCGTTTAAAGGGCGAACAACCTTCTTCTACATCGCACAATGATATAACTCTACAGGAAGCCGATAGTGCATCCACTCAATCAGCAGGTATAGCAAAAAGACATCAGGGTTGCAACAAAGTCTCCACTTCTAATAACAGTGCCACGACACCTATTACTACCTCACCCACGACTCAAAATCAGCGCAACAGCAACAGAAACAGCAACAATCATGTGCAGTGTGGACCGCCCACAACAACCACACCGCATAGTGATTTCGACTGCACTGTAGTGGACACAACGGATATAAAAGATGAGCCTGGCGATTTCATAGAAACAAACTGTCATTGGCAAGACTGTGGCATCGAGTTTATGACCCAAGATGAGTTAGTAAAGCATATAAACAACGATCACATATCAACAAATAAGAAAGCTTTTATTTGTCGCTGGGAAGATTGTTCACGTGGCGAGAAACCTTTTAAGGCACAATATATGCTAGTTGTACATATGCGACGTCATACAGGTGAAAAACCACACAAATGCACGGTAAGTTTTAAATTTTTAGAGGTCTATTAGTGTGTAAGATAAAGAATCTACGATAGAATACAATTTTTCTTATTTATAATTTTACAGTTTGAAGGCTGTTGTAAAGCGTATTCTCGCCTTGAAAATTTGAAAACTCATTTACGTTCTCATACCGGAGAAAAGCCATACACCTGTGAATACCCAGGATGTAGCAAAGCCTTCAGCAATGCAAGTGATAGAGCGAAACATCAAAATCGAACCCACAGCAATGAAGTAAGCAAAATGAATTATTGACTCTTATACCCTTCTCATACATTGATTTTTTTAATTTTTTCATAAAAATGAACCGGAAAATGTTATTGTTTTTCTTCTTCCTTCTTTAGAAACCCTATGTTTGCAAGGCGCCTGGTTGTATTAAACGTTATACTGACCCTAGTTCTCTTAGAAAACATGTAAAAACTGTTCATGGTGCTGACTTTTATGCAAATAAAAAGCATAAAGGTTCTATTCACGACAATGATAACTCCAATAGTCGTGGAGTGAATGGTAGTAGTTTAGGCAAAATAGACTCTCCTGACGATTATCGATCTAATAAGGTTTCCAGTTTATCAAGTCCAAGCATCAAGTCTGAATCGGATGTCAATTCACCACCTCAACCATCTGTGCACAGTCCGACCATTTCTCAAACTGGCGGAAATATTCAAGCACTTCACAATCAAATGCAATTCAAATCTGCAAATGGAATGCATATAGAAGGTAGACGAACTGGTGGTGAAATAAGTGATGGTTTAGGTGCATATAGTAATCACGATGATTACAGTAATATTTTAGCTAATAATGAAGAATCTTGGCTGTATGATGATGATGTTGATGCAGTTGACCTGCCAATTGTTCTTAGGGCTATGGTTGGTCTTAGCAATAGTCCTAACAACAGTATGGGGGTAACATCTGGAGGTGGAACTTCTTCTATATTTGCCAGCAGTATGCGTCAACGTTTTCGTTCACGTCTACAAACTAAAGGCGTTAATCTAAATTCGCCTATTTTATCCAATATACCGGAAATCAACCGAACTCAAGGTATTGGTGAACTCAATCAACGCATAACGGAACTAAAAATGGAACCTGGTACAACTTTACCGAACATTAAAATAAATAATGGCAGCGGGAAAAGTCTATCACAAGGCTCAACAAATTTAACCGATTTTCAAACACGTTTGTATTCGTCTAATGACAACAAAAATGCAGGTACAATTATAGGTAATTATGGAATAAACGCCAGCGCAAATATGCGCCGTGATAGTCAAAACTCAGATGCAAGTACTTATTATTGCAGCATGCAGAGTAGGCGCAGCAGTCAGTCTTCACAGCTATCGTCAATTTCTACCATGCGTCCTTGTTCGTACAATGCTGGATCATTATATGACCCAATATCACCTGGTTGTTCGCGGCGTTCCAGCCAAATGTCCAACATTACTGCGGGTGGTATAAGTGCCGTAGGTTTTTCCAACATAAACGGTACTAAAAGAAATAGTGCAAATTCAATATGTGGTGGTAACAATCCATGCTTAAGTAGTACCATAACTTCGACAAATAACGCAAGTTTACCACCAGCGCCCTCTTCGCATTTGATTTCTACACATTTATCACGTATACCGACGTCATCATCATCTGCTTGCCCTAAACATCAAAACGAAAATGGAAGATTTTCAATACCAAATTTCATTGCAGCTTCTCAGATTGGCATCCAGATAATAGCATCGGGTGACACGAATAAGCTGCCAGGAAGGCGTATATCAGAGCCGGTACAGCAATTTTACGATTGCCTGGTATCGTCACCAAAGAAACTTAATTTTCAAAATGCTGTGGACTCGTCCACTAATAAAAAAGTTAATAAAGCGTCAATTGGTGCAAATACTGTAGTTGCTGCGTATGAGGGAGACTCAAAAGAAACAACCGAAACTTCTTTGGACCACCATCCAAATGAAAAAGTTAACTTGGATGAAGTCGAAGAGGATGAACTAATTGAAAATAAGCTGGTGCTACCAGATGAAATGTTACAATACTTAAATCAAGTGGCTGATAAAACCGCTAACAACAGTAACAGAAATAAGAATAACATTAATACCTTAAGAAATGAGTCTTCCCATATCATGTGCATACCTCCAATATCATCACCTAATATATTCACAAATAGTCCAGAAAGTCCCTCCACTGTTACTCAGGTTATGTCACCTCAATCAGGTTATACTATATCTGCCCTAGGCAGTCCTTATTCACAGACTGGTGTATTGTGCAGACAGATTCCTATCTATTACGATTATTGCCAAAAGACATGCGAAAATGCTAATTGTACAACAATTAAGACAAACAACAACTACTTTTGTTCCCAACAACCAACACCTTCAAAAACATTGCAGGGACTTACCTCAAACTATTTACAAAATATTACAGCTCCCGCTGATAGCTCCATGACTAGTTTACCTGATATTAGCATTAAAGAAGCTAACTTCAATAACTATAGTACTAATAATGCACCCGAAGCATCATTAACACCACAAACAAACCCACAACAGTCCAATATATTACAACATGAAATACAATGCCAAGATATAACTCAATCTCAGATGTCCCCTGCCAAGGTTAACAACACTCAGACATGCAATAACAATATGGACATTAGTTATTCACAAAATAATATCGACATCAGTTACTCCCAAAATACACAAGCGTTTAACCCCTACATGTCCACATCCACCACATGCTATATAATGAACAACAGCAACAGTAACAATACTACAACTACCAGTAATAGCACAATGTGTACCGATGCCTATCAACGTACCCTTGAATATGTGCAGAACTGCCAGAGTTGGCTTCAAACTAGAAGCAATCCAAATCAAACTTCTCCAAAAGGAGAATTCATAATGCCACCACCAGCCACAAAACGTCTTCAAACAGGTCAGCTTCTATCAGATGTAACAAGTTCAACACATCCCTCATCCAACATGGTTATAAATGATATGACAACATCACTTAGCTCTTTGCTTGAGGAAAATCGTTATCTTCAGATGATACAGTAAAAACGCCAAGAGAAACGTCAAAAAAAATTCCATAAATTTTGTAGGATATACTCAAATTACAAAAAAAAAAAAAAAAAAAATAGTAAAAAAATCCTAAGACTTGTTAAGAAAGACAAACAATATTATAGATTAATAGTCAAATATGTGACACACAAACGTATATATTTAAGTATTTTTCATTCTCGTTTTTTGTTTGTTTTGTTTTTCTTTAAGTACAAAGTTTTGACTAATAGAGTTCGTAAACACAATTTTAACAGATTTACTTCAGTACAAACTCTTTTTCATAAGTACATACATATAAACATACATACGTACATACACAATACATTATCTATATGTACCGTGACGAACTAAGTTATTGGCACAGTAAGCTCTCTTAACTTCATGGGTGATTTAATTGTCTTATTAAAAAGATTTTGGATAAACTAAAATTTTTACTAGATATTATTATTATTTATTATAGGCATGTTTTTAATTAGGTACAGTAATTAAGAACTTAGCCTATCAACAAATATTTTCCTATTTCTTCTATTCCAAGCTGTAACACGTAACTCGTTAAACGATTTGGTAGTTTCCTGATGCACTGTCCGCCTCCATGTTGTCCTAGGCCTTCCTTTATTCCTCTTCCCTTGGGAGTTTCATTCTAGAGCGGCATGCGCGATTGAAAATCTATTCTTTCTTAGAGTATGCCCTAGCTATCCATAGTTTCGGTTTTGGATTTCCTTCTTAATTTCGGTCTGCTTTGTGATTTGCCATAAACGTGTATGTGTAATAGGTCCTTGACCACCATATACCAACCAGCCTTCTTAAGCACCGACCGACGAATGTTTGCAGTTTGTTTAGAAGTGCTGATGTAATATGTCAAGTCTCGCTCCCATACAGAGTACCGATTTTACGCATGTGTTGGAACTAGCTTTTTTAATTCTTTTTTCAATGTCGACTTCTGTATCGCCATCAGTTGTTAAGGTGCTGCCCAGGTATTCAAATTCAGTAACGTCCTCGATATAGAGAGGCTCTTGATTGTATACGTTGCGCCGCATTGTTTTTTTTTTTTGCCGAATTTATTTTCAATTCGAACTGTTGCGCTTCACGCCTAATTATAATAATCAAATGTCGCAAGTCGACGTGACAACAAAGCTACGTCATCGGCATAGATGAGTTAGCCGAGTTTTGCATTAATATTCCAAGTTATTCCTGGAGGCTTATAGCCTGAAACCCAAAAATCAAATCAAGTGTGATGATAAATACTCTGCAGGTATAATTTTGGTATAAGCCCTTAAAAACATTGATAATTTTTACTGGAACCCCTCTCGCATGGAGAGCCGCCCAAATGTACTCCCTATTTAAGGCATAGAAAGCTTTTTCAATGTCCAAAAAGCAATATACAAAGGAGAGTTAAACTTCGCAGACTGTCGATGATGATTCTTAACGTGTTTATGTAGTCTGCGCACGATTGTCATGGACGAAATACTGTCTGTGTTGGGCTTGTTGTTTAATTTAAATGTTCAGCAATGCGATTCAGTATAATGAGGGTAAAATTTTGTGACTGCGGGGAGGTTCGAAATTCCTCTCAAATATTCATGTTTACGTCAATTTCATTTTTTTGAAATCTTGACAATTATTGACTCTTTCCACTGTTGGGGTATATCTTCGTTTACTCATATTTCACTAAAAAGTGAACACAATAGTTCTGTCATTACTTGAGGATCAGACTTAAAGTGTTTAATAGGTATGACATCGCAGCCACACGCATTTCCTTTTTTAAGGGATTTAGGAGCTACGACTATTTCTTTGTGAAGTGTCTGTTTTAATTCTTCTGTTTGGTTGACGTCGCCACCGAGCTATTACATTTGTAGCAGAGGTTTTTGTGACAAAATTTGGCATTTTCTCAAAATATTCTTTCCACAGCTTAAGATGATCTTCAGCCGACGTTATTAGCTCATCATTATCGTTTTCCATAGGCGAAGTCTTCAAAGTACTACACCTCCATTAAATCATTTTTGCTGGCCGCTGTTTGTGTGGCATCTCCAAGTTTGCTAGATTAAGTCAGTGGTTTAACGTGAGTACCCGCCCTAGGACGTTACCTCACGGTGCCAAAGCACGAGTGAATACAATGCGTCCACCAACGCCCCCACCTATGATTAAAATCACCAGTGAGTACCAAATTAAAGCCATGTTATTTAGACATGACCTCACACCTTGGTGAGGTTCCGGAGACTATCTAAACTTCTACCGATCTATGGGTCACGGCACCCGGTTAAAAATGTAACTCCACACCGAGCCAGCATAGCTCTCCCCACGATTTGGGTTTAAACCACAGCCACCACGTTGCTCCCACAAAGGGGGCCTCACCATAGTCGGGCAGGAACCGAAATTCCTGGGGCTCCCGACACCCGTGGCACCAGAATTAAGCCTCCGGTCAGGCCTCGTAGCATAAATGCTACTACCAGTGTAAGTCCCAAACAACTTCGGACTGGTGACCAAGATGGTAATTACAACAAACAAGAAACACTCAAACAACACAACAATAAACGGAGCCACCCTCACGGCAGAACTCAAAGTGACATCGTGCGCCACGGACACAATACATAAAAACAAGAACACAACCAGTCAAAGCAGACCAGTACAAACACACAACGCCCAAAACTGCAGCCACAAATCAAGCCGCAAACAGCAGGCCGGGAAACAGCAAACAGCATAACACATCAACCGTCAGCACAACAGCGGGACGCCAAGCTAGAAAAAGGCTAGCCAGGAGACCGCTAAGATGGTGATGCAGGTTCAACCTCCGCTAATAGTGCCGTCCTTCTACGCCTAAACACCTCAAGGGCAAAAACGCCCAGCCTACCATAAGTACGATCGTCCAACAATACCCTACTTAAATCCCACACCCCCCCAGTATGAGTAATACCCATACTATCTAAATCCCTAACGTCATCATAGTCCGGGCACGAAGTCAGTACATGCCTCCAGTCCTCAATTCCCCTCCCACACCGACAGTCCGCTGATTCAGTCTGGCCAATTCGATGCAAAAATGCATTGAAAGAGCCATGTCCCGTCAGTATGAACCCCAGACTCAAGCCAAAGCCAAAGTCAGGGTGTTCCCGTACGAACGTAACGTCCGGAATAAATCCATAAGTCACCCTTCCCTTGTCGCTGTTCGTCCATCTCGTCTGCCACCTATCTACGAGGCACCCCTGCAAAAGGGCCTTATACCTATCTCTCCCAATCTCGAGCTTCGAAACAGAAAGCCAATCGTTCGTCCCAAGTGGCAGTCCCTTCTTGACCCTGAAAGCAATGCTACGACGCACCACTTCCAAGTCAAGCGGCGGTACACCAACAAGGACCTGCAAAGCATAGGTAGAGACCGTCCGACACACCGGAACACATGCAAAGAGTGCAATTCTCTGACACGTGAGAATCTTACTCTGTCTAACAACAGACATGACCGTCTTATACCACACCGACGCGCAATACGCCAAACAAGCGACGAAAAGCCCATCGTATATGATACGGACGGCACGCCTGCTGAGTCCCCAATCACTCCTCAATATGCGCCTAACCTTTCCAACGATAGCTGCCAGTTTATGCCTGACATGGGTGAGATGAGCCTGGAAGCTCATACGCTCCCCAACAACTATTCCGAGGTACCTGACCTGAGTCACATAGCGAATGCTGTTAATGCCCTTAAGCAACATCATCACCGTTTTATCCACTGCGACGTCCACACCAACCCCTACACCTCACTCACAAGCAATGCGAATAGCCTGGGCACCCCTTCTCTCCAGCTCAGCACGAGACCGGCCTTCGATCAGGATGAGCAAATCATCCGCATACGCACACAGTTTGAATGTCAGCCCGAGCTGCCTCAACAGAGTATCCATCATGAGATTCCAAATGAATGGACCACAGATGGACCCCTGCGGACAACCCCGAACAACCTCCATCCAAACCGTTTCAAAGGATCCAACAACACATGCTCTTCTATCCTCGAAATAGCTGCTCCAAATGCCCATCTCACGACAGCCAACTTCCGATAGCCTTCGTAAGACCTTGTCCCATGAAAGATAATCGAAAGCTCCCTTAAAATCAATGAAAAGCCCAAGCACATACTTCGCAGATGATTGTTCGACAGAACTCTTCACATGCATCCAAGCGCCTTCGACGCATTTGCCTTTCCAAACTGCCTAAAACCAAACTGGTAACATGAAGGGCCCTCGCTGTAGCATTCCTTGAGTCTGTACACCATTATTCTTTCCAGCACTTTTCCAAATACTGGCAAGAGGCTGATGCCCCGATAAGAGCGAGGATTACTCTTCACTCTATCAGGCGACTTAAGAAGTACCACAACACGAGCACATTTCCATGCCTTCGGGAAGTAGCCCTCATTAATGCACCTACCGTACACCGTCTCCAGGTATTCAGGGATGGCCTTCCAGATGTTCTTACACATCTCTCCGGTCAACCCATCCAAACCTGGGGACTTCCTGCTTCTCACCCGACAAAAACAGTCAGCTAATTCCGACCTCTCCAAGTTTGGAGGGTCAGCAACCTCCACCGGTGGGGGAGGATAGTTGCCTGGCTCCGCCCTTGGAAAGAAAACCCCCAACAATGCGTCCGTGCAGTCCCTCCATGAAGACAACACGGTGTCGCCAACATGGAGTCATCCTATGTCCACCTGACTCTTTCTACCCCTGCAGATACGGTAAACCCCACCCCAGGGGTCATCCCTATTGTCCTGTACAAATCTCTTCCACTCGTCCTCCTTAACTGTAACAATCATGTCCTTGTACGTCTTAAGGCTGCCAAGGTACTCAGTCCTACGCTGAGCTAGATCTTCAGCATTGGTACGCCTATCCCTCTGGAAACGTCTCCGGAGGTGTCGAACGCGCCGCCGCATCGTTTCTAACTCAGGGGTCCACCATTTGACCCTCTTGGGCTTCGCATAACTAGCTCGGCCCAACAGTGCATCATTCACCGCAGATGCTGTCCGGACAATCTTGCCAACCTGGTCGTCAATCGTTAGTAGCCTAAAGTCTTCAATTGGCACCGATGACAATGCCTCCCTAAGACAGTACCGATAATGGTCCCAATCAACGTCACGCGTTCGCCATCGTAAAACGCCACCAGTCTCCCTAGTCCGTTGTGGACAAGTAACCCTAATCTCGAGGAGATTATGGTCACTTATCCCCCAATCGTCACAAACTCTCCAACTAAAGTCCAAAGCAGTAATTGCCGCCCCATTCGCATCCGTCACGTCAATGTCACTGGCGCCCATTGGCCCATCGAAAGTATATAGCTCACTCGGCTCATTCAACACGCTCAAATCTCGCGAGAGCAACCATTCACTAAGCACTCCTCCTCGTATAAGGTTCGGATGTCCAGACCCAAGTCTGGAGATCTTACTGAACCACATACGAGAGGAGGCGTTCGCATCTAGGCCGAGGATAACAGGAATACTACTCGCCGCGAGTAGTACCGTATCCATATACCCTAGATAGGGTTCCAGTGAAACGCCAGGCCTACAGTAGATGCTAGCCAGAAACATCTCCCCAAACCACCCTTTTACCCTAACACACATCCCAAGCTGGCTATCAACTAATTTCGTACAGTCCACGTCGCTGTCCCTAACTATAATCGCGGCCTTTCCCACACCGTCAGTAAATACGCGAAACCCCCCGGAATCCCCCTAACATCACCATTCGCAAAGTACGGCTCCTGGATCAGGGCAAAGCTAGCGTCCAGCTGACACTTAGCTTGCCCCAGCTCGCACGTCACCACCTTCGAGCGCTGACAATTCAGCTGCAAAAGGCGCAACTCCATTAATGTCTGGCGTTCGCCCTGGCAACCATAGCCGAGTACGTGGGACACGCAAACGACAGCATACTGTGGTCCGCTGGCAGGCCCCTCATCTCGCAGTTACGACACCTCACCGGATTAACACAACGTGAGGCTAGATGCCCCATCGTCCCGCACGTCCTGCACACATCCTGCCCCATCCTGCACTCACGCTGCAGGTGGTCAAAGCCGAGGCAGCGATAGCAGTGCGGGATCGCATCCTGTTGCCGCAACCTGAAGCTGAACCACTTCACGTAGACCCTACCGACATCCAGGAGCGCGTTCGCAGCACGCTCACTGCACTCCAACACAAAGCTGACCTGTCCGGCAGGGTCAGACCTCCAGGGACTGGTAACCAGACGAACGCTCCTCTTGAACACCTCGTAGCTCATACGCTCCTTCAGGTTCATCTCGAACAACTCGGACATAAATTCATCAGGAGTGATCACCGCATGCACTCCGGCAACCACCACCCTTGGACCAAGCTTGTCGCTGACAGTCACCTCCAGGCCGACCTCCTCAAACTTTTTGTTTGAGGCAATCCTTGACCTCTCCGCCACCGAAGGTGTGCGAATGACCGCACCGCTAGTCCTCTTCAGCGGCCGCATCTCATGCACTCTGACTCCAAGGGTGGGTCCGACCTGTTCGACGACCTTACTCACTACCTCCTTGGAAGTTGCGCCCTTCTTCTTGTCGCGAACGACCATCGACCAGGTTTCCACAGGCTTGGGTGTAGGCCTGGGAACCGCGACACCCAGTGCCCTAACAACCGCAGCAACCGTTGGGGCCTCAGCAACAGGCCTAGCAGCGGGAGCTGGCACTGTGGTCACCGACTGAACCGGCCTGGGAGACTGGAGGATGTCCAGCCTACCCCTCAACCGCTCGTTGTCTACCAGCAGTTTCATCACCAACTCCTCGTATCCACTAGCCTGACTCATGAGTCTGCCCATCGTCTCCGCACTAAGATTCTCACCGAACAGCACCTCACGGAAACTGTCAGTGACAACCTTAACGTCGGCCACAGTAACACCACCATCACACATAGAAAAGGCAGCAGCCGAAGCTACAGCCCTTTTACGCTGTCTGCTTTCCCTGCCAACAGATGGCAACGGGGGAAACGCAGCAGCGAACCCACCACCAACCGCAGAGCTATCAGAGATAGCTGCAGCAGCACCAGCATCCGACGTAGTACATACGCCAGAACCAGCAGCACCACCAGAAACACCACCAACTGCACCACCAACAATACCACCAACAACACCACCACCAGCACCACCACCAGCAGCAGTACCAGTAGCAGAACCGCGACCAGCACCACTCTTAGCACCATCAACAGCAGCAGCATCCGCAACAGGAGCAGACTTAAAGCGCTTGGTGGTCGCCTTACCACCACTCGCCTTTACATCAGCTTCCGACCCCGAACTGCTCAGCTCGCTCTCCGTATGAAGGAGACGAGACTTCGCAGGTGGAGGGAACCCCATCACCTCTTCAGTGACTGCCCCAGACGCAGCGTCAGAGACATCACCCTTCGCCGTCTTGCGAGGTTTCCCCGCAGGAGGCATAATATAAAAATTCAAAACTCAAGAATCTAACGACTCACCAGATTCAAAAATAAACGCAGCCAACAGGAAATCAATAAAAGTAGCCAAGTCCGTCACCAATTCCAACTAAACACGCCCGAAACCGAAATACAACTCGAAATTCAATGTCCAATAAACACGCCGAACCGTCAACAAAACACACTCTGGTAGCACCAAAACCCACCGCACGAGTATGGTAACTCCACTCCGTTAGTCCTACCTAACCTCACTTCTTCAAATTGCTACTGACCTTGAAGTCAAAAACTGAGACACCACAGAATTACCCCTGGGAGTCTCAACTTTAAAACAACAATTCTTCACAATTTTATCACTAACACTTGCAAAGCACACGGTTTTCACACACGACAGTTTGAAACAACTCAAAATTTTCCGCTTTGAAAAAACACGTCTTTACACTCCGACAGCCAAACTAGAAGTTTGCTAGATAGAATAATAAATTTCCCACAAAATTCACTATGTTTCATTGCAAAATTTGTTTATATAAATTAACTTTACCGTTGGTTCTATGAACCGCCATATAAGAATAAAACGAATTTGGACAGGCGAGTATAAAAGAGGGAAATGACCAAAATGATGAGGTGAAGCAGGTATTCATCCAAAAATTATAAAATACTGAGACAGCGGTCTACAAAAATTCATGAATACTATCCCCACAATGACTGAATGCAGTTATAAAACAAAAAGCGTTTACAACTCAATATTAATTTTCGCGCTATAACCAATATCTTGTAGTTTATAATGCAGTGTGTCAATAATTTTCTTCAGCGAAATCTGGTATTTTTTCTTTTTTTATTATTTAAGAATATAATATGAATTTTTAGAATGAAATATAGTGGCTTTTGTGGTAAATTTATCATTCTATCCATTCTATCTAGTTTATGAAAAATTTCTTTAATAAGACCATTAAATCACTCATGAAGTTGAAAGGGCTTACTGTGCCAATAATTTAGTTCGTCGCTGTATATCGCTACAAATACTATAAATTCAGTTTTGTCTTTTGCCACCGTTGGTACACATCATTCAAATTCAAATACTCATACTCACAATAACGTTGATTCATAAATATATATAGTTATGAGTATTATTTGGCGTAAATCCAAATAAAATAGTTTTCCCAAAGTAGAAATATAAATCCAATTAGTGTTTTAATTATTATAATGAAATTGAGAATAAATCTCTTTATTTAAAAAATATTATCCTGAAAACGGGTGAAAAGAAATGTAAATATGTATATAAAAATATACAGTGTTTTCGCTTCATTGATTGAAGATATAATAATAGCCGAATTTAATACGGTTAAAAATTATAGGCTAAAAACAATATGTAAATACCGTAACTTATTAGATTTTACCATCAGGGATGAAAATAAAAGGTAATGAAATACACTCAAGAAAAAGTTAAATCAACTAAATTAAATTTAAGTTGTACTTAATCATTGCCGGGCACCTTGAAACATATCAAGTAGCTGCAATTACTAATAACATTACAAATTTTTATTATAAATAAAATGAGACAATGGGGACTCCAAATGAATATAAGTTTCGACGTATGAGTCAGTCCTGTATTTAAATTAAATTATAAAGATATACGTATGTAAAATATTTGAGTCATTAAGGAGTCCTATTGATATATTTTTATAAATGCGAGCCATAATCGGCTGTGTGGCACGTAGCGCCGTCCTGTTGAAACCAAATGTTGCTAGTATCCTCCTCTTCAATTTTTGTGAACAAAAATATGTTCAACTTGGCCCGCTAACGATCGCCATTGACTGTAACGGCCACTCCTTGCTCATTTTCAAAGAAAAATGGCCCAATTATGCCTCTGGACCAAAATCCGCACCAAACAGTGACTCGTCTTGGGTGTATCGGCTTTTTAATGTATGCGTGTATCGGCTTTTCAATGAGCTTCATCTGAAAAGATGTTTTTTTTTTTTTTTTGGCAAAATCGGCATCTTCTGTAAGTCGATCGCAGGCCCCGATTCCCAGCGTTGTTCAAGCGTATACACAACCATATTCTTTCAGCGGAAGGATAAAACTAATTATCTGTCAAATCAGACATGAGCTAAGTGTTACCATTCACGAAATAAGCACTAGTTGGAAAAAAAGATGCTAGATGGCGGACCCTTTGCAAGCATAGCATTTAGTGATCTGCCAAGATCGACCAGTAAAGGTTTTAATGTCAAAAAAACCAGCAAAGTGAACCCCAGCATTCATAAATAGGCGATCTAAAGTAGTCCTCTAGGGGGAAGTGCAGTGACTACATGTACGCTTACACCGATTAATAACCGTGTGAACCAGAGTACGCAATATTGCACAGTGGTAACTTGTTGGCAAAAAATCAGTTCTTTGTCTATTGCTTTTGAGAAATCTATTGGTGCCGTTCTAAAGAGAAGTGTTTCACTAAGTAAATTTCGTAATTTGTTTTATTAAAGAGGAATATTTTGTCTTAAAAAAAGTCTATTGAAGTCACTTATATATTGTAAATGGAAAACTGACGAAAATTTTCATGCAACTTAGTGACTGGCATATGTAAGATATTTTAATTTGTAACATTTTAATGCAGTTTTAGCTCCTCATTTTTAATTTGAAGAAAATGCTATTAAGCTTGCTTATGTAGTTTAGTAGATATGAGCAAATTAATATAAGCAATTAAATATATGTATATATATACATATATATATATATATATATATATATATATATATATATATATATATATATATATATATATATATATATATATATATGTATGTATGTATGTATGTATACATATATATAAGTTAATTTATTTTATTGTTTTATTTTAATTTTAAATTTTATTCTTTTCATTTCCCAACTGTTTAGTTTACAATCAGAGAACGAATAATAATATTTTTTTTATAAACTTAACTTAAAGCTTAAGCAAGAGTTATAAAAAGCAAGAGTCATCAATTTTATTTCAGTTTTACTTTTATTTATTGCAGACATGGTGTCAGCAAAAACGAAGTTTCAAAATTTGAAACAATTTATTTTGAATAGATTGCAAATAATAAAAACGAATCGTGTAGTTAAAATAAAAAAAAGGTTAATAACATTTAGGTTGTTAACTCTTCCCCCTTTAAATCGAGTGTCCTCAATCGTTTTTATAAATTTTTTTTATTTTTGTTTTTATTTTAAAAAAGTGGAATTTTATGTAGCCTCGGAGGTTTATCTGGAGCAATAATGGTGATTTGTGTTGTTTGTGGTAAGTTAGTAGTTTCGAATGGTTTTTCTATTGCAGGTACCTGAGGTTCCCATACAACGACTTTCTCTACTGTTTTGTAACACATCTTTAGGAAAATAATTAAAATAACAATTAGTAACAACATTCCAGAAATTGTCCATTCTCCGATTATAAGACGTTTTCTCACAGTTGTGATGATGTCTGTATTATTGGTTTGGAGTTCACTAAGTGCCTCAAGAGATAAAAGATTAAATCGACTTTTTTCAAAGGGAGTGGGTTGTAACATAGCTGGCACGGTTCGCAAAGGTGAAGCTTGCCAGTTGCTAAATGTTCTATTTTCAATTTTAATAGTCATATTATGGAACTTAATTAAGAATGTTCCGGAAATATTATGTGTTTTTTCGTTTTCAAAAATTGACCCATGATAATCATTTAAAAGAATTATACCTGAGTCTATTTCTTCAATTAAAGGAATTTGATGACTATTACTTATAATACAAGATGAATTCAAATTATTAATAAGCTTAGGAATACAATTTGTTTCTGTTATATTAAGTAAATTTTTTTCATTACAGATAGTTAAATTATTATAACTTTTACATTTTTCTCTAATAGCAAACATTTCATATTTGTTAAATATAATTTCTTTGAAATTTAAATGAATTACCTTATTTTTCTTTTTTACTGGTCTTATTATTACATTTTTATAATTTTCATTTTTTGTTAGTGGAATTTTAATTAAATAAAATATTTCTCTTTTATCATTATTTATTATTGCTACTTTCGAAAATTCTAGTGCCTCTTCTGGGCTGGAAAAATTTATATTTTCTTCTATTAATGTTTTCATAGCAATATTTATTTCTTTTTTACTTAATAAAAGTGGATTTACAATATTAATTCTTGCCCATAAAATGGCGCGTTCGATATTTACTAATTCTTCTTTAACTAGTCTTATTTTGTTTTGCAAATTAATTACAATTCCATTTTCCAAATAAACATCTTTTCTTATTTGATTAGTTATTGTATTAAATCTTATAGTTAAATTATTTAATCTTTTATTAAATGATTCATTAATGAATACTTGCTTATTATTATTTTTATTTAAATCAGCAATATTACTAGCTAATATTTGGAAGTCATTATGATCAGGAGTACCTGCTATGTACTTCCATACAGTTCCAATGGCGTCTATAGATCTCTGTCGACTGTTAGGGATAGGGGTAAGGTCTTCTAGGATGTTAATAGTTTGTGTTAATTCATAGATAAGAAGAGGATATTTGTTGTGGGATTTGGGGATGTTTTGTTCAATGAATGATTGCACATTATTTAAAAATTCTTCATACTCTTTCATTTTTATTACGTGAATTATTGTAAATGTTCCCTGCTGTATTTTTGCCGTTCCCTTATCGATAGTTATTATATGGGACGATGAATAATCAACCATTTCGAACTCCGCCTGGATGCAGATTAGTTGGATCCTGTAGAACAATTTACCTTTTAATATTACTTTTATGAACTATCTTTCCTGAATTAGTTAAAATCGTAGTATTTCTATCTTCTTTCACTATTTCCTGTCTGTACCGAGGAGACAGTTTCGATCCTAACCTTTTGTTTACCTTAACATAAATCTTTTCACCTACTGAATAATTTTTAATTTTATCTCTATCCTTGTTATGTTTTTCTAAGTCTTGTTCTTGTTTTTCTTTTAATCTATTACTAATTTCTTTTCGCTCATCTTCTATTTCCTTTTGATTTCTACACTTCCTACCAAAAAATATTTCTATTGGTTTTTTCCTAGTAACAGAGTGAATTGAGGAGTTGTATTCATAAATTGACTTTGTAAGTAAGTCATGAAATGAGGTGTGAAGTTTTTCCGGTTTTAAACATCTCATGATTTCCGAAAGTGTGGAATAAAATCTTTCTACTTGTCCATTAACAGAACTGCAGTATGGGGGTGTAGTATAAATATTTATTCCAAATTGATCTTGAAGCAGAAATTTTATTGTAGCAGAATTTAGGGAATTTTCATTATCTATTACTATTGAATTAGGGACACCAAATGCCAAAATTAATTCCCTAAGAGGTTCTTTTATATCCTCTATTGCTCGTGATTTCAAAATTTTTGCCTGCGCATATTTCGAAAATTTGTCAATAGCTGTAAGGACCAGATTTTTCTCGGTCGAGTAGATGTCAACATGAATTAAATCTCCTGGTTTCTTTGGAATTGGTGTGACTTCAAAACTAGGTTTATTTGGATGACGATCATATTTTTGTTCCTTACAAATTTTACAGGTTTTCACTATTCTATTGGTTTTTTCCGCCATTTTGGGAAAATAATATTTTTGTCTAATTTGTTCTCTGTTCTCTTTTCCATTCCGATGTGCCCTTTTATGTTCCGATATTATTATTTCTTCTTGTTCACTTTCATTTGTTATATCTTGTACTATGCTTTGGGTAAATCTGACCTTAAAGTTTTTGAAATGTTCAGGATAAAATTCTTGTATAATTCCCATAATTGGTTCACTTGTGAAAAGTCCATTAATCACACTTGGGTTCAAATACTTCTTTAATACAGTTATTAAATCTTCTTTCGAATAATGGGGTTGTTTTATAACATGCCTGTGATATGTTGGAAAAGGGATTTTAAATTCGTATTTTTCCTGGTCGTCTACTAATATAAAGAGTTGATTCTTAAAAGCATTTATGGGACATTCTATAGCGGGTATTAGGTTATGCGACGAACTTTCAGAGCTATGTTGAGTCGCCGTCATGGAATTTATTTGTGGGGGTCTGGATAATGCATCAGCGACTACATTGGTCTTGCCTGGTTGGTATTTTAATTCGTAATTGTATTCCTCTAGGATGGCTTTCCATCTTTTCATTTTGCTGTTTGTATTTTTGCTGCTAAGAGCGAAAGTCAGCGGTTGGTGGTCTGTGAAAATATTTATTTTTCTTGACCCATACAGATAGTTTCTTAATGTGGTGAGTGCCCAAATTATCGCCAACATCTCTTTTTCATTCGTCGCGTAATGTTCTTCTGTCTTATTTAATGTTCTTGAAAGAAATGTTATTGGTTTGCGATCTTGTGATAAGACTGCTCCAATTGCATATTCGGAAGCGTCGGTTGTTAAGTCAAAGTCTTTTTCAAAGTTTGGATGTGAGAGAATAATATCCTCTGAGGTCATTGAATTTTTTATTTTTTGAAATGAGTCTATTGCATCTTGATCCAAGAATATTCTTTTATTTTTGGATGCGTTTTTAGAAACGCGTCCATCCTCCCCTCTTAAAAGGGATGTCAGGGGTTTAGCTAGTTTCGCATAATCTCGTATAAAACGACGATAATAACCTGACATACCAAGGAAACTTCTTAAATCTTTCAATGTTTTGGGTGGAGATATATTAACTATTGCCCTTACTTTATCGGGGTTGGTTTTAATACCATTAATGTCTACAATAAATCCTAAAAATTCTATTTGTTGTTTTGCAAATTCACATTTATCGAGTTGAACTTTGAAGTTCGCAGATTCTAGTGTTCGGAAGACTTTATGTAAATTTTGAAAATGATCAGCTTCATTCTTGCCAAATATAATTATGTCATCTATATAGACATAACAAATTTTCCCTATGTGTTCCCTCAAAACATCATCTAAAGTGCGTTGGAAAATTGAAGGAGAATTCTTCAATCCGAAAGGAAGACGTACAAATTCAAATTTTCCATTATTAATGGAAAATGCAGTTTTCTCAATATCACTTTCCTTAAGTGGGATCTGATGAAAACCACTTTTTAGATCTATAACGGAAAAATATTTGTTTTCCCCTAGGTTTGATAATACCTCATTTATCTCCGGAATCGGATAACGGTCTGGCACAGTAATTGAGTTCAATTTCCTGTAATCTATTACCATTCTATATTTTTTCTCTCCTGATGCATCCATTTTTTTTTGAACGATCCAAACAGGTGCATTATATGGGGACTTTAATGGTCGAATTATTCCATCATTTAAAAGCTCAAGTACTTGTTTCTCTATTTCACTTTTTAGTGCCATAGGGTAGGGATATGTTTTTGAAAAGACTGGTGTATCAGTAGTTGTTCTAATTTCTCCCTGCACTCGAGAAGTGTAGGTTAATCTATGGTTAGGTTCTGTAAATAAATTCGGATACATGTGAATTGCTTCTTCTAGCTTTGCTATTTGGGTTTTGTTCAAATGGTCGGTTCTTAGTTCAACCTTATTGATTGATTGGGAAATATGCTGATAAATTTTAATTTTTTTAACATTATCTATTAACATGTATTGTTCTTTTACATGGATTACTGCATTAAGTTCTTCTAAGCTGTCATGACCAAGAATGCCATGAAAAGATTTCAACGACGGCAAGATATAAAATTTTATTTTATGATTTGGTATGTTGAAGATATTTACGAAAGTGTGATGTGTAATTTGTATGTTGCCAGATATAGAATTCGCAAAAAAAGGGTTTTCATTTAGAATTGGTTTGGTTACTAGAGAAGGCTGGATATAATTTTTATTAGAGCCAGTATCAATTAATATTTTTAATATTTGGCCATTCTCTGTTTTACATTTAAAATATGGAAGTGAAGAATGCGCTAATCTAAAAAATGGATATCTGATAAATCTTCGGTGTGGGTATTTCCTTGTTCGATTTCTTGTTGGTAATAATCTTGTATGTAATCTTGAAGATTTTCGTCTTGAATCGCTTGTCGGTAATTATTTTCGTAACTATTGGAATTGTCATTTTGGTTATATGACATATCATTAGAAGGAAGTTCTTCATTGACTGCAATGTGAAAATTTCTTTGCAATTTATTATGTGGCATTGGGGTGTTTAGAGATGAGGGTATAGGCCTTTTGCCATGAAATTGATTTGTTTGACGGGGTCTATTTTGGTAATTAGTGTTTTTGGACTGAATAGAATGATCAATGTCCATTGGTTCGGGTCTTTGTGGCTTTGAAGCTGTAGGTCTTGATGGTATGAAATTTTGTTGAAAATATGGAGCTTGTGGTTGGAATTGTTGTCTGGGCTGATTGTGTAACTGGGAATGTGGGTTAAAAAAGGGT
Source organism: Wohlfahrtia magnifica (assembly GCA_023159175.1). Taxonomy (NCBI): domain Eukaryota; kingdom Metazoa; phylum Arthropoda; class Insecta; order Diptera; family Sarcophagidae; genus Wohlfahrtia; species Wohlfahrtia magnifica. The sequence goes on from JAKWBJ010000302.1 coordinate 150,065, forward strand.
TGTCGATATGACCTTTGATTATTCTGATATTGAAATGTGTCCCATTGCCTTGCGTTACTAGGCCGTTGTAGGGTAAGTTCAGGATAAAATGGTGCTTTATTTAAATTAACATTTCGTTTTGGTTGAGGTGGTTGAAATTGTCTTTGTGGTTTAATATTATTGTGATTATAGGCGTATTCTGCTCTAAAGTTTTGGTTTTCTAATTTTAAGCACAAGTGCAATGCTTGTGGTAAATCTGATGGTTTGCGGATTCCTAATAATTTGGGTAATTCTCCATTGAGACCTCTTATAAAGGTATCTAAGGCTTTATCGCGATATGTCTGTGTCAGTAACATAGCTGATTCCTTGCCTATCTCCATACATCCTATTTTATTTAATATTAAGGACAGATGGGTATAAACCTCCTGATAAAAACCTTGTATAGAGTTTTTGCCTTGAATCAATGAAGTCATCTGATATTCTAGAGTACCTAAATCACGCTTATCCCCATAGTGAAGTGTTAAGCACTTAACGATACTCTTCCAATTAAGAGGAGTATTATATGATTCTAGGGCTGCGTCTGCATTACCTATAATTTTGTTGCGGATAACGCTTAATATTCCGAAATATTTTGCAGTTCCTTTAAAATTATCATAAATTTCCAGGACCCTTTCTACGCTTTTCCTCCAAGAATTAAACTCAGCAGGATTACCTGAAAATTCTCTCAAACATCGGACAATATCAGGAATCTTATCCAATTCACCTATGTTGTTCCTATGTCTTTCTTCTATTACTATATCTGATCCATTAGGTAAATCGTCATTTGAAATATTTAACGCTTGAATTGTTGCTCTAACTTGTTCTACGACAAAGGATGCTATTTGTTGCTGTAGTGCAGCATTCATTTGTGGTTGATTTTGGGGATTAATTGGTTGAGGAATTTGGTCTTGGTTAAGGGTGGGTGGTCTTATTAGGTTAGATGGATTTGCCATGATTAGGGTTATGAGATTTTGTTAGTAACAGAGAATTTCTTAAAACTTTAAAAAAAAAAAAATTTTTGTATTCAAAATTATTTTACTTGTAATATTGTTGATCAATTTTATCTTCACTTCTTTTCTATGATTTAATTACTTTTAATTTTCCTTAATTTAATTCTAGTTATTCACTTCTTATTTCACAATATTATTGATAATTTTAATTTTCTTTTTTCCACTTTTCTAATAATTTACTTGTATTAAATTTTCTTAATTAATTCACTTTTTCCACTTTCTTATTTTCTATAACTTAATTTCTGTATTAAATGCTAACTTACATTAATATGATGATACCCCACATCTTACTACCGACAGTTTTGGGTTGTTCCTTTTTGTCTTTCAAGTACTAGTGGTCCTCCGCTGTACCAATTGTAGTAATCGCTGTCTTGATAAATCCAACGGTGATGTGTCCAGCGGTGAGCTTCTTTAGGTCGGGCTGGAATAACTTGCTACTTGTTGTAAATGTGTCCAGATGAGCTTCTTGAGGTCGTGTTTGGAACATGTAACACAGTGCTAGTTAAAAGGTATCCTTTTTGCTCGGGCGCCAGTTAATTTATTTTATTGTTTTATTTTAATTTTAAATTTTATTCTTTTCATTTCCCAACTGTTTAGTTTACAATCAGAGAACGAATAATAATAATTTTTTTATAAACTTAACTTAAAGCTTAAGCAAGAGTTATAAAAAGCAAGAGTCATCAATTTTATTTCAGTTTTACTTTTATTTATTGCAGACATGGTGTCAGCAAAAACGAAGTTTCAAAATTTGAAACAATTTATTTTGAATAGATTGCAAATAATAAAAACGAATCGTGTAGTTAAAATAAAAAAAAGGTTAATAACATTTAGGTTGTTAACTTATATATATATATATATATATATATATATATATATATATATATATATATATATATATATATATATATATACATATATATATATATATATTTTTTTTTTTGTGATTAAAGAGAAGGTGCAGTATTTTAATAGAATCGGCATTACATTGTTAGGAATAAAAATATCTAACACGTACAAGCTACTGAGTTGCGTGAAAATTTTCGTTAGTTTTTGGTTTACTATAATTAAGTGACTTAATTAGAATTTTTTTTTATAAAATATTACTTTTTATAAGATAATTGAATATCGTTCACCGTATTATAGTTAAAGGTGACTTTCCAAACATTCAATCTCATAAGTCCTTGGTCGGCCAATTAATTCAATAGGAATGAAGGGCTCTTCGCAGCTAACGGAATCTTACGAGATAGGCATTCAAAATTTTGGTATATTTGATAGATATGTTTCACCCTGTCAATTAGGCAGCACTGCCAAATCGCTATATTTGAATTAACGGATATGAAAATAGAAGATGGTCGATATTTCCGGAACCTTCCAAGCTGGAGACTATTAGGTATATAAAGGAGCTGCTTTACCTACAAGTTAGTTTAGTTATCATTTTGCTGTCATAACATAAAGACGTGGTTAAGCGGATATAAAAGTGTTGTATAAGCGAATATTAAGTTGTTGTATTAAGATAAACTGTATAAACTTTATAGTGTACTAAATAAATAAAACTGTAACAACAACAAACTTAATCGTTTTAAAAGGTTAAAACGTAACAATGGTGTCATGTGGGATTGCGATATAAATTAAAATAAATAAAAATTAAAAAAAAGAGAAATTAAAAAAAATGAAATTCCATGAATTAAAAGTGGACAGGCTCAATCGCGAGTTAAATAAATTGGAACTCTTAACAACTGGTAGTAAAATCGAATTACAATAGCGTTTGTTAGAGGAATGTTTAGAGGCGTGGTGTTAACGTTGTTGGCTATGAATTTGATGAGGAGGAAGAGCCTGAGATACGTGCCACTGCAACAACAAGTACTGCCGATATTAATTCATTGCTTGCTATGATGATGGAAAAAATGCAAGTACAAGGCGAAAAGCTTATGGAAAAAATTAATACTGTGGCGAATGCACGAGAAATTTCTAAAGCTGATAATGAAAAGCTCTTTGCTCAGGTACAGAAAACTTCTAGTGCCGAAAACCAGAACTTTCTTGCAAAAATTGAAACAAAACTTGGGGAAACTTCTACCGAGGTACGAGAAATTTCTAAACAACTTGAACACAAATTTGAAGAAACAACTGAGCCATTACGTGAAATATATGTGACGGTAAGCAAAAGGGTAGATGGTGTGGAGGCAAGAATGGAAGATTTCGATAACACTGTTGATGTAAAATTAAATGTAATGGAGAAGAAAATCAAAAGTCTCCAGTGCCAAAAGCCGGAACCAGTGCGTATCATACCAGAAGCTTCTACCAGATTAAAAACCCCTTGCTTTAACGGTAGTACGCCTTTGGCGGTATTAACATTTCAGTTCGATACTATAGCCAGCAGAAATGGATGGGATGATGAAGAGAAGGCACTGGAATTAATTTTGGCCTTAAGAGGTGCTGCAGCGGAAACAACTACAGCGAATTAATGGTGGCGCTACAGCGTAAATTTTGTGATGAGCATAAACGAGAGCTGTATCGTATGGAATTAAGGTGTCGAACGTAAAAGACTAATGAATCATTACAAGCCTTTGCAATGGAGATCGAGACGTTGGTGCAGCTAACCTATCCAGGAGAAAATAACCCATCATCATCTCAAGACCGAAGCTTTAGTCAATGACTTACGAGACCCTGATGTTAAATTAGCTCTATGTGCAACACAAAAGACAACCTTTGCAGATACTGTGACGTTCGTACCACAGGAGACAGCTCACACGATATCAAAACTACAAATACACTAGATACGTAATCTGGAAGTTGTTACAGAGAAAGATGCTGAAATCAACAAAATAAAAGAGGTGGTAAAGCGCCTGCTAGCTGAGCAGAAGTCAAAATTGAAATGTTTTAATTGCGGAAAGAGAAACTGTAAAGCACCACGCAAAAGGTCCAGATCTGTTTCACCACCGAGAAATAATAAACCATCAAAAAACAAAAGAGTCCCCGTTAAGCTAAAACGAGCTAGCACTGAGGGGCAAGAGCTAGTTCCCACAAGCGAGGGCCCCACAATCTCCATATCAGTGATGCAGAAAAAAACAGCAACCTTACAGTGTGCGGCTACATTAATAGCAGACAACACACCGGTGCGACACAGTCAATAAAACCGTCTATGGAAAAATTGAGGTGAAAGTGACTATAGCGAACATTACTGTAAGCCATATTTTTATTGTCGCCGATATTGTAGACGTGGTTCTCATTGGTGGCATCAATTTGAATATATAGCAACAGATAATGAGTTGGCGTAATGTAGATATACCTTTTGATGTGGGATACCAGCATCACGTGCACGCTAGGAGATTAGTTGCTGTCAAACGGCAAAAATTACCACCTCAGACTGAATCATTGATATGGGCGCGTATGGAGGGATATTGTGGGGACAACCGCTTGTGGGTGGTAGAACCAGCAGAAATTAAGATGGACTTGTTATCAGCAAAGGCCATCGTCAAATCTAATAAACAAAGAATAGTCCCAGTGAGAGTGCTCAATCTATCAGGCAACGAAAAATTCATTTGTGAAAACTCCGAGGTAGGCCAATGTGCTCCTATAGAGGCGGTAATAAACAGCAAACAATTGCCGGAACCTGCCAATATGTCCGCCAAGGACCAACAGGTATTTGATGAAAATTTAGAGAAATGGGTAGCAGGTCTAGCAGCTTCAGAAAGACATAAAGCCAAAAAGCTGCTTAAGAGGTACGCCTGCGTAATCGCCATGAAAAATAAAAGTCAAGGTAGAATAGCTATAGTCAAACATGAAATAAATACTGGCGAAGCAAGACCGATAAAACAGGCACCCAGAAGTATACCTCTGGCGAAACGTAATGAGGTTAAGGAGCTGGTCAATGAAATGGAGAAGACGGGTGTAATTGAACCATCATCGAGTCCTTGGAGCTCACCTGTAGTCTTAGTTAAAAAGAAAGATGGTAGTAGAAGATTCTGAAGAATTGACGATACCCTCGACACGTTAGCTGGATCAAAGTAGTTCTCTACGTTGGATGTACAAAGCGGCTGTTGGCAGGTGGAGATCGCAGAAAAAGATAAGGAGAAAACTGCTTTCAGTGCGAACGGTGGCTTGTGGTAGTTCAAAGTTATGCCATTCGGGTTCAAGTGCATTCAAGCGGCTTATGGAGCGCGTTCCAAAAGGACTCCATTGGGAGACTTGTCTGGTTCACCTCGATGACATAATAGTGATGGGTAGAACTTTCGACGAACACCTCAGAAACCTAGCAGAAGCTCTGCAGCGAATATCAATAGCTGGACTAAAATTAAGCACGAAGAAATGTGTATTGTTCCAAAAACAGGTGAAATGTTTGTGGCATTTAGTTCCAGCAGATGGCATTTCAACGGATGAAGATAAAATACGAGCAATAAAGGACTGGCCTCCTAAAGGACGCTTCGTGCCTAATTTTGCGATCGTGGCAGCAAGCTTACATAAGCTCACCAGGAAATCTAAGGCATATCATTGGCGTTCTAGACAATATAAGACCTATTGTGTGCTGCAACGGTTTTGGCGTATCCAGTCCCAGGTGAAAAATTCATCCTTGACAGTGATGTCAGTGAACATGATATTTGTGGTATACTTTCACAGGTGGTCGATGGGACGGAGAAAGTCGTAGGCTACTATAGCCGTACGCTGTCAAAGCCTGAACGGAATTATTTTGTGACTCGACGTGAGCTAGTAACAGTGCTGGAATGCATTAAACATTACCATTAGTACCTATATGGTCAAAATATTTATTTAAGGACTGATCATTCTGCACTGCGAGGGCTGCTGTAATTTAAAAACCCTGAAGGACAGCTTGCACGTTGAATTGAGCGCCTCCAGGCCTATGGCTTTAGTATTGGACACCGAAGTGGCAGAAAATATAGAAATGCTGATGCGCTATATAGAAATCTGAGCGGAAGGAATCCATCATTGATATCCGGCTAACGCAACTAGACGCAAGCGAAGACTGGTTAGAAACACAAGGGAGTGATCCAATATAGGCAAAGATTATAGCAGCAAAAGAAGATGACAGACGGCAGCAGAAGGTCCTCTTACAAAAGCGTATTGTGCACAATGCGATAGTTTGAAGTTGATTAATGGGTGCTTATATACACTGTACCCAGTGAATCACTGCTAAAGGTCCAGTAAAACGGTGCTCCTTTCTAGAGGATAGCGATGGAAATAGCAGGCCATTTTCCTGTGAGTAATACTGGAAATCGTTATGTCCTTGTTATGATGGATTATTTTAGCAAATGGCCGGAAGTGTATGCCATACCCAATCAAGAGGCGAACACAATTGTAAATGTTTTCGTGAACAACTGGATATGCCGCTATGTGGTTCCAATAGAGCTACATTCCGACCATGGTAGAAATTTCGAGTCTGCTGTATTCAAGGAAATGTGTGAGATATACGGAATTAAGAAGAACGACGTCGCTTCAACCACAGTTTGATGGAATGGTAGAACGATTGAATCGAACCCTGAATGAGTATTTGCGAAAAGTAGTGAGCGAGCAACAAAAAGATTGGGACGAACACCTGCTGAGGTTCCTACTGCCGTATTGATCAGCAGTCCGTGACTCAACATCTAGATCGCAGCCAGATTATTTTTGGGACTGAGCAAAACTGCCTGGTGACTTAGAGTTTGGTGCTAAGCCTACCACAGAGAGTAATACCACATATGCTGAAAAACAGGAAAGCCTCAATGAACTTCACGAATTTGTGCGTTCATGTATTAAAATGGTCAGCGATAGAATGAAAGCCGGATATGATCGTGCAGCAAGTACGGAGGGCTTCCATGAGGGACAACTAGCTCTACTCTACAACTTACAGCGGAAGAAAGGAGTCTCTCGCAAGCTTCAAACTAACTGGGATGGACCTTACAAGGTAGTCAAGAGGTTAAACGATGTAGTATACAGAATACAGAAGAACAATATTCCGCGAATAAAAATGAAAGTGATACATGTAGAGCAACTTGCGTCTATAGGAAGAAATATAATGAACCTATTCGTGATGCACAGGCTTAAATGGGAGGCAATGTTACGAAAGTAAAATTATGGTATACTTGGTAGATATGTGGCATCACTGCCAAATCGACCATCTTCACGTTACATTTGAATAACCGGATATGAATATAGAAGATGGTCAATATTTCTGGAACCTTTCAATTGTAAGCAATTAGGTATATAAAGGGGCTGCTTTACCTACAAGTTAGTTTAGTTATCGTTTTGCTTTCATAGGGATATCAATCTCCCTAAGCAAATTCCCTAAAAGCTCTGATACTAATACAGCATTACACAATTCAAGACAAGGCAGAGATACCGATTTAATAGGAGCTACACTTGTCTTTGAAGACAACAAATAAGTACAAATCGTACCATCAGTGGTTTGAATGCGAATAAACACCATCCCCGCGTATGCTTTTTATGATGCATCAAAAAAAAACACGCAATTCGGCAGCAGACTCTCTAGAAAAGTTGACCCATCTCGGTATCCCAATTTCTTTATTCCGTTGTAACTTTCAACGAATTCTGTCCATTCCCTCTCCATATAGACGGGAAGGCATTCATCCCAATCAATATTGTCCTGCCAAATGTGTTAAATAATCATTTTGGCTATGACAATCAAGGGACACAACCTCAAGTTTAGCGATAGTGGAAAAAACATCAATTTACGCGTAACTCGACTTTATTTTGATAGGATTCACCCTAAAAAGAACGAATCTAATTGCGCATTCCACAATATTCCTAAAGTTTTCGAGTTGCTGAATTCTTCGAGTGTTAAAAGTTTCGCGTCAACTAAATTGGTGAGATGTCACAATTAAAAACATACTTAAACAATCGCTAACGACGAATTAAAATTACTTAATCAGCCTGAAAAAGTGGTCCTACAAATAAGCATTCATTTAGAAGCAATAGATGTAGAGGGACCTGTATTATCGAAATTTGTAGAATGAGCCACTTGCCCCGTTGACATATTCTTATCCTGATTGGTCGAGTTGTTCGCAGACACCTTCCGATGAAGTAAGGAATGACGCCTTTTATTGCAGATTGAACAACTATGACTACTATGCCAATCTCTTACTTCTTATTGCCTTCAAAGACAATAAACGTAGCAATGATGTCATTTAACCGCTGAAAATCTTTCAAATATAGACATTTTCTGAAAACGATGACAAAAAATAGTTGACTTTGGCCGGGACACAAAATGCACGTAGATGTCGAAGAAGTACTCGAAACTTTTGGCCCCTTCAGATCGCGTACATAATCCAGTATTTTGAATTCTTTCCGTAAGAAAACAATCTTACCATAAAGGCAATTACTTTTTATTCTTAATGCCCTGTTACCAGACAAACACCGTCTGCTCTGGTAAACGTTGGATACAAATAAAACAATAATAGGATCCCAATCTTTTTTTTAATAAACATATCTTTATTACGTAAAATAAATATATGTCTCAAATACAATAAGTAATATAAATATTATGTACTAACAAATATTTTGTTTCTATTATGTCAAAAGGTTTAAATTATAGGATGTATAAAAAGTATCCTCTAGGTTGGTCTTCTAACTGAATCGTTAAGTTTGATGCGTATCAGACGGCGGATTTTTCCATTCCTGTTGACAAGGCTTGGAGCCCCTTCATTAACATGAGTTGTTAACACTAATCTACAAAAAACAAAAAATTTTCTGGCCTTTGAATAGAACTATATGGAATATAATGATTTTAAGACGCTAACTTCAAATCCATTTTCAGTTTTTTTTTTCCATTGGGCTATAATTTTTTCATGGGCGTGGCATATTTTTCGCCCTAAATATAGTAGTTATGTCAATATATTTCATCATAACTTGAAAACGATTTGACCGATTTTAAGGCAATCGCCAGTAAATGTTTAGGAACAAAATATCCTATAAATCACCTGAATAAAATTTTTTGTGTTTTCAACAGTTTCGAAGTTATTCATAACTTAGTTTCGAAAAAAAAATTTTCGCGCAAAATTAGAGCGTTTTTGTTTTCAAAAAGTCATGAAAATTTTTCAGAATGAAAATTTTATATTTTAGGCATTTAAAATAAAGCTTAAAATGCTGAAAATAAAATAAGCTATAAATCATGAAAATCGGTTGGCTATTGTTGATTCTCAACATTTTAAGCTTTAATTTAAGTTGCGTGGCTATTAACAATTTTGTTTATTTCTTCTGCAACTGCATTTATACCTAAATCACTATGTAAATCATTCTTTCTGATGAACCATGGTACATGTACTATACATCTATACAGAATTTTACTTTGTTGTCTTTGAATTTGGAGTATGTTAGTAGTAGCTGCACTTCCCCATAGTTGGGCGCCATATCGCCAAACTGGTTTTAACATCTGGTTGTATAAAAGTAATTTATTTGTTAGAGATAATGGTGAATCCCTACCGATTAGCCAGTACGTTTTTCTGAATTTTATATCTATTTCCATCTTTTTCTTCTTGACACGTTCCTTCATTTTAGCTTTGAATCGAATGTCATCCATAAGTACTTCGCCGAATTAGAAAAGGGGATAATAATGTCATCAGTATAAATTGGGTTATGATTAATTTGCTTGTAAGTAAAACCGACATGAACTAATTTCGACTGATTTAATTTAATTTTCCACTTTTTTTTGACCAATTTGATATTTTGTTGGAGTTTTCTCGAAGATTTTGCAGCGTTGTGTCCTGTTGCAATAAGGGCAGTGTCGTTAGCACTGGTTTTGAACTAACTTTACATTTTTTAATTGTGTTATTTAAATACAAAATTTTCTTACAAATAAAGGCTTAAGCTAGATTTTTGTAATAATAATAATTCGGGGTTGACAAACTTTTAAGTGGTTTGTTTATATTACATAGTTCATAAAATTTTCCGGGTTGAATGTATTGATTATTCTACTTAAAAATTTCTATTCTTAGAACTAAAGTGGGTCATAATTATTAATCAATTCCTTATAGAGTTCTTAGAATTCTTTTAGACCATTTGGAGTACTTACTCGTTATTAAATAGTAAAACAAGTGTAAAAAAATATAAACTTAAACAAAAAGATATATTGCCAAAATTTATATTGGAACAACCTATCTTAGCAAAAACCTTTTGTTTAATTGTGGACCAGTTAGAGTTACTGCAAATAGACGGCGCTAGGTGATAGATTGTGACGTAAGGTTTTATTTATTTATCAATAACAAGTATAAAAACTCGATTCGATAGGAATCTAATGCCGTAATTAAGCAACTCGATACGTATCGATATAAATTTTTCTACGATAGATTATACGATATTGACCCCTGTTCTGTTAAATTTGTCAAATTTATTCAGGTTTATATTTGTATTGCAAACTATATTTGTATTAAATACATATAACTATCAAATCTTCATATGTTTGAAAGAAGTTTTTTCTTTACGTCATTAATTTATAAAATCCACAAGCAGACGTAAAATGAAAAAAACGTATTATGGTTATATTGAAAATTTCTTCCTACGTGAATAAAGCAACAAGATTTTTTTTCGAAATTGAGATTATTACTGCAAAACATTCTTAAGCACTTGCACAATGTAAAAAAAAACTTTTTACAAATTTTTCTTTTATTTTTCACGTTTCTACATGCTCAAACACAATAAGCTCGTATGTTCTCCTATCGTGGTAAACTTAACATTTATTTTCAATATTTATTACGTAACCACTTTACAGAAAGGACGTTTATATAGAAGAACGACGATGTGTGACTTAAAGATATATCAATAAAACAAAAGCTGTAGTAAAGTAACAAAGTTTCAGTATTCTAAAATGTTAAAAAGTTTTTATTTATTAATTTTAGTATAGAAAACCAATCCATAATAAAATTTCAAATTGCAAAAATTTAAATATTGTATACCAGTTTCCTTTTGAGCCACTACTCTATGTACATATACAATAAGTATGTATGTCAAAGAAAAACAAAGAAGAAAATAATTTGCATTAATTATATTGTTATACCAAAACTTCACTTATATAGGATGTTTTTTTAAGTAAGATATAACTATAAATTGTAACACACAGAAAATTAAATTTTAATCCAAACATTTTTTTTGTTAATATAAAAATGATTTCTGCCATATGCCCACCCCGGCTGTTCCAAACGAAGCGCATTGTGAATGCCTGTATGCATGTCACAAATAACATGAATAATGTTGGCTCACCAAGCGTCAATTGTTGCTGGTTTATTAGCATAAACTGCTTAGTTTACATGGCCTCACAGCATATAATCGAGAGGTGTCAAATCACACGACTTTAAAGGCCAATTGACAGGTTAATTTCTCGAAATCAACTTATCGACAAATTTATATTTCAATAATTCGATGGTTGCGTTCGCCGTATGACACGTAGCGCTGTCATGAGCTCACCAAAAAAAATCCTTGACCATGGTGCGGTAGCGATCTCCATTGATTGCAACGTGAGCTCTGGCTTTATTTTTGAATAGATAAGACCTAATGATGCCATCGGCGTATAAACTGCAACAAACGTGGCTTTTTTCTGAATATAATGGAGTCTGTAGGATTTGTTGTGGATTTATTTCAATCCATTTGCGTCAATTTTGCTTATATATGTATATATACATATTTTAAAATATAAATAAAATATGAATGTGTATACATTTATATTTTATTTTCAAATTATAAGATTTCAATTAAAAACATGCAAACAAAAAAATTAATAAATTTTTGTGGTGCATCATGAATGGAGTAGTTATGCATCAACACAATCACTAGTATTAAGATTTTTCTTATTTAATGTACTAGCTACTACTCCAAAATTATTAGAGTTTATTATCCATTCTTTATACATACACATTATTGATATACACAAATATTGTATTATTTTTACATTTATAGAGCATACGGCTTAGGAATTATTTTTAGTGCTTTCATTAAAGATCGATTATTCTTTTAAGTTCCGTCATTACTACATTTTGAATTCATTACAGACATATATACATATAATAATATATTTTAATATTATTTTATTACATACTATTTCTCAATAAAACAAAATATTTAAAGATGTCTTCCAATAATAGTTAATATATGTACATATATGTATACATACATATAGTCACGTAAAAAATAATAGAGCACATTGCGGCTTATCTTAAAATCTTGCGAGAAAAATTAGCCATAACTGAGAAACGGTAAAAATTTTGTTTATCAAATAACGGTTCGTAACGTTGTTGAACAGACAATTTATAAGATCTTTTTGATATATGTTTGAATATAAAAACAGAGTTGAATTTGTAACTATTTTGATATAAGTGTCCCTGTTATTTTTCACATGACTGTATATATAACTGAAACATCACTAGATAGACCTGTCCTTGTGGAAGTAAGAACTTGTAAAGGTATTGTATAAAAAATTCATATATTCATATATACATACATACATATCTATGTACACTAGGGTCGATAAATTAGTTTCGTAAAAATCGTATAGCAACGTAATCTGCGCGGAATTCTAAGAAACTTTTCAGAAGAACCCATGAGATCTATTTAAAATGTGGTACAACCTACAACAAAAAGTTTATGAGCTAACTGTTTCACACAGAAAGTCGCACCAAATTATTGCGAACGGAGAGTAAAATACTGATTTAACTTCTTCTCACTAAGAGCACGTCTGTTTTATATGTTTCATTTGTTTTAAATACAATTCTAGCAGTCTTTCTCTTACATTATATTCTAAATGTTGTACTGTATTCAGCAATTTATTTTGTTTGCATTCATATATATATATATATATATATATATATATATATATATATATATCACCTTCAAATTAAAATATATACATAAATATTACATCTACAATATTTGAGTGTTTACTAAAAGTATTGCAACATATGTATAACTTAAATTAAAAAGAAAAAAAAACTATTTACAATTAGAGAATATGTACATTTTTGAGTAAAAAGATATGGAAAAACCTCATAGTATTTAAAGAAATTTTATTATTATCTATTTCTGCCATCTTCTTTTCAGAAGCTGGAGCAAAAAATTAATACTTTACAAATTTCTTAATACTTCAATACTTGAAGACATAATTCTTTCTTCAAATCTTGTAGTTAACTTATTAACAAAGTAATTGAGCATATCTTGCTTAAATTTTGTGTGTAAGCGGGCTGTTGAATATCTTCTAGGAAGGTTGAAAATTACTTTTAAATTTTTATTTTGTATGATTTGGAGTTTCTTCATATAGGCTTTTGCACATCTAGCTGATCATACCTGGCAACCATATGTCATTATTGGACAAAAGCACATTTTGTAAATTAGGAGTTTATTCTTTTGATTTAGCTGTGATTTTTTATTTAGCAGAGGGTATAAAGTCCTACCGCACTTAATTGCTTTATTGCAAGTTAGCAAAATGTGATCTTTGAATGTTAAATGCTTATCAAACAACACACCCAAATACTTAACATTATCGCTGAATGGAATCAAGTGCCCTTGTATATTTAAATTCACACTTGGTATTCTTTTTGGCGATCTATTGAAGGGGAATATGGCTACTTGTGTCTTCTCTCGGTTGATCTTTATTTTCCATTTATTGAAGTATTTTTCAGCAAGAATTAGTGCAAATAATCTTTTCTAGTACAAATAATCTTTTCTAGTACTGTTTCTACACTAGCTTCGTTGATATTTGTAGAAAGTAAATTATATCTTCGAATTTCAGTGTCTACCCATTTGCTAATTACGTTCCAATTCGCAAGGTTATAAATGGTAATTAATTTAGTTTTTTCCAATACTGATCCGTAAATCTGGCAAGTAATTGGGACGTGGTCTGAATTTAAGAGTCCGGGATGAGTTTCAATTGGAGATACATTTAAGGTGGAGTTCGTTAATAAGAGGTCGATCTCTGATGGCTGCGTGAAAGACGATCTCTGTCCGAAACGAGTAAAACTACGTCTGTGATGTATATAATAATTGGAGTTTAGCTGATGGTTGTACAGTTTGGTTCCAGCAGTGTTGTTTTTTAAACAGTTCCAGCTTGTATGGCGTGCATTAAAATCTCCAAATATAAAAAATTCGGATGTTAAAGCCGTAATCATCAATTACTTTTATGGGGTTTATGTTAAAAGCACTTTGGAGCTCCTCAATAATTGTGCGAAGTTGGCGAAGACCAAACAACATAAGTTTAAAACTTTTTCTATCTTTTACAGGGTGAGTGAAAAATTTAATGTCATTCGCTTTGAACTTTTTAATTATATTGTCGTAATCAATCAACGTGTTTGGAATTACTTTTGTACCAATGGACATTCTTTTAAATTTGGAATTAGAATTAGGTCCCAGCAACTTCATAATTTCTGCAAAACTATGGACATTGTCTACAACAATTGGAGGAATTTTCACGTTTTCCTCCGTATTTTCATCTTCTTCCACACTTGAAATGTCATCTTGCATGTCGGAGAATACTTGAAATCTATTAGCATCAAACTTCGTTGAAGACTTGGGGGCTTTAAACTTAGGACCTCGGCCTAATGCACAAAAAAGCACTGATATTACTTATACGCGACCGTATGTTGTTAACGAGCTGAATATCAACACTTGACTGCATTCATGACATAAAATAATAAATTCGAAAGAAAAATACAATATTTTATGATCATTTTGTATTTTTTGATGTGATAGTATTTTTTAATACAGCTATATAGTTTATAGAATAATGGAAGCAGAAAATCATTAGGTCGATTTGCGTGGGATAGGATTTGAATTTAGATTAATTTTTTTTCTGAAAAATTTCTTAGAATTTCGCGTAGATTACGTTTTTGCTAAACGATTTTTATTTTATTTTCAGCAATACAATTTGAGTCACCTAAATGTACATATTTTTTACAGCAAAAACTTTCTATCAGAAGAAATATATATGCAGTTAGTAGTCCTCATCTCCATCAACGGCGAACGCAATAGGTCAATGATTACTAATTTCTTCTGGCCTGAATTAAATGATATAGACACCAACGACGTGCGGATTCAGCATGATGGCTTTACGTGCCGCATAGCTCATGCCACATTGGACATTATGCATGAGCGGTTTGAGAATATGGTCATCTCAAGTGGAGTGGATATGAACTAGCCACCAAGATTCCGTAATATTGGCCTCAGAGCCAGCATAACCCGTACCGTCGATCAAATTCAGCCTGATTTAGAGCCAGAGTCATTTTATCAGTTATTTCGGATGGCATGCTCACAAGGAAGCCATGACAGACATTCGCACAGTGTTATATTCTACACATGATTGCACCGATAGGTGTTTTCAAAGAATACAAAGTTTCGACGACATCTCACACACACTTTGGTTTGGTGCTAAAATGGCCAATATCAATTTTTGCTGTTTTGTGCTAGTTGTTGCATTAGGTTCCTTAACTTACTTTTTTATATTGTTAAAACAGCCAATATCTAATTCAACCTAGAATAGGGTGGCCAGATATTTAATTGACAATAAAGTACATTGGGAAAAAATGATCAGTATAATTAACAAAATAAAGTACATTTTTTAACGAAAACACCTTAAAAATTCAGTAAATAACATGGAATAACAATTAGTTCAACAAAGAATATAAAAATGAGATCATTTGCAATAGTAATTCTATCGAATACATGGCCAGAATGTTAACGTACGGCCACATTGAGAAAAATTTTGGAAGAAAAAAGCGTAACCAATACTTTATATAAACATTCTATGCAAACATTTCCTTTAAACCCACGTTTAATAGAAAATGATTCAAAAACAATTAATAGTGTACAAATTTTAAGATATTTTATCATAATAATTAAGTATAAAAAATAAAAAAAAATACTTTTACAAAATAAACAACAATGTCTCTGAAATCTGATCTCGGATATAAAAGCAAGTATGCCTCAGGGTAGTGTACTAGGACCTGTTTTTTATACAATTTACACCTCAGATATGCCAGTAAATGAGTTTACAACTATTGCTACGTATGCCGACGTTTACTGCGCTAATTTCTTGCAACAATAACCCCACAGAAGCTTCAAGTATGTTTCAGAGTCACGTTGACGTTGTTTCAAATTGGTTTAAAAATTGAACATACGTGTAAGTCCAGAGAAATCATTTCATATCACATTTATACTAAGAAGAGGTGATTGTCCATCTATATATATTGATAGACAACAAATTCCCAATTCGAGTTATGTGAAATATCTTGGAATGCATTTAGACAGGCGCCTAACATGGAAATAACACATAAAGGCTAAAAAAGAATATCTTAATAATACAACATAACGGTTATACTGGTTGCTGGGTAGTAACTCGGAATTAAGTTTGGAGAACGAAGTTCTACTTTATAAAACAATATTAAAACCTGTATGAACATATAGTATAGAATAATGGGGCACCGCCAGTAACTCCAATATTGATATTTTGCAACGTTATCAATCGAAAACTCTTAGTCAATGCTCCCTGGCTTGTCACCAATGAAAACATTCATAAAGATTTGTCTATACCTAAAGTCAAACACGAAATTAATAGATACTTTGACTGTATCTCAAAAGTCTCATTCAAACGTTCTTGCAATAAACTTACTAGACGATAATGATAAGGTTAAAGCTACGTTCACATATATGGCAAATATTTGACAAAAAACATCAAATATTTCTTTGTATTAATGTGACCAAACAATATTTTTAGGGTGCAAACAAGATTTTTAGAAAACAAATTTTGTTTGCAAGCAAATAAAAATGTCTCTAATATGAACATAGTGTGACCAACCTATGTCGAATATTTTCCACTTTTTTGGCCGAATAATTATTTAAAATTGCAATGTTATTGTAAGAACAAACAGTGGCAAATAACAGCTGTTACTAGCAGTGTTGACAATTTTGAAGATAAATTATGAAAATTTTTGATAAAGTCACTAAAACAGAAACAAAACTAAATTTGATCATAAATTTAAAAGCACAATTTAACAACTTCTTATAATTTTAGTTATCAATGTCTTCTTATATATATATATCATTAATAGAATCATGCATATTCGTTATCCGTGATTATATCCTCTGATAATTATCATTACCTTAACAGAATACTTGTATTAAAATGACAACAATCGTCTTCATTTTTAAACAAGGTAAATAATATCACTCTTTTTTCCAATAGAGTCAAACTTTTACTTCATTTTTATAGTTATAAAAGTGTATAAAGTTTTCAATGTACTGATGATTTAACGGAGAAATTAAATATTCTTTTCTCAAAAGGTTAGTTACAGGATATTTTTGTGAATCGAAGATGGATATAACGAATAATTCTGCATTGTTATTAAATCTCGTTTTTGAGCTATGACGTTGTTGTAGGAAATAAGCAATACATTACATTAAAATTAACATAACCTGTTTAAGCTATTTTATCTTTATCTACTCGTCGAAAAGAACCATAATTGTCAACACAAAAACAATCAAACAGCTGTGTGATTTAAATTTATTTGTTGGCAATAAATGGAGGTAAGTTAAAAATATTTTTATAATAAACAATATTTTAGTAAATAAATAATTTTTATGATATTTCTGATGCCGATATTTTGGTTCAAAAAATAGAGGTAAGTGTATAAAAAAACTCATTAAGAAAGACATTACAAATACATACATACATATGTAATTTTTTTTATAAATTCTTTAGGCAATCGAAGCGTTAAAAAGGCGAAGAAAAAAACTAAGAGTGGGAAGAGGAAAATGTATTTAAACTTATTGCGCTTGTTGAAACAGATAAGTGTTTGTGGGATGCTTCGGATGAAGGATATCACAACAAATCATTACGCGATTGCGCATGGAGAAATATTGCGGAAATTTTAAACAAAATTATACAGTGAGTGATCTGTGGCAGCACCAAGTTGTCAGCTAGTGAACGGAGTGAATCTGGCAACACTTTAGAACACAAAAGAAAAAGAAAACAAATATTAATTCCTCGAGTCGTCCTTGCTGCCACAACTGTAGATAATTCATCTCGCAATTTAATTTGTATTCTTTTATACTTCCAAACATGAAAATAAAATAATAATAATTTTAAATAGTTTAAGAGTAAAATAACGCGTTTTATTTACCACAAACTATATTGGTGACCCCGTGCTTGGAACAAATTACATCGAATACCAAATCAGTGAAAAAAATATTTTTCGTGGAAACAGCGCAGTCGCAGCTTATTTGAAATTTTAATGTTACAACGCTGCGATCAATTTTTTTTCACAACGAACAAGATCAATCCTGCTTATGAATTTGAGTAAGTACTACTTGAGAAGTAAGCAAACTGTTTCAATAAAAAAGATTTCATCCAGCAGTGACGAAATTAAAATGTCTGAAATGGATAATATTATTGCTCAAATGAGGGACCTTCAACGAGAAGTGAATTTACTACGGGAGCAACGTGAGCATCCAAATGAAACAGCAAAATCGAATCTTCAAAGGGTGCATATACCCAAATTCAATAAGCATAACCCACACCTTTGGTTTGCTCAGGTTGAAAGGTCGTTTGCCTTGTGTGACATTACATCAGTTACAAACAAATTTGATTTTGTTTCGGTTCGTCTTGAAGATGATATCCTTTTATCTGTTGAGGATTTAACTACCAATCCGCCCGCAAACGGCAAATTCAATTTACTGAGGAAAAGATTAATTTCAAAATTTGCTGAGTCACCTGAATCCAAATTGCACCGTTTATTACAAGGTGGAGAAACCGTGGGTATGAAACCGTCTGAAGTCTTGGTACACATGAAACGACTAGCGCTTGGTAAGTGCAAAGAAGCGATAATCCGTACACTTTATTGGACAGATGCCAGAATGGATTCGTCCACTTTTAAGTATATGGGAGCAACCCGATTTAGACAAATTGGCAAAAACGGCAGATAAAATGTTAGAGGCGAACAACAACATGGTAATTTCCATATCACACAGTACCTCAAGTAGTGAAACGCAACTTTCGGTAAGTGCTGTTAACCCTTCAATGGCTGATCTCATTAAATCAATTAATATTTTATCGGATAAGATTGATAAGATGAAAATACAATCAAGTCACAATAATTGTCGTAATCGTTCAAGATCTCGGAGTCGCTCACAATCGGGTCAGAATCCTTCTGAATCACAACTTTGCTGGTACCATGTAAAATTTGGAAAGAACGCTAAACGCTGTGAACCAAATTGCCCACATTATAACAATAATTCGGAAAAATACTGCGACGGCAATAATGGAATGATTTCGAAAAATCGTTTGCACGTATATGATAACTCGACGAAATCTTACTTTATAATTGACTCAGGATCGGTGGTCTCAGTTATACCCCCATCTTTAGTCAAGGTGAAACTTTTCCCCTGGAAAATTAAACTTTTGGCAGCCAATCAGAGTGAAATCACAACCTATGGTAACTCGGTTTTTAAGCTAGACCTAGGGTTACGTCGTAAGTGGCTATTCATCATTGCTTACGTTCAATCACCCATAATTGGTGCTGATTTTTTAATTTATTATAATTTGTTAATTGATCTCAAGACCAAACGACTAGTAGATGGTACAACCAAACTTGCTAGTAGTGGTAAAATTCGTAAAACGGAAGATTTTAATATCTCAACAATTTCTTCAAGCACACCATTTTCAGCTTTACTCCAAGAGTACGTCAGCATTATGACAACAACCTTAACCCGAACGGTCACAGGAGGTTCAACCGTCGCACATCATATCGAAACAACTGGTAAGCCGGTAGCAGATCGCTCACGTAGATTATCTAAAGAGATAAATTAGCAGCCGCAAGAGCAGAAGTAGATTTTCTTTTGGAACAAGGTATATGCCGTATATCTAAGAGTCAATGGGCTAGTCCTATTCACATTATGGCTAAAAAAATGGGTGGTTGGCGTGTATGTGGCGACTATCGAAAATTAAGCGCTCAAACAGTTCCTGATCGCTATCCAATAGCTAATATCAACGACTTTGCTGAAAGACTATATGGTAAGTCCATTTTTACTACATTAGATCTAGTAAGAGCCTATTACCAAATTCCGATGGTCGAAGAGGATATTGAAAAAACAGCTCTTTGCACCCCGTTTGATTTAATAGAATTTTTGTATATGCCGTTTGCACTACGAAACGCCACGCAAACGTTCCAAAGATTTATGGACTCAGTTCAAAGAGGTTTGAACTTCGTTTATTGTTACATCGACGATATTATCATAATGTCAAATTCAATCGAAGAGCATAACCTAATCTGCGATTAGTGTTTGATCGTCTTCGCCAGCATGGCTTAACAATCAATGTTAGGAAACGTCATTTTGGTCAAAATGAGGTCGAATTTTTGGGTTAAACTATCAATAGCAGTGGTTGTCGACCTCATAAAAATCGTGTTACTGCCATCGAAAATTACGCTAGACCCGAAATGATTTTCGAACTACGAAGATTTCTGGGTATCATTAACTACTATCGCCGGTGCATCCCACATGCAGCTCAACTGCAAGCACCGCTTAACAGTTTTCTCACAGACTCTAAGAAAAATGATAAGAGAAAAATACCTTGGACACCAGAAGCCGAAAATGCCTTCGAAGCGTGTAAAAAAAGTATAAGTGAGGCTACAAGGCTAGCGCATCCTGCCCCAAACTCCGAACTGGCACTCATAACGGACGCTTCTGATACAGCTATCGTAGCGGTTCTCGAGCAGAATTGTGATGGTTTATGGAGACCGCTAGGTTTTTTCTCCAGGAAATTGTCAAAGGCGGAAAGCAACTACAACACATATGACAGGGAGTTACTTGCAATTTACGATTCCATTAAACATTTCCATCATAAGTTGGAGGCTTGTCATTTTGTTATTAAACCCGATCATCGACCGCTTATTTATGCATTTTCACAGAAACCAGAGAAAGCTTCCCCACGTGAATTGAGACATTTGGATTTCATATCGCAATTTACATCAGAGATAATACATTTGTCTGATTCCAAGAATACTGTTCCTGATGCTTTATCTCGTTTAAATGCAATTTCGCTGCCGTTAACAATATCATATGAGGAACTACAATCATCACAAGAAACAGATGACGAATTGAAAACCTTACTGGAAGGTAACAATTCGTTAAAACTTTAAATAGTCCACTTCCATTCTTCTTCAATCTATTGTGACATTTCGACCGGTTATGTACGACCTTACGTTCCTAATGAACTACGCCAACAAGTTTTCAATTCCATACATAATCTATCACATCCTGGTGGTAAAGCTACACTTCAAGAGATCCGAAGGAAATATGTTGGGCCTAGTATGAAAAAACAAGTTATCAATTGGGTTCGTACTTGTTTATTATGTCAGAGAGCAAAGATAACTAAACATAATCGTTTAACACCAAACAAGATAGATGTACCTGATAATCGTTTTGACCACGTCCACCTGGATATTGTAATTATGCCAGTAATACAAGGTTTTAGATACTGCCCTACTATGATTGACAGGTTTTCGAGGTGGCCGAAATCAGTTCCCTTGAAAGACATGTCTGCTCAAACCCTTGCAACTGCTTTTTGGACTCATTGGATATCTAGATTCGGATGCCCAAAAACTATAACTACAGACCAAGGTACACAGTTTGAATCAGCTCTATTCAAATCATTGACTAATTTCATTGGATCCAAACGATCCCGAACTACTGCATACCATCCGCAATCAAACGGTATGATCGAACGTTGAAACAGCTCTTATGTGCCATCCTAATACTTCATGGATTGATATACTGCCGACAGTATTACTTGGTTTAAGCACCCCTTTCAAAGAGGATATTCAGGCTTCTCCATCGGACTTATTACATGGAGGCTCATTACGTTTACCAAATGAATTTTTTGAAAATGCTAACGATAACAACAATCCGAATGAATTTCTTAAAAAACTTCGCAACCATTTTAGTCTTCTACGACCTATACCAACAGCTCATCATAACAAAAGCAAAATGTTTGTTTTGAAAAATATTAATGATTGCACTCATCTATTTCTGCGCACCGATTCAGCCCGAGAACCACTTCAGACGTCTTACACAGGACCTTATGAGGTAGGCCAACGTTTATCTGATCGTTTATATACCATAAAAATTAAAGATAAAGATGTAAACGTCAACGTCGACCGATTAAAACCAGCCTTTATCATCAATGATATTCAAGACAATTTTCAACAACAAAGACCTCAAGACTCTAATTCAAAGCAGCATACCACATCACGACAACTGGAAACTTCAATCAACAATGATCTTGAAAGAACCACTGACGAAAGTGCATCGTTCCCAGCAGTTCCTGACTTAGTCACTGGAGAGGAAGTGGACGTGGCAGCACCAAGTTTGTCAGCTAGTGAACGGAGTGAATCTGGCAACAATTTTGAACACAAAAGAAAAAGAAAACAAATATTAATTCCTCGCGTCGTCTTTGCTGCCACAGCTGTAGACAATTCTTCTCGCAATTTAATTTGAATTCTTTTATACTTCCAAACATGAAAATAAAATAATAATAATTTTAAATAGTTTAAGAGTAAAATACGCGTTTTATTTACCACAAACTATAGATCTAAGCGCAAAATGGAAAAATCCTCGTATTCAATTTCCAGGCTACACTGGAAAGCCAAAATAAAATCAGGACAGGGTATTGTGGATGCTCCTAAATGAAAATATTACAATGCAATGAGTTTTGTGGGACGTGTTGAAGACAAACAGACACAGCAGACTGTGTCAAACATTGTTCTTACTGTGGAAGAGGAAAATAATTGTAAGTAAATTAATCACTGTTCTGAACTTATTTTAATAACTTTTTTAGGTGTAGCAATGTCATCAGATACGGACACGCAAAACACAGCTACAAAACGGAAACAGTTAATTGCAACCACACAGATAGCTAAGACCATGTGTATGGCTGGCAGCGAAAAGAAAACGCTTTAGATCACAACAGCACATTTGCTAATTATCTTATGACAGAGCTGAAAGCAATAAAGCCAACAGCATCTATAAAAAACGTGTAACAATATTTTTTTAGAATGCTTGTAAGATGAACGTATGAAGGAGATTAATATAGCTAATTATACATAAGAATGTGTGTTTAGAAAACGTTCGTTTTGTTTTTGTTGTTTTTTTTTTTTCAAAAAAATTTTAAGATAGCATTTTTACAGTATTTTTCTTACTAAAATTCTTTCAAACAACTTTTGAAACATTTTTGTTATTTTTATTTTTTAATTCTTAATAAGTTTTTGTTTTGTATTTTTTGTTTTGTATTCAAATAAGGGAATTCATGAATGATTTTTATTGTTTGGTTATTATTATTGAAGGATCACCTGCTTACAATGTTTTTAGGGGTTCGTTAAACAGATTTTATTTTATACGAAAACATGCGGTATGGGTCGCGGGAAACCTTTGTCACCTTATGAACAAAGACAAATTGTTACACTACATGAGCAGGGATTGAGTATGCATGGAATAGCGAAAAAACTGGGACGATCTTTGTGTGTTGTGCAAAATTTTCTCAAAAACAGAGAAAATTATGGAAAATTAAAAAGCACGGTCCGTCCAAAGGTCTTGACTGCCCGACCTTCTTCATAAGGTTTCCCGCGACCCATACCGCGCAGATATTATTTAAATTATAAATTATTACAAACAAAAAAAAAATAATAATTGTGATACCTTCTGATTAGATTAATTGCTTATTAATCACTGACCTTATCATTTTGACGCTTTTAATTTTACACTTATTTACATAAATTTAAATAAACATAAGATAATGGTACATCTCTATGAGCAAAACCCGCTTATTATTCACTTATTTGGAAGTAGTACTGCTGAAAACAGTACGTCTGGCTACCCTAACGCAGAACAACTTTATAAGAGTCATGACAAGGCGAATTGAATAAGGTGGTGTTGTCATTTCGGCTGACTGCTTTTTTTAATTGAAATTGTGATTAATAATTGTCAAAAGTTTTGTTTATGTTTACAATTGTTGTTGCTTGGTTTTTTACGTTAAGTTTGATTTTAATTTTTAATTGGCAGTTGTAGAAAAATTTATGTTTTTAGAATTTACATTAAATAAAATCAAGAAATTAATACATATTTGGCGGCTAAACCCATACAAACTTTAATAACAATATCCTTAATATTGGAGTCATCCAGCCTTCACTTACAATGTTTGTACCATCACCCCCACTCAACCTTCGCTTACAATGTCTATTTCATCGGACCTATCTGACGGTCTAGGCCAACGATGTGTAAATTTAAATCCCACTTACGTTGTCAGTGGTCTTTTATCGAAGATTTTTATGGTAAAAATAGTTTTGGGCGCAAAGTATACTAGGCGCGATCATTTAACCTGTTGTGAAGTTAATAAAACCATTTTCATCCAAATTTATGTATGTCTTATGTATTTATTTATGTTTGAAAAAGCTCTTATAAGTTAATAAAACTGTGCCAAAAATACTTTTTGATAAATTCACTTTTGCTTTTAATATTCTTTCGCTATCCAGTGGTCAATCGTTTTTGTTCCACTATGCCTGCATTTAACCACTCTCATGACGGTGTATAGTCTAGCGATAATGCTTAGCGTCGTCTAACGTAATGAAAAACTACGAACTATTTGATGATACGTCTAAATAATTCCGGCTAGTGTTAAGTAATTGTTTCAGATATAACTCCACTGTGATTTCTCCCAAGCTGTAAAAAATACAATAACATCAAGTCAAAATTGTTTAAATTTACCTTGTGTTTCCAATGTTAAATATTACACACAATTTCATATTTATCACCTTCGCACTTATAACATCCACTGGCTCATGGCAAGTTTTATGAACAAAGGTTAACACTTTTATTATATTTATATATTAATTAAATGCTTTTATTTCAAAAACATAATTTTTTTGTAAAAATTTTAATTTTTCCTCCAAAGCAAACTGAAGTAAAAGTAAATGTCATTATACAAAAACATTTCATTTCTCTCATATATTTTGACATTCATAAGTCACGCAAAAAAGCAACAAAATGTATGTTGTTATTGTTAAAAAATTAGTTGTTGTAATGGCAACAACCTTATTAAATTCGCCATGGGTCATGATATAATAAATATTAGGTAGCCTCTCATCGTCATATGGCTGCGAACCGCTTAATGTCAAAAGTTGTTTGTTTTGGTTTTTTTTTTTACATTCATGTTGTAAAAAAAAACAAAAAATAATATTGTTTATTGAAAAAAAAATATAAAATAAATTTTGTTGAAAAACAAATACTTCAATTATAGTCGCAAACAAGAACTTAATAACGGAAAGGATATCGGCTACAGTTTTTAAAAATAACATATACATATGTAAATATCTACTTTTTTCTCTGTTCCTGAATATCCACCTGTGAAGGCAGTGGCCGATTTAAAATTTTTAATACAGCAATTTAAAATTATTTTATTTCTAAGAGTCTCTATTGTATATAATATTGTAAATATTGGGGTGAGGGATAGAAATTTTGAGGAAACATTTTTTTCCTGTACTCAATTTAATATTAATTTTGCTTTTCAAAATGATCATTTATTATCACATACCAGATTCAGTAAACTTCCTTTTTCGTTAAGCAAATAGTTAGTAAAGAAAATTTTGTAAACCAAAAACTGCCAATATTTGCTGTTCGTTTTCAATTTTGTAAAATCGCAAAATTTCTTACGTTAAAGAAACTAGTGAAATAAAAACATCGTATTTATACTAATTTATCGAATATCTTCATTTTTTTACTATGAGTAAACTATACATAGTATATGTATAATCAGATAAATTAAAATCTTTAATTACGCTGTACATCTAAACTCATATATTTAAAGGCACGTAATCGTGCAAATATGACCTACGCTGAAAATAGGTGGTAATTCGATTTTACTATTTTCTTCCAAAACACTAACACTTTGTGTTTGTTTTTAAAATTTTTCAACAAGTTGCATTTGTGCTTCATAACATAGATGACAGATGTGTTAGGTCTTGCACATGTAAAATAACATCAGCTAACATAGCATTTTGCAGAAAGCATTATATTAGACCAGTAGGTAAGTCAGACATTAAGCCAACAGTATCCATGGAATTGACTTCAAGATTCCATACCAATCTACCAGCGTGAGTTATAACATTAAGTGTAGCAAATAATTGATTCTTAGGTTGTATTGTTTCTTCTTGTGTTAAAGCTTTAATTATAGATGATTTGCCTACATTTGTGTACCCCACAAGAGCTATAATGTTGGTTACATTTGTTGCGTAAAAGTTTTCTGCAAGTAGAGAGTACAAGTTTAAAAATCAATCTTTTTCAATTCTAAGTAATCTCACTTATGATCTCTAATACGCCCCAATTCCAACTTTAATTTGTTCTCTATTATTTTTAAAATTTCCCTTTGAGTGTCGGTCAACGAATAATTTAATTTTCTGTTATCTTCTTTGGCTTGAGACCAAATAATGTATTGAAATTACACATATGTTGTTGATGGTTGTGGTCACGCTCTTGATGTGCTGGCTACATGGCTGTTGTAAATGATACTGTTGTTAATTAATATAAGTGACACTCGTGACGAATCCTTTGCGCTGTTAAATATTATTGTGCTTAACTTTATCAAAATCCCACACAAATTTTATAAATTTACATTTGTCTCATATTTTTCTTTTACAAAATATTGAATACAATAATGTTTTTCTATTTTTGCTTTACACTATACTTGTTATTTGACAGTAAAGCGTTCAAAACAACAATAAAAATGCCCCGTTGCTTTTCTTATTGTTGATGTGAGCGTACCTTATAGTGATTCTATCATAATAAAGTATTGTTAGCAAATGTTACTGAACGCATACATACATATGTACATACTATATATAAAACAAAAACTTTAATTTTCTCAAAAATAAACATTTTGACATTGACCCTTTTAGCACCAACCAACCTATTTAAATTGAAAGTGTGGAAATGCTTAATGAAAGACCTTATCAAGAAAAAGTTACATCCTTACAATTTTCCGATTTTTTTAATTATTTTTTTGGTTAAGAACTAAAAATGTCTAAATATATACATACTTATTAAAGTAAATTCAAAATGTCGAATCTACACCTGGTATTTCTTGTAGCAAAAAATATCGAGGTTCTCATTCGCGCTTCATGCCCGAATCTTGATTGAAACATGTTGCACCATACAAATTTTTATCATTCTGAATCTTGCTGTGAACCACAAAGAAATTCCTATTATCTCTAACTTGTTTATCCGAATCAGCTGTCAAAATAAAGAAAAAAAGAAATAAAAATTTGTGTGAAATAAAGTATACAGTTAATGGAAAAAGTTTACATACACTCTACCATTTTAGGGTTTTAGAGAAATAGTGGCGAAATTTGAAAATGATGTTATAGCAATGTTTAATGTATTGGTATTAAAAAAAAACAACTGATTCGAAAGAAAAAGAAGAAGACAATGATGTTCTCAAAAGCATAGGAATGTTTGAAACAGGAATAGAAAACTGCACAATTATTAATAAAACCTCACAATGTATTGTACACACAAAGATGTTCTATAAGAAAACATTCAATTACAAGCTTAAATTTATATTTTTATTAAATTTTCATTTCTTATTTAATACAAATAAATAATAAGTTTTAGCCAAATGATACATTTTTACTAAAAAGAAACAAAAATCGGAAAAATTTCCATAACAACTTTAGCAACTTAGAAAAGCGTAGCTGCAGAATACATACAATAGAAAGAAACAGAAAAGAATCGAAACGCAGAATAACAAATTTGTCGAACGGAGACAATTTCGATTTGAATCGAAACGCAAAATAGGGACAATTAGAATTATAGAAATAATTTTCAACCATGTATATAACGTAGGAGTTTATCCAGACAATGGCTTAAATCTATATTTATAGCAATCCGAAAGGGAATAGTGCAAGAAAGTGTCAGGACTTTAGACTTTTAAGTTAAATGTGTCATACACTAAAATTTTTTTAAAAATTATGCACCAACGTATATAAAAAAATGTGAAATGTTTATGAGTAGAACACAATTCGTTTTTAGAGAGGCTACGGGCACTCGGAAAGCTCTGTTAAGCATTCAAGTGCTAATTCCAAATTGCAAGGATGTACGAAAAGATGCATTATAGACTATTAGAAAACTTCCGACAGAGTGCAACATGACAAATTAATTAATTAATTGGATAATCAATATATTAGAACGAGTTTAAGCATAGAAATCAAACCTCTCGAACAAGTTTCACAATTCAAATATCTCGGCTGTTGGTTACAAGAGTCTTGGGAATGCGATAGGGAAATTAATTTTTACATGTTTAAAATTAGGCAGTTAGGTATATAAGGAAACTGCTTTGCCTACGTAGTTTAGTTATCATTTGGCTCTCATAAAGTAAAGTCTGCTTAAGCGGAAATAAAGGTGTTGTATTAGCGAATATTAAGTGTTGTATTAAGGCAAAAAGTATAAAAGTTATAATGGAATAAATAAAAACTGTAAAACAACAACAAACGCTTATTTTATTTTTACGCAATTTAGACGAATATTATAAAGAAAACTGAAATTAACCCAACGTATTTAAATTTTGAGAGATGTCCCCCTTGTCCCACTTGGGATGTTGCGGGAATTATATATGTATGTATATATTTAAACTTTTGCAAGCCTGTGTATGTAGATAGCTTTTACCAGGTGTGTTTTGTATATTACCCTCTTATAAAATCCTCCCTCTTTTTGACTGATGTGATTAGATAACGAAGTTTTAATTCTTGTTCTCCAAATAAAAAAACAATCAATATTTAGTACGAATAGAATATACTACGCCCACTAAAAAAATATAAAAATTAATGTGTACTATGTATGGCTGATGCCACACCCACTTACACAATTCCGTCCATTTTTTGATGATTTGTATTGACTATGAAGTCGATTAGACTAAATTTTGAATTTTATATATTAACCATTTTCAAGATATAAAAAAACAATAATTAGTTTATGATGATTTTTATTGATTATGAAGTCATTGTGAAAAATTCAAAAACTTTAGCTTAAACCTTTCTCAAGACATGCAATAGTCAACATATAGTTTGTATGGAAATACCACGCCCACTTATCCATCCCGCCTATTTTTGGACTGATGATTTGTATTGACTACAAAAACATTTAGACCATGATTAGAAACTTACACTTTAACCGTTCTCAAGATATACAACAATCAGTACTTGCTTTGTGTGAGAGTAGGGTTGCCAGATTTGAAATTAAAGAAATCCGTACATAACCGAAAAAAAATCAGTACACATTTTATTAAAAACAAAAATTAATACATGATGATGAACATAAGCAAAACATATATGTAAACCATGCATTTTAAAACTGTGTTAATTAAATGTGTAATTTATATCGCTTTTTTACTTTTTGATTTCAAAAAAACACAAAATTCTTTACAAGTATGGGGTTTTTTAAGACCGATAGCAATTTACATTGTATAAAATTACACAAAAAAAAAAATAAATTTTAATCCAAAAAGCCTTTTATTCTAAAGACCAACTTTTTAAAATGAATTCGCAGCTGTTTTTGACGAAGCGCATTCTGGACGTCCACTTTTGGGCCACTTTTTCGAACTTTATGCTAGAAGTTGGCCGTATTTCATGAAAAAGGCGAACGATCTTGGGCCTTCATTGTTGGCTTCAATTGTTGCTGGTTTATCAGTATATGTCAGTATAATCAACGATATTCATTAACCTTAACGTGAGCTCCGGCTACATTTCTTAAGAAATAATGATGTCATCAGCGTGAAAACCGTATCAAAAGATATATTTTTCTAGATGAAATGGAGTTTGTAGGGTCTGTTGTTGATAAACTTTCTATGAACGTGGTACCGCCCACTTGAAATTTTTGAAATTTATATAGCTGTTCCTCACTTTTTCAAGAAAGTCACTTCAGTCGTTTAGCTAACTATGGGGCACAAACAAACATACATACAAACACACATTAATTTTTATATATAAGATTTAACATTGAAAAGCTACTGAATTGAAGTAAGTAAATAAAACTAAGAAATTATTTTGTTTATTGTGTTTGTATACCAGTTAATCGAGCATAAACGACTGAACCGATTTTGTTGAAATTTAAAGCTCAGATACATAGATCCAGCTAACGAAAGTACCTGGGGGAAAACAGCAATTACATAAATGAATTTTGTTTTAAAATAACTTTTTTTAATTTTTAAAACAACGTTTTACCTTTGCTTACATTCATCATCCAAGAAAATAAATATATTGTACAAAGGGGCAAATAACAGGTAAAAAGGGAATTTTTTTTCATAGTTCATTCGTACGAAACACGTAGCTATTACGGTATATCTTAAAAACTATTAAGGTGCCCACTAAGATAATAAATTAAATTCACAGAAAGATAATAATAATATTATACATATATTTATTATCATACACTCAATAAATATGTTTATCAGCAGGAGACTTCAAATATTGTCTTTGCATTCTCTCTATAAAAACAGGTAGGTGGCAAAAAAAATTACAGAATCGGAAAAACAAAGAAATTTATCCCCAATTTATAATATACATATATGTACATATACATATACATACTAGTATTTATTCGAAAAAGGAAAAAAAAAAGAAGTTGTGAAACGCATTCTTATGTGTACCATCACTGAATAAATAATATAATATTTTAATAAAAACAAAAAACAAATATCAAGAATTCATTAGATCACAAACCAAACAAAATAAAAACACGAATATAGGCATATGGAGAAGAAATCTAAAAATGGAACAAGAAACATCGTTTTAACATTGTGGTTCGCAATTGTGAGAAAGCGAACCAAGTGCTTCATATTACCGTGTGAACATGCTATAAGTGTATGGTATGCATGTATATGTTTCTAAGTTATAAAATAGTGATACGGTTCCGAGCAAGTTCCAACATGACCCAAAAAAATAAAAAAAACGAAAAAAATAATTTTTTCTTGCAAAAGTAAGGTAAGGATATTGAAAATGAAATCCATGTGTCTGAAAAATCTCAAATACGATCCTTTTGAAATAAGCTGAATTGGTTGCACTTATTATTATTATTTTATTATTAGTAAAGGGACAGAAAGGTTGTCAGCTGACAGCTAGTATTAGGGGAGTTATATGTAGCACTTTGGTGCACGTGCTGAATTAATACTGGACTATCGGAAGTGCGACTATGGCCTCTTAGTGGCGGCGACTGGTAACGAATACTTGGCAGGAATGTTCGTTCTTGTCGAGACTATTAATAATGGTCACTTATCACGCACGGTCACTCTCTTAAATCAAAACCCCAATTCCAGTAGTGGAACAGCTCATGATGAGGAATGAATGGCTGTGAGTTAGTCGGTTGCTAATTTGCGGACTCCTTACCATGGTACAGTGAGCTCTGGCGTGGTCGATCCACTTTGCCGTACACTCGTAGGAACATGGATATGAAAGATAAAGTATTTTTTGATAACGAGACTGATGCATCTCAAAGCGCATCATCTACTATCAGCGCTGTTGAGAGACAGTATGTATAAATGGTGCTGTTGAGCAACCATCTGGTTTTTCGGCTGCAATTGTGCAACCAGAACTTCAACTCTTGATGGCTTGTAGGCAGTGAATGGATACAGAACGGGTTACCAAATGGCTCAGCTCTGTATCATCTTCGCTAAGAGATAGGACGTGGTGCTCTGATTCCTAGTCAAGCTTTCTCACTCTAGTAGAAGATAGAGTTAGTGTCGCGACTGAGAAGTTAGACACAATTGTGTTAGAAAAACACCTGGACGACCTCAAGCTACTGAACAAAAGTTTTGTTAAGCTTACGTCTAGTGAACGCAAGAGGTTCCGTTTCGCTCTGAAGACCGGGTCTACGAGAGAGCAGGCTCTTGAGAAGGCGAAAAGTCCAATCGGTTTTGTTGGGAGGTGAAACATCCTTATTCTGACGAACAGGCCGTTGCTGCTCCCTTTATCAAAAGGTAAGATTGGGTTTACACATAACAAACCGTCTTTCAGCCATATAACGGCTAGTGTCAGACTGGATATTGTACCTGTCGACGTCTTTAAGAACGGAAGCGATTATCGACGTCTCAATTGACATTGAAAGAAATGAGGTCAAACCTTGTTTTGAAGGGTACTTCCATATGCCCGGTTGGTTGCTTATCATCTGCACCAACAGTATTACGGCTTCATGGATGCGGAACAATTTTGATAATATCAAGGTAAAGTGTGGACTGTGGAGGTGGGAGATTTCCAGAGATCACATGTTATACGTGAGTTCTTCCCACAGAGCTGTGGGCTATCAATTGAAAAGGTTTTGGATACCAGTGAAGCCCAAAATGAGTTTCCAGCTAGTTCCTGGAGGGTACAACAGAGAAGTACTACCGATGTCGTCCTTTATCTGGTCCTTGCGATAGATCAATCTATGAGTACATTGGTTGCTGTTAAGCGTTCTATCGCATATAGATTTAGAGGATCGGACATTAGTTTCCAGCGGTCAAACACTGAGAAAGAACTTGGGTCAGACCTCTAAACCTCCGTTACTGAGGCCATCAAGGGTAGTAGAAAAAAGATGCAAAGTGACATCCGCCACCCAGTGCAAATCTTTTGCCAAGAACAACATAGTAAAATTTATGACAACATAGAGGAAACATTTTGTATGGCGTTACTAGCGAAAAAACATTTTAACTTTCTTTCCATTCCAGAGTTCATCAGGAAGGACTTAGTGGCTGCACTTATGAAGGTCCCAACTGAAGGTGGAGTGCAGAAAATTGTTTGTGCAACTGCTTACTTTCCGGGGGACACTGTTAATGTTCCACCATTGGATGTGCAAAGGCTTATCTATTACTTCCGTACTTTGAACCTGCTTCTCAACGATTGATGCGATGATAATGTTTATCATACGGTATGGGGAAGCACTGATATCAATAATCGAGTCAGTTTTGAACTTTCTTATGAGTAGTAATTTGGTTATTGCTATAGGGGTTCTAGACCCACTTTTGTTAATGTTGTTCGAAAGGAGGTTCTTTATTTCACTCTCGTTAGCACTTTTATTACTAATTTCATAGGGAACTGGTATGTCTCTAGTGAGGCTTATCTTTCTGATCACAAGCACATTAGATTCGATTTGCTAGTCACCGGACCCTCCCCCACTGTGTGACGCAATCCTAAGTTGACAGCCTGTCTTGTAACACCTGCTGTGCATCCAGTGAATATCGAAGATCTGGAGGAAGCGGCGCACCAATTAAATGGTGCAATTTTAACTGCATTCTACGAAAGCTATGCCGAGAGGCCGGTTAGGGACAACAGAATAGTTCCATGGTGGAATAAGCAGCTTGGGAAGCTTAGTAAAAATGTTCGTAAGCTTTTCAATCGTGCCAAGAGCACTGGGCAACGGGGGGAATTTAGAACCGCCCTTACTCTATATAATAAGGAGATTAGGAAGTCCAAGAGAAGGTTGTGGAGGCGCTCCTGTGAGAATGTTGCGGGGACTGCGGTGGCGGCTAGGCTGCAACATACCTTGGCGAAAGAACACTCTAATGGCATTAATCTCCTCATGAGGCCAGATGGGACTTATGCGAAGGACCTCAGGGAAACGCTTGAACTTCCTATTCAAGCTCACATTCCCGGCTCTACACACCCAGTTGCGACAAGAGAACTGACTTCCTCGTACCATACGGGTATGATGAATAGACGGTTTTGGAGTCTGTCTGGGAGGACGAGTTCCAGTTAATACCACAGTACGGCTCTGGTCGCACAAGTCTATTGGCCGAGCCCAGCCTTGCGTTCATCAGCGATCTTATTTTCCAAAACACCTTTGTGCCAGGGTTTAGATAATAGTAAAGCATTTGTATACCAATTTCGAGTATGTGCACCCCATTGCAAAATATAAGCTATGTTTTTTTTTTGGATTTTTCATAAAAAGTTTTTCATTTTGTTTATGAAATTATCTGTGCACCTTTATTATTAAATCTATGTGTGCTTGTTAGTAGATAAATAAAACATAAAAATACACCGTTGCCAAATATAAGTTCACTTTCAAAATACTAAAGCTACGGTCACATTTGTCAAATATATACCGAAAAAAACGTTACCACTATTTTATAGAAACATTTTATGTCAGCGTCCCTTAAAAAATTATTTCAAAACAAATAATAGTACCGAAATATATAATATTGAAAATATTTATATTTTTATATTACTTAATTTAAAATAATTAAAGAAGAAATATTTCTATAAAATGGTGGTCACATGCAAGATATTATCTTATAATGCAGTATGAATCTGAATAACAAGTAAGACAAAACAATTTATGTATATACCATACATATGTATATATAATCAAATGACAATATAAATTTACACATAACATATAAAAGAAATCAAGAAAATAAATAATTTAAATTTAAATAATAAACAACATTTAGCAACTAATTACATGGCGAACAGTTTCATAAGTTGTGCTTTAAATTGTCGTGTGTTGACAGCTATAGGGAAGCGAGTTTCAGAAAGATGTTGCAAATATATAGAAGTCCAATCTTGTACCCAGAAAATTTTCAGGCTGGTGCGTGTTTATTAGCTTGTGCAATAAAATTAAACTCTTAGTTTGAGAAGATGATCAAAAGATGGGATGAAAAAATTGATACTCTAGAACGTCTGTTCAAACCATATATGTAATGAATCATATTGTAAACTACATTTAACCTTCTCTTACTATTAGATTCACAACTAGAGAAAAGCTCACATACATACAGTAATATGGAAATTAAATACGTTTTTGCCAGGAGAATTCCGGTCTTAATTATGGTGAAGTATTGAGACGCCCACATAGTTCTGAGCATAGAAAAGGAACGTCCACAAGTATAATTAACGTGATCAAATCAAATTATTAAATTATTAAAATAAACACAAAGATTTTCGGCAGTTAACACTATTTAAATTTTCTGATTAGTTCTGTTTACATCAGGTATACTTTTTATGTAAGCCTCTTCTGAATTATAATGCATTTAGATTTTCTAGTATTTATCGCCAAACCATTTGCAGAAGCCCATGTATGGATCTGATGTAGCTGCCGATTCCATGACCTTATCCAATGTGTTATCATCTCGTTTTGCAACTAGCTGAACGTCATCTGCATACATTATAATATTCCAGTCTGCTAATATAGGTATCGGTATCGTAACCAACAGCATTATTAATTACACACAACCGGTATCAAAATTACACATATGAAGAAACATTACACACAAAATTCTTATTATATATACACATATATCGTGTGTAGATGGGCACCAGAACAATACCCTCGACCTTTTCCTCACTACACACCCTGATAAGTATGTAGTTGAGGTTCTTGCACCTCTCGGGAATTCGGATCATTGCACAGTTTCTGCCTCATTCTCGTCCACCGCTCTTCACGAGGTTCCACCCATGGCTACGGAACGCTCTATTTTTAACTACTCGTTGGGCTGAGCTGAACGATTTTTTTGGGCATTTTAATTGGAAACTTTGTTTCCTTGACCCCCTTGACCCCCTTGCGGAGAAGTAAAAACTTTTGGTCATTCGTTAAAAGGCTGAGGAACAACGCTAGTTCGGTTCCTGCTTTTATAAAGAATGACCACTCATTCACGAACCCGGTTGAAAGGGCAAACCTTCTGGCCGAAATGTTTGCAAGTAATTCTCACTTGCCGGAGAGCGTTCAACCACTGCCCGAACTTGAAAGAGTATCAGTAACTATGCCTAGTATATTCTTTCAAGCTCATGCTGTAAAAAGGGTTCTTGCAAATCTCAACGTTAACAAGTCTTCTGGGCCGGATGGCATACCAGCACTGGTCCTGAAGAAGTGCTCTTCGACGCTTGCGCGTCCATTAGCTCACCTTTTCAGTGCGTCATATCGGGCCGGTATTTTTCCATCTTGCTGGAAGGTTGCTAATGTAACGCCAATCCCCAAAAAGGGCGAGGCTAGTAACCCTGAGAACTACCGTCTAATAGCAGTTTGTTCCACACTCTCCAAGGTTATGGAGAGTATGATTAATCACCACCTTGTGGGTTATCTGGAGTCCAACGATTTACTTAGCGATCGTCAGTACGGTTTCCGAAAGGGCCGTTCTACTGGTGACCTGCTGGCGTTGCTCTCGGAGAAGTGGAACAAGTCCATTCATGATTTTGGCGAGAGTAAGGTTGTGGCTCTGGATATCTGATCTCCTTAATATATACAAGACCTATATCCGTCCCAAAATGGAATACAACTCTCATGTATGGGCCGGTGCTTCAAAGTCTATTTTGGAGCTTCTCGACCGCGTACAGGAGAGGGCGAAGATGCTCATCAATGAAACTTTAAATGCAATAATCGAACAGTTAGTAACAGTTTACGTTTCCTTTATAGTCCAGAACAGTCAGTATGCGCCTTGGAATTGATTTTAAAAAAATTTTGCATTCTTCCACTCTATGGAGGTATATAGGATAGGATAGGAGCGAGTGGCGCCTCGCCAAAGAAGACATACTTGAGCACGCATAGCGGCCCGTTGTGATACCTCATAACGCGTTGTGATCTATTTGATCTGATCTATTCACCAGAGTCCTGGTTATCAAATAGAGACACCGCACAGAAGCACTTCCATAGATTAGATCGGACCCGATGTCAAAGATCTATAGCTGAGATAAGTTATCGAAAAAGGGAGAGCCCAGTCTAAGAAGTCTCCGGAGTGCAAGCGACGGACATTGGAAGATAAAGCGGTCCACAGTCTCCTCCTTCTCAGGCAATCCACATCCACGAAAAAACTCATTCGACCGATGAGGATGGACACAACCGAGGAGTTAATTGATATGATCCAAACCATGTGAGTCTGGCAATAAAGCAAGATTCACATGCCGCCCAGGCTCCTTAAGCACAGTTACCCGACATGTCCCTGTCCCTGTGTACACAAAACTGTTGTGATAATGTCACAAAGAAATCACGACAGTCCCTGACTGGCTTAGAGTTGAACAGATGTATATATATATATATATATATATATATATATATATATATATATATATATATCTATATCTATATATATATATCTATATATATCTATATATATATATATATATATATATATATATATCTATATCTATATATCAGAACAGATGTATATATATATATAGATATATATATATCTATATATATATATATATATATATATATATATATATATATATATATATCTATATATATACATCTGTTCTGATAGCCTTGCGCCAATCAGATCTCTTTCGGGTGTGACCTGATAACTGATAACTGTTGTGATAATGTCACAAGGAAATCACGACAGTCCCTGACTAGCTTAGAGTTGAAGGTCACACCCGAAAGAGATATATATATATATATATATATATATATATATATATATATATATATATATATATATATATATATATATATATATATATATATATTATCACTTCGATCTGAAACACACTGCAGCAGTCCGGAAGGCGAAGAGAATCACCAAGGTTGAGCCCTTCGGAAAAATTCCACTACTATTCCACTACTAGTCTGAAACCGTCAGTATAGATATCCACTGAATCGCTGGGTATGAGAGCCAGAGGCCGAATCTTCCCCATTATGAATCATGACGCAAAATCTCTTATACAGTTCAGGTCCAGATAAGGCATAGTCAATAACACCCAGTATCAAGCGTTCCTCAGATAGAATAGAGAAGTGTCTCGAGGGGATAATATGCCAGCGTGATATGGCGTGTAACTTTGGCCCGTTGCCTCACAAGTATCCCTGAAAGGAGCCACCAAACATTACAAAAAGAGAGTTTGTAGAGGTGGTATGTAACATACCTCTAATCTGGATTGCAGCAAATCTCCTGACCTTATCACCCCATACAAAAGATTCGGTTCAATGACCGCTGAACCATCCCAGCGGACTTAGACTTAGACCACATATCGCACCACTGCTCTTTTGCAGCAGTAGGTGGGCCTTGCGACCCCTCTCAGTTAGTTTGGTTTTCCAACTTAACTTGAGGTCAGAATACGGCCGAGATATTTAACAGTAGGACTCAAGCTAAGCCTGGTCATTCACACTGGGCAACGAAAAGTCAGGTATCTTACACCTCCTAGTAAATAGCAATTCATTGGTTTTACAAGGGTTCACACTAAGTCCAAACTCCCTGCACCACCCAAATATAATCCTCAGGGAAAAATTTAAATTATCCGACAGTGTCTGCAGGCAAATGCCGCGTAAGCGACAATCCTATCGCCAGAGGAGTCAAGCTTAGTAAGGAGCGTGTTAACCTAACCTCACGGTTTGAGCGAAGCGGAGAAAAGTCACCACTATGAGGTACCCCTGCTGACCGTTCTCTGACACTGTCCGTCCCCGAAAGGGGAGGTTACAAGCTGAGATCTAAGAGGGAGCTCGATTAACGCGACCAAGCCATTATCGAAGCCGAGATACCGTAAAGCTTTGACTATTGAATTAGGGCAAACATTATTTAAAGCTCATTCAACATCAAGGAAGACAGCAAGCGTATATTCTCGCGCGTGTAGGGATCTCTCCACCTGTACGATCAGCGAGTGAAGTGCTGTCTCTACTGATCTGTCCCTTTTATACGCATTCTGAAAGGCAGATAAAAATGAAGGACTGAGAGAGTTTGTAATATGGAGGTCAAAAACTCTTTCCAGTGTCTTCAAGAAAAAAGAAATGTGACAAATGGGTCTAAAGTCCTAAGGGTCAGTGATGTGTGATTGCCATCTGGCCTTGGAAATGAACACCACCCTGGCACTCCTCCAGCACAGAGGAATGTAAATAAGACAAGCATATTAAATAGCCAAAAGCCAGGGAAAGATAATATCCTTCCTGTATTGGACATCAGCCGGAAAAATAAGGTCCGGTCCAGCTAATTTGAAAGGCTCTAATGATCCGATAGCCCAACTTAGCTGATCGGAAAATACCTGAATCAGAGGATGTTAGCCAACCGTGGATATAACAGCCAGATCATCACCAATACCTATAAAGGGACTGCTACCCGGGAAGTGGGTATCAAGAAACAGATCGAGAGTTTCACACCTGACCACCTGGAGTTATATAGTTTTGATAATGCCATCTTAAGTTGAACTAGTGTGTTAAACTTTTTTTTGACAAACTCTTCTCGCCGATTGCTTCTAAATATGTTCAATTATATTAGGTTCAGTGCTTTTCTTTGTGTATCTATAAATTTGGGTCAGATACGGATTAACCCAACTTTTGCATTACCCGATGTTTGCTGGGGATCGTTATCTTGTTAAAATGGGATATTGCTTACACTCTTTCTCTGCACTTTGCTTCATATTTTCTTTTCAGATATTGACATCAAACAATTTTTCCACTTATTACTAAAAAAATGTGAATTGTCGTAACCGGCATTCAAGATACAGTCACGAACTATCCCTCAAGCTTAACATTAGTTTTTGTGTTTTTATGATTAAATTCAGTTTTTGAGCAAATCAGAAATTTCGTATGTCAAATATAACGATTAAAGAAAACGGTAGAAAAAAAAGTAAAATTACACATGAAGCTAATTACACACAGCCTATACACACAATGAAAAATTAACACAAGGTGGCAACGCTGATTGGAATACATCGAAAATAATCGATAGTCTACTATAGAACCTTGTGGAACTCCCCTTGATACAGGAAAAGCTCTAGATTTTCCATTATACGCTTCGGTGTATTGATATCTTTTGCAGATACGTCGATAAAAGCTCTGTAGCAGAAAAAGAAAAATTGAAGAAATGTCTTAATTTGTAGCAAAGAATACTATGTTCCACGGTGACAAAATCCTTGGAGTGATCTAACAGTACCAAAAAGGCGTGTTATCATCATTTAATTGTCTTCGGATATCTTCAGCAACTTCAACTAATGCCGTTATGCATCCACGATTTCTTCTAACATATGACTGACTTTACTTCAGCATATTGGTCCGATCAAGAAAACGAGTTATATGTTTATTCATAATTCTTTTGAAAACTTTGGACAGAAATGGCAAAATGACGATTGGTCTATACTCAGTGCTGGTTTTCGCTATAGGTAAAATTCTAGCTATTTTCCAGTTCGAAAGAAAGAAAGAAAGAAGAATTCTCTTAAAAATAAATGTAATATAGGGAAGCAACGAAAGTAGTAAGACTTTAAGAAACTTTGGGTTAATGCCATCCGCACCCTCAGTTTAGATTTAATCGACAGTAAAGTACATCACAATTATGGACAGATTCGAAAGAAAAAAATGACTCAATGTTATTGATGGAATGATTATCATAAAAATGGGGATAAGCTTCCATTACCAGGATGTTAAAAATATTTTCATTTATAACATCTGCATCAATTAGGCAAGGTTCGTCTGCAAAAGTTTTACCAATACCAATTACACGTTTACCAACTCCGCCTAGAGCTGATCGCCGAAGGATATTGTTCATATAGATTTCTGATATGGTTGGAGACCAAGAGAGAAAAAATTATCCAGCAAAATAGTATCATCAAGCGGAATCGAATTAAAGTCACCAGTTATTATTACATCATTATAATGGCTATTTGTGTTTCCACGGTTTGTAGAAGCCTTTCAGTATTAATATTCTTATTAGGTCTATAAACGCTTCCCAATAACATTTTTCTACATTCGCTACTGACTTCAATGAAAAGATATTCAACCCTATTAGGAGAATTCGTACTTCCAGCATCATCAAAAGTATAGTTATCTTTCGATGTACATTTATTATTAAAATTTATGCCCCTTTTAATATATTTCGCAACACCACCACACCCATCATCCCTATCAAATTGTATCCTTCAATGACACAGATAAATTAGTATTATTAGAATTAAACCATATTTCAGATACGCAAAATAAAATCAATGTTGGAATTTTCAAAAATATATTGGCATATTGTGATACAACTCTTCTGTTTCGCCATAATCTTTAACACATTTGCAAGCCTTCCTCTGAATCGCATTCTATCAAAGCTCATTAATTAATTTTTTAGCTGTAACGCACATAAAGTTAAGTACCGTAAAAAAGTTACCATGCAAATTATATTACCATTATAATACAATTTTCTAAAAAGTTAATTAAAATAAAAGATAAACATTTAAATAAATAACAATAAATTTATTTAAAATGACAAACAATTAATTTAAAATAACAAATAATTAATTTAAAATTCAAATGAGAATAATAAAAAAATTTTTTAAGAAAAATACTACATAAAGCATCAAAATCCTAATATTGATGATCAGCGTCATGACTATTCTTAATAGAGGGTTCAGATTCTCGAAATAAAAAGCACTGCATTACTATTAGCTGTTATTTTAATTTTAAATTAAACTACGTACACTAAAACCACTATTCAGATGTTTTTGTTTTTTCAATTTAACGGCAGAACGAAGAATGTTAAATTAGAAGATGCTAAGTTATTATTTACAAAAAATTTGTTCTTAGGCGATTCCCCGATGTCTTTGTGTTGCTTACGATGTTTAGATAAGGTTTTTAAGAAAATGTTCTTATCATAGAGACACCACATCTTAACGATTATAACTGCGTGTTTAGTATCTCTTTTATTGTTTCCTTTGCTCAACCACATTTTTATTTTCCTGTTGTCTTATTTTACTTTTCAAAGTTCTTACTACAACTTGCAAGTTACTAATACTATCGGAATTTGTTTAACGGTA
This sequence comes from Wohlfahrtia magnifica, assembly GCA_023159175.1. NCBI lineage: Eukaryota > Metazoa > Arthropoda > Insecta > Diptera > Sarcophagidae > Wohlfahrtia > Wohlfahrtia magnifica. The sequence continues at coordinate 191,793 of JAKWBJ010000302.1, forward strand.
ACGTCATGTATTTGTTGTTTAATTGCGGCAAAACTATCCTCTATTACACTTAGAAGTTCAGATTTATATTAACCTAATTTGTTGGTCATCATTAGCTTTATTTCTTTTGTAAATCTATCGGTTTTCCAACTTTTCTTTCAAATTGTTTTACATCGTGAAAGCTTTTGCTTTTTCAAAAAATATTTTAATAATAAAAACACTTTGTTCCGCCTTGTAACTTTCCATACACCTAACCGGAATGTATTTAGAATCTGAAAGTCAAAATTACAAGTAGAAATAAAATGGCAGCAAAATTAAAATTATACCTCATTTTTGGACATCCTTTACTTTTTGAATAGTTGCGTTAGTGAGAACATGAAAATTGCTATCTTGGAGTTAAGTTGAAATTAGCATTATTAGTATCTAAATGAATTTATTTTTTATTACAAATATAAAAAATTTAATATAAGTTGTGCAAAAATTTAAGTATTATCAGAAAAATATCACGGCTTAAATAAAAATTTAAAACATCCAGCGACTGTATTATGAGATTTTAATTATAAAATTTAGTGGTTTGTGTCAAGGCTCTTGTGTATCTGTCACTGCCATAATTGTCTGTACTATTAAGAGTTCTACCACCTTCATGTTTAGCGGTGTTGCCAGTTCGATTCCTTTTTGTGTATTGTAATTTTAGATATTTTGAATTTAACGTAAATAAATATAAATTTGCAGTAACTGCAAGAATATTCGAAATTGATAATGAATTGCTATAAAAGGTGGCGCATTACGTTTGGTGTCATAGTTATAGTTTTGCAGTCATAAAGTAAAGTCGCGTTTAGGCGTAAATAAAAGTGTTGTATTATAATTTTACATCTTTTAAATTTAACGTAGATATACAGAAATTTGCCGCTGTGGTATGGTAGGTAAGACACCCGCCTACCAACAAGAAGATCGTCGGTTCAATACCAGGCGAAACCATCTTAAAAAAGAGAAAAAAGTTTTTCGCCTCATAACATTAACTAGTAACTGGTAATGAGTATTATTACTACTATTGAAATTTTCTCTAAATGCATTTGCCTTTCGGAGCCGGCATTAAACTGTAGGTCCTTTTCAATGAGTTTAAAAATAGAATCGGGTGCAGCTCATTGACTGAGAGAAGTCCCCATGTTCCTTCATGGAATGTTGTGGGAATTAATAATAAACAGAATTTTGCAGTAACTACAAGAATATTCGAAATTGATAATGAATTGCTATAAAAGGTGGCGCTTTGCGTTTGGTGCCATAGTTATGGTTTTGCAGTCATAAAGTAAAGTCGCGTTTAGGCGTAAATAAAGGTATTGTATAAACGAATATTAAGTGCAAGGTAAATAAGTTGCTGTATTAAGATAAACTGTATAAAGATAAATTAAGGAAGTAAAAGCTTTAAAACAACAACAACGTGCTTTTTATTTTATTTTACGCAAACTGAAAGAACTCAGACGTTTTAAAAAGGTTAAAATGTAACAATATGTTTAAACATTTATAACAGCGAAAACCACGAAAAAATATGCAAATAAAGGAACACTCAAAAAATTTGCACATATCACAACAGAGTGTCCAGAAATTAATTCAATCATCATTATACTGTAAAAATGGAGGCGTATCATAATGCGTTAAAAAATTAGGAAATCACTCTTCACGGACTTAGATAAAATATATTTTTTAAAGCTTATGAATATAATAATGAACGATTTTTTTCGGTTAATTCTCTATATTGTAGTAAGAGGGCTCTAAACTCAACTAATTTATATTAAAAATACTATGTATAAAAATTTTGTCAGAAAGATAGCTGCAATAACTTTATTTGTTTAAGAAATTTAGAAGTTTTGTTTTTTTAATTACTTTACAATATTATAAACAGAATAAAAAAGATAAATTAATTTAATTTCCTGTTTTTAATTTTTTTTCTACTTAAAAAAAACGCACTTACTCATATATATATATATATATATATATATATATATATATATATATATATATATATATAATTAATAGGCTAACACATTTCTCTGTACCCCTTTTACGCCCGTTCTACTGTACCAATTTTGAAAACATATATATGGAATTAAAGCTTTCTGTGTAGATGTGCACATATCTATTTTATTTAAATCGGTCCAGTACTTCAGGAGTAAAACGACTAAAAAATTCTTACTAACACACATAGAAAGAAAGAATATTTTTTTTGTGTAGCTACAAATAAAAAACAAAAGAGAATATGGTACGTGTGTCAGAGAATGACAAAAGTATGGTTTTGTGTATTTTTAAAGTATTGGTGGCCACACATGTATGAGTGAGTAAAGTTAAAAATAAAAAGATACCCATACACCACATATACAAAGCCAGCGCAGCTTAAATAACTACAAGTAGGAGTTGCGTGAAATGCCTGTCATAACGGTACTTACAAGTGTAAACTTTTTATGAGCATGGGTATATTTATACCTGGGTATGTGTATATATT
>JAKWBJ010000303.1:0-196374 GCA_023159175.1 Wohlfahrtia magnifica
ACTAATGGTTAGTATTTGTGTAACTTTCAATCTTATATTTTGTTATATGAGTTTTAAATACGATTTAATTGATGATTTTAAGCAAATAAAAGCAATATTTTTCGGTTTTTAACCCTATTAAAGGCATATAATGACAAACTCAATATCCACGAAATGTGGTAAGAGCGTAAGCAGAACACATAGAAGAACCGTGCAACAAATACTAATAAAAAATGAATATATATATTTTTATATTATTTGCTTATAATTTAGTTTATTTTCTTTAGTATGAACTGAATTTGTGGATTTCAATAAACAAAAAACATAAATATCTTGTTTAATTTCTATTCGAAACAAAATTAAAAAGCTGCTTTTAACAATACAATTGATAATTTGTCCATAAGCACACGATTGTAACTGTGCGTTAGGCGATTCAACTAATGGTTAGTGTTCATGTATAAAAAAAAGGTTACGGTTCTAGAGTTAATACATTACCATCAAACCTGTCTCTACAAAGTGATGGACAGAGGATTAGAGACGAAAAAGCTAATAACTTATAAAAATATTAGTATACAATAAAAATGAAACATATTAAAAAGTAAAATAAAAGTTGTTTTTATTTCATTAACAAAACGAAAAAATCAAAATGATTTTAAGAGGTACTTTTAAAAGGTATGTAAAATCAAAACTATTAAACTCAACTTAAGGCTAAAAAAGTAAAAGTTAAATTTCTTATTTTATTAATTAAAAATAATTAATAAATAATAATTAATAATAATTAATTAATAATAACATAAAATCCAGTCTTTTAAAACTCAACTTAAGGCTAAAAAATAAACGTAATACTTCATGTTCTATTAATAAAAAATAACAAAATTCAGTCCTTTTAAACGGAACATACGTTAGAACTTAAAGACTAAAAATAGAAAAGTAAAATATTTCATTAACAAAAGTCAAAAGATAATATAAAATTCAGTCTGAAAAAAAACATTAAAACTATAAAACTTAAAAACCAAAGGTATTTTGTGTGAAAATTCTTCAGCTATTATCTCTGTCTTTTTGGTACTCAAACTTCAGTAACTCGAGCTCCCACTGTTTTTTTCTTATATTGCTTGCAAGATGCCTTTATTTACACTTACGAACTCTTTTTTTTTAGGTCTATACCTGCATTTGCGACAGACTCGGTACCCTTTTCGATCGCTCTGTAAACACTTCCTAAGTTGCTAGCATTTTCTTTATCTATCTTTAGTAAGCTCGACTAATTTTGTATTCATTTCTAGTTTTCTTTGACTATCATCGTCCAAAAATGCTTTCATTCGATCCCTAGTGTTCTCCAATTTGCGCCTCTTCGGCGTGTTGCTTATCATAACTGGGGACATTAGACATTGTGATGATGTTGATGGCAATTCGCTTTCGCTTTCATTACCAGCTTCTTAGCTGAGACCAATTGCAACACCAGGAGGGTCTAATGCTTAAGATAGCATTATTTTTTTATATAAGACCAGCACCCAGGGGATGGTTTCTACTCATGCAGTGCATTGTGCTGGTACTAGGAAAATAGGTTATTGAAAGGAGGACAGAGGGAGTAGTGTTTATAGACGTTAAATTTAAATTTACTCATGTCGCAAGTGGCAGGAAATACTTTTGCTGGAAGATTATTCCACAACCGAACAGTGCGACCAAAGAACAAATTCTCCCTATAATGCGTTGTGCGATTTACTGGACAATCAACTGCAAAGGGATGCGCTCTACCAGAAATACAAGTACTACGTAAAAATATATGATTTTTGGGAATTAATTCCTTAACTTCATTAGAACACACTCCGTTATAGTACCGATAGAACAATGAAACACACGCCACATTGCGACGGTGCTCCAATGAATCGATAGAGTTGACTACCCTACCGTCATTGATGAGCATCTTCGCCCTCTCCTGTACGCGGTCAAGAAGCTCCAAAATAGACTTTGAAGCACCGGCCCATACATGAGAGTTGTATTCCATTTTGGGTCGGATATAGGTCTTGTAAATCTTAAGGAGATCAGATGGAGTGAAATATTTCTTGCACCGTCTCAAAAAACCAAGGCACTTGAATGCTTCTTTCGACACTTGAAATATGTGATCATTCCAACGAACGTCACAGTGAATTCTCATGCCCAGAACATCAAGAGCATCTGATTCCTCAATATCTACATTACACAGATGACAGAACACCACCACGTCTGTTTGTTAAAAAACAATATTGAGTCTTACGTGCATTAAAATCGACCCTGTTCGCACGACCCCAATCGGAGACCTTCACCAGGTCACTTGTGAGTGTGACGTTCATATTCATCCTTCTTGCCCCAACCTCCAAAAGGCTCGGTCTACGATCAAAGGAATATGAGTGACAAATGTTGCTGTCATCCGAAAAAGAGTAGATAGGATTAGAAGTGAGAAGGAGAAAGTCGCTAAGAAATATTAGAAAAAGAGTAGGAGAAAGAACAGAGCCTTGCGGTACCCCTAAGTTTGCTCTAAACTCGTCGTATGAGACCACTCTTATAGATCGATCTCTGAGAAAACTCGATATAAATCGAGAGAAGCGACTACCGATACCAAAAGCATTAAGTTTCGAAATGAGAGCCTCGTGCCAAATTCTATCAAACGCCTTTGAGATATCCAGAGCCACAACCTTACTCTCGCCAAAACCATGAGTGGACTTGTTCCACTTCTCCGAGAGCAACGCCAGTAAGTCACCAGTAGAACGGCCCTTTCTGAAACCGTACTGACGATCGCTAAGTAAATCGTTGGACCCCAGATATCCCTCAAGGTGGTGATTAATCCATAACCCTAGAGAGTGCGGAACAAACTGCTATTGGATGGTAGTTCTCAGGGTTACTAGCCTCGTCTTTTTGGGGATTGGCGTTACATTAGCAACCTTCCAGCCAGATGGAAAAATACCGGCGCGATATGAAGCACTGAAAAGGTGAACTAATGGACGCGTAGCCTCGAGAGCACTGCTTCAGGACCAGTGCTGGTGTGCCATCCGGCCCAGAAGAGTTGTTAACGTTGAGATTTGCAAGGACCCTTTTTACAGCACGAGCTCGAAAGAATATACTAGGCATAGTTACTGATACTCTTTCAAGTTCGGGCAGTGATTGAACGCTCTCCGGCAAGTGAGAATTACTTGCAAACATTTCGGCCAAAAAGTTTGCCTTTTCAACCGGGTTCGTGAATGTGTGGTCATTCTTTATAAGAGCAGGAACCGAACTAGCGTTCTTCCTCAGCCTTTTAATGAATGACCAAATGTTTTTACTTCCCCGCGGAAAAGTAAGAACTTTAGCACGAAGGCGCTGCTCGTATAAAGCCTTTTCGCGTCTAAGTACTGCGGCACATGAAGATCTCGCTTATTTGCGAAGCAAATCAGTGTGGGCACATTTGTTATTGCGCCAATTCCTGGATGCTTCCTCTCTGGATCTGACTGCCAATTTACACGTCAGATTAAACCAAGATTTGTTTCTAGGTTTAATCGAAAGCTTTTTGGATGGGACGAAAATATCCATCCATAGCCCTATATTCACTACCATTTCTGCCATGGCTTCGACGTTTGAGTCAAGGAAAAAAAATTTCCAATGAAAATGCCCAAAAAAATCGTTGAGCTCAGCCCAACGAGTATCCTCGTAGTTAAAAATAGAGCATTCCGTAGCCATGGGTGGAACCTCGCGAAAAGCAGTGGACGAGAATGAGGCAGAAACTGTGCAATGATCCGAATTTCCGAGAGGTGCAAGAACCTCAACCACATCCTTTTCCGGGTGTGTAGTGAGAAAAAGGTCGAGGGTATACGATATATGTGTAGGTTCATAAGAGTAAAATTGTCTCCTACGTATCAGTCAACTGATACTTGCAAAACGGTCCTCCACCGGTTGCCTTGGCCTTTGATTTATTATGCGCAAGTTTTTTCACGTCACGTTATCACTCAGCCCATGTCAATAAATTAGAAAACACCACAACTTTTGTGGTGGTGGTAATGCGCTGTTTAGTGATTCCCCCAAGTGTTGCCAAAGTGAATTCACCGTTGGCTTATCTTTCTTCTTAAAGCCCCTCACAAGGTCTGGATATTTTTCCATAAATGCGACCATAATGTAGTTTTGTGTTTTTTTTTTTTTTTTGTTTTCCCCTATAGATAGATATGTATAGTAAGAAAGGCGGTACCGAAAGTACCCCACCCAGAGACCACAGTGGTCCATTGTGGAAAGAAGGAAGGACAGAGAAATAAATAGGAGAAGAAAGAAAAGTGGCATACAGAAAGAGACGGATGCCCAAAGAGGACCAGGCATCACCTTAGGAGCCAGCTGAGATCTGATAGAATGCCCTCCAGGTCGCATATCCTAGCCCACGCAACGTCACCAAGACCCTCGAAAGAACCTCGGCCTAACAACCTGAGCCTGCGCCCATAAAGAGCCGGACACTGACAGAGGATGTGTTTCACAGTCTCCGGCTCCCCTGTATCGCTGCACACTCGGCAGAAAATAGGGGAGCCTGCTTCCCAAATCCCAGTCCTCGCCCTCAGAGCGCAGTGTTTAGTCACAAAGCCTATCAGAATCTTAAGAGATTCCCTCCTCCTAGAGCGGTCAGGTCGCGGCCACAAGAGCCAGGAGATTCTACAGTCTCCTCTGCTCCTCCACGCGTCCTCCCCTCTACGACGGGCCCAGGTATCAATTAAGCCCTCAAAGAAACCAAGCGGTGATTTCACCGACGCATCTACCTGTCCTACACCACAAGCCGCGCCCGCTCTTGTGACTTCATCTGCAATCCCGTTACCCCTTACGCCAGCATGCCCCGGAACCCAGCACAAGAGCGACGCAAGGGTACTCCTGCACAATGCAACCAGCCTTGAGCTGACATGGCGACCAGTCAGCGCCTTAATAGCCGTCTGACTGTCCAAATAAAAGACCACACCATCCCCCACAGTAGCCAAGTCGCGAAGACGCTCAGCTGCTCTGAGAACAGCGAAGATCTCGCCCTGAAAAACACTGTACTCATTCGGGAGTCTAAAGGACAATTTAATGTCATTTTCCACCATGTAGATTCCCGCGCCAGTGCCCTCTCCTCGGTCTTAGATCCATCCGTAAAGATGGCGTGGCCGCCAAAAAGTCAACGCCACGCCAAGACTCTCTATCTGGAAAAACTACCACAGGGCATAAGCCGAAGTCGCACTCCCTGACCTTATAGTCCGTTGAACCAGCACAGGTCACCGAATGCGCACCCCAGTCAAGTCCCTCCGAAATGGCAGTGTCCATAACCCAGGCCCCCTTCAAAAATCCTCAAGAAACTCCTAGCAGCTCTTCCCTTCACCACAACCTCAAGGTCAGGCCCAGGATAATGTCTGGCGCTGCCTGAGGAATACTCCTAAAGGCACCAGATATGCCCAAAGCAACACACCTATGTACCTTATTTAGAAGCTTTCTCCGACTGACATTTTCCAAGGCTCTCCCCTATATGTTAATAAAGAAATAATCCTTTTATATTTATTTTTATAATATAAGCATAAATTTACTTACATTTGCACAAAATATCTAATTTTTACTTAACAAAAACAAAAGAAATGTGTACATATTTGTATACATATATACATTATCATATACATTATTGTTATATATACATTATTATATTTACATTATTATATTAATATATATTATTAATTTTGATTAACTCCTGAATGGAATGGAATATCAAGCACATGTAATCTTTTAAGTCTTAAGGTTGGATCACACGATTGTTCTAATGCACCAATAATTAGTGTATTTTATAATGCCAATCGTGTAATTATGCAATTTATTGGCCCATACGGCAACTCACTATATTATTGTGCTTATTTATCCCAATAAAATGCAACCCTGGTACGACAATCGTGTGAAAGCTTTATCGGCAATCATGCTCCAATCTAAATTCCAAAAATACACCAATATTTATTGCATTCTGATGTGGCAATTGAGGAAGACAATAATCACCGATTTTTATTTTCTAATTGATTTCTCTCTTTAAAAAATACGTGTTTATATGGTATTTATAATTGTCATCTCATAACATATGCATTATTTAAATTATTTATATGTAAAAATGACTCACAAACTTCCACCATTTCTTTTTTTCATTATTTTTACTATTTTTATCAATCAGACACCTGATAATCAAAGCCGACGCAATTTTAATTTTTTAGAGAACAAATAATCTTTACTTTAGAGAATTAAATATAATTTGTAATTATATTCCAATTTAAATAAATAAATATATTAGTGAATTAATTTTTTTTAATTTATTGAAATGTTTTCTCATATGCACCATCAATGGCCCTTCTTGTAAGCCAATCTCTTACCCACACACTCCTTCTTTCCTTTGTTTTGTATTTCTTTTTATTTATTTGTTCAGTAAATATCCTTGATATAAATAAAGAGGACGCTATTTTTTTTTAAAGAACGAACCATTTTAAACACCAAAAAAAAAAAAAAAATAAATAAATAAATATATTTAATGTAGCACAACAGAGTTGCCGTAAACTAGAACAATCGTCTGACAGCGTTTGGACAATTATTGTCAAAACATGATTTCGCGCCATCTTGTGACAATAAATTTTGTATAAAATAAGACAACCGTGTGAATACTGAATTAGCTTGTTTTCTAAACTTAGTTCCGAACGAGTACCTAAAAGCCAATACATTTTTTTGGTCTTTATATTGAAATGCTCTCTCTTAGCTTTAACATGATTCTTCCATATGAGCCTTTTATCAAAGTAACTTTTATTAACTTTTATGTTTCATTTTTGTAACCATATTTCAATTAAAGAAATCTATTTTGTACCATCGAAGAAGCTTCTATTGGTGACTCATTGGAATAACATTAGCAGTATTATCTGCATATGTCGCTACAGTTATATTGTCCATTCTAAGCATATCTGATGTATAAATGGTGTATAGGATAAGACCTAAAAACACTTCCAAAGGGAGAATCATCTCCATTGACATTGACGAAGAAAGATCTCTCATGCAAGTATGATTTAAATAGCAAATAATAAGGTGGTAGAATTTGTTTTATTTTATGTAAAAGGTCAGAGTGCCACACTTTATCACATGCTTGACCTATGTTTAAAAAACAGCTAAGCAATATTGTTTTTGGAAAAGAAACAGTAATTTTTTGCAATCCTTGCATTTATAAAATCACACCCTGGTGATTTTGTGCTATTTAATTCTTTTATTGTGTTTTCAACTTCCAGAGAAGAAATGCTTTTAATAGGTCGATCCATTTGACATGGAATATCGAGAACCTTTGCACCTTTTTGAGATTGATTGTATATATTAAGTGGTGTAAAGGTTTTCTCTAAGTGATTCTTAAACTCGTTGGTTTTACTTACATTAGACCTACACTATCTACTATTTTTATATATTCTACGCAAGATACGCTTATTCCTAATGAGCTCTCTTAATTCATAAAATATTGCAAAACTTTCGCCTGATCTTCTAGTTTTTTGTGGGGTAGAGTAAGCAGCTCCATATTAATATTTTCTATCGCATCATCTATTTCGAAATCATTTTGAAGTGAAACATTCATTGAGTATCGGTTTACCAATACGTTGGCCTGCCAGTTGACAAAGTAGAGTAGTGATTTTGCATTATGCATTTGTAAAGCTTTTGGCTGATATAATTTTAGAGAATCATGCAACTTACGTTTAGCAAGTACGGTCTGCAAACAGCATTATTTTCATCACTCAGGCTTACTTCACCAGTGTCCATTCTGGCAGTAAAACAATTTTTTTTACATTAATTTTAGTCATTTTACTTTGTTTTAAATAATATTGTGCTGTATTGTTTTTATGATTTTTTTTGCTATATTGTTTTTATGCTGTATTGCTTTTATTGTCTTTTTTCACTTTTTTACACACTTTTTCGTGTGAGATGCAGCATTTGCTGTATGCTGTAGGTTTTATTGTTTTAAATTACTGTCTGTTCTCAGTACCTAAACAAATTTTGAGTCAATATACTTCTATTCACTATGAAGGTCAATTGAATACTCAAAACATAAAAATAAAACACAAAACTCCATTATGGTCGCATTTATGGAGAAATATCCAGACCTTGCGAGGGGATTTACGAAGAAAGATAAGCCAGTGGTGGATTCGCTTTAGCAACAATAGGGGGAATCACTAAACAACGCATGCCCACCACCACAAAAGCTGTATTGGGTTGTTTAATTGTTTTGTTTTTTTTTATAGACATGAACTGAGTGAAAAAGCGACGTTAAAAAACTTGCGCATAATAAATCAAAGGCCGGGGTGGAGGACCGTTTTTCAAGTATCAGTTGACTGATACGAACGTGACAATTTTACGCTTATGCTGTCTTAAACAATCTTTAGACCCTCCTGGCGGTGCACTTGGCCCCAGCAAAGAAGCTTGTGATGAAAGCGAAAGTGAATTACCATCAACACCATCACAACGTCCAATGTCCCAAGTTATGATAAGCAACACGTCGAAGAGGCGCAAATTGGAGAACACTGGGGACCGACTAAAAACGTTTTTGGACGACGATAGTCAAAGAAAACTAAAAATGAATACAAAGTTGGAAGAGTTTACTAAAGATAGAAAAAGAAAATGCTAGCAGCTTACGACGTGTTTAGAGAGCAATCGAAAAGGGTACCGAGTCTTTCGCAAATGCAGTTACAGACCTAAAAAAGGGTTCGTAAGTGTAAATAGTGACATATTGCAAGCAATGCAAGAAAAATGGGATAAAAGAAAACAGTTGGAGCTCGATTTACTGAAGATTGAGTACCAAAAAGACAGAGATAATAGCTGAACAGTTTCACACAAAATACCTTTAGTTATTAAGTTATAAGGTTTTTTTCAGGCTGAATTTAATATTATCTTTTGACTTTTGTTAATGAAATATATAATTTTACTTTTTTATTTTTAGTTTAAGTTCTAACTATGGTCCGTTTAAAAGGACTGAATTTTATGATATATTTTATTTTTTTTTTTTTCAATTAATAAAACATGAAGTTTTAATTTTACTTTTTTAGCCGTAAGTTGAGTTTAAGTTTTGATTTTACATACCTTTTATATGTATGTACCTCTTATAATCACTTTGATTTTTTCGCTTTGTTAATGAAATAAAAACAACTTTTACTTTTCAATCTGTTTCATTTTTATTGTGCACAAATATTTTTATTTTATTTCGTCTCTAATCCTCTGTCCTTCAGTTTGTAGAGACTGTCATGTGATGTTGAAGCTACTTCAGCCTCGTTATAGCTTCTGCAAATGTTGTGCAGCACGCAGCAGGAATTTATATTTCTTACAACTTTCTGTGGATTGTAATGCAATGTGCTCATTAAACAACGAAATCGGATTTTCAACACTCATATTGCTCGCTCTACAATATTACAAGCCCACGAATGAGCCATATTGAATTTGTACTCTTTTTCGTTAAAACTTTCACCTCTATATGGCGATAACAAAAAAGGCTCAATGCATTAACCACAATCCCCCAATAATATTAAAGTCCGGTCTCCTGACTCATATTTTCTAAGGCAATATTGAGCCGGGATACCGTGCATCCACCGCTCGAATTTTCATATCATGGTCACAAATCTGAAAATACATACATAAATGCATTTGCATACATATGTACACAAATATTAAAATTGAGTTTGTACTATACTTACAAGTATGGCATTCATACTAAAATATGCTTTTCGATTGAAGTATATAAATGCTCATTAAAACTGGGTTTAATTATTTTTATTTGTGTCCCGTCGACGCAACCAGTTATTGAAGGAATTTTATATTCGTTATAAAAATAATCCCATTACCCATTGAGGACAAATAAACCGCACCTTAAGCACATCATCTAAAATTGTAGATACTGAGCTTCTACCTAGAGATATGCTGGAGTCGTTTCCAGCAGATCTCTGATAGGATCCTTCGGCTAAAAATCGCAACGTATAATTTGGAATGGGTGTTCTTGTATTGTTTCTAAAGACATACGGAAGGCGTCTTTGTGTAAGCGATAATAAGCTATAAATTTGCGAAGCGGCTTTAAATGTGAATGTACCGCATAAAATATTCATTCATATGTATTTACTCTGCTTACAGCAATTCAGGTGGATTGCTGCAATCTCATAATTTTCTTCTTTTTACCTTCTCAGAACACTCTTTTTCCAATAACAAATATGCGACAACATTAGTAGTCATTTTATCTGTTTATATATTGTTATAACTTTATTATTTTAATAAAAATACAGCGATTTTTAATATTTTTAATAAAAACACTACATTTTATCACGAAGTTTATAATAAAAATTGTAAACAAATACGCAAATGTAAACTGATTGGAACATTGGTTTTGCTTTCATTCGAAGATACCAAAACCGACCTGGTTTTGTTATATGTATATATATTCATTCATTTATTTGTTTATATTTAAAGGGTCCGCCAAATAAATTTTTTTTTTTTTTTTTGAAAATGCTATAAAAAAAACTACTGAATATTTTCTCGAATTTTTTTATTTGAAAGTACAATCCTTCCGGTTAATAATGGAAAATAATTTCATTCAAATGGCTGCCTCGGCTGGCCATTCAGTAGCCTACACGATCGGTCCAATTTTTAAGCACATTATCGATTGTGTGCAGCTGTATTTCACCAATAGCTTCACGAATAATGTCCTTTAAAGCGTCAATTGCCTCTGGCTTGTTGGCGTAACACTTATCTTTGACGTGTAATATAATGTAACGTTCACCAAACCGAAATAAGGTGATAGATGGTAATTTTTACTTAATTCTATGGGATCAGATAGAAAGGACTGCGGGAGCCATTGATATGCTAGCTAATCAGTCGGGATGGGGGAGTTCTTGTCCTCGCTTACCTTAATCCTCTCTTTAATACAATAAAAAAAATTATTATAGACTCCCTGATTTCAAACTAAACTACCCTATTCTAAATGGACCTTTTATGACTAGAAATCTAATCAAGAAACAAACTAAACCCCTTAATTCTAGTCATCTCTGAACTTTAACTCAAACGCGAACAAATCCTACCATAGCCTAATAACATTAAATAACCCCGCTGGTATTGGGTGCTAATGCCTCATAACCCACTCCTTCCTCTGCTCTAGTGGCCTATAATTCCAATTATCTAGAGCCCCACTAATATTAGGCATCCCTGATGTCATTGGGAGCTAACGCCTCACTACCCTCACCTACCATTGCTCTATTGGCGTACAATTCCTGTTTCATAGAGCCCCAATACGTTTTTCTACTCTATCCAATCAAATCATCAAAAGAAGACCACACAAGCGTTATTTACAAATTCATATTGAAAATCTTATTTTATTCAAAAATCTATCATCTTAAAAATAAATATATAATAGTTAATAGCTATCATTTAAATTCTTAAATATTACGCATTTTCCTGATTATTAAAATCTAATGTTATTATATATATTCAAAATCTCAAATACAAATGTTTACGATACATCGGTAATTTTAACTGAATTTAATAACAAATTGACCCATAGTGCAATTCTATTATATGCAAAAGAAATGCGAACATATGATTTAAAAAGTAAATATATAAAAGAAAAAATTTCAAGTTCAAGGCTATTGCTTCATGTAAACATCAAAAGGAGAGTTCTGTTAATAACTTAACATGTTATTAATAGAATACAACAGAATTGAAATTGAGAGTGGTCATTATAACAACACTAATCAATGTTAATTTTAAAACAACGTAAACATTACTTTAAAAGAAAGTAAGCAAAGAAATGTCAACTAAAGATCAAACAAAAGTATTGTTTTTGCTTCCATTTAACATTTTACCCGCGTATATTATTAATAAGAAATAAAAATGTTTTGTTTCACTTACCAACGTGTTCCTGATCTTGTAGAAGGCCTTCTGCAACGACTTTGAACATGTTGTACCAGTTGCTAAATATGAATGGGATGTTTTTTTTTTTTTTTTAATAAAAAAATAATATGTTGCTTATAATTCCTTTTGCATGTTGAGATGGTCTATTGTTTTTGTATTGTTTAGATGTTTGGATACTTTATGTTGAGATGTTAATTTAGGTAATTTAGGGATTTATATATCATCATTTTTGTTTTGAGATTTTGTTTGATTTTAAATATACATTTTTAAACTATGTTTTATAGAGATTTTTGTTTCTTTTTAAGAGAATTATTTAGTTTTTAATTAAGTAAATTTTTAGCAAAATTCATAGAAAAATGTTAAATATCTTTATAGCAAGATTTATAGAAAAAGTTGTAGGAAAATAGTTATTAAAAATTTATGCATAGTAAAAGGTTTATATTAGATTAAAAAAAAAACAAACATTAGGTTTAATTCGATTTAGGAAATTTTAGTTGGTTGATGACAGTAATCTCGCTAAATAAACATCTCTACGAGAGCGATCACACTTTATATATACCAAACTTGCTGTACATTCCACTCGTTGCCGACCACCGAAAAAAGAGTTGAATAGCAGTTACATTAAAGCTGGGGGAGAAGATTGCCTCATATAACCTATATGAGGTTCTTCAAACCCCAAACTAGGTTAAGCAACCAAGCGTTCTTTCTATTTAAATATAATATCCTTTCTGCTTTAAAACTAGAAAATACAACAAAAGAAGACGTCGTCGTGTGATGTATCTGTGGATGATTTTCCGTGGACAATCCCACGTGATTTGCCCATAAAACCTTAAAAAAAATAAACTTCATCAAAACCTACGTAAAAGAATCTATATAAGTTATGGTTATATATAAAAAAAATTTACCTTCAATAAAGCGATTTCTGTGGATGTATTTCCGAAGACCAAAATAAAAGAAACGAGGATCAAGATTTGATCTTATTTCTCCTGCGTGGACGACTCCACGTGATTTTCTAAACCCTTAATAATTGAATTAATTTCTTTTAAATTTGCGCACCAAAAATCTAACCAAAAACTATTTAAAATAAATTTACCTTAAACAATATTAAAATAGAACGTTTGAAGCGTCGATTCCTGTGGATGTTCTTAAACGTCCTTAACCATTTGTCCTCAGATTAAAAATATTGTTCCCGATTATATAAATCGGAATTCGCCACTAAAGAACGTCTGTTCTTGTCGAAGGTAAGAAGGAAAAGGAAGTTTGAAATCAACTTCTTGACGACCATGCTTTTGACATTTCTTATTTTATTTTATGTTTTTTTTTTTTTTTTTTGCGCTATCTAAATGCCACGTCATCAAATGTCAAAAAACGAGACTCTATTATATTGCCACTGAGTAATTAATTCCTAAAAATTTTAAACTTTCTCGATCATCGTACAAGAATCTTCAAGCCCAACATTATCAAATTTAATTTGCGCAAACTAATTTAGCTAAGATACAAACCACTGTTACTTACATATGTATGAAAGAGAACCATCTCTCGATCAATTGTCATTTGTTTCATTGCTTAATCAAAACAAAAGCAAAAATACAAATTTATATATGACAAATTTTAAAACATATGTTTTTCTTTCTTTTTGTGAATGTTTCTTTGTGTGTAATGTTTTATAATCCTGTAATATTATAAAACATTAGAGTCAGAAATACTCGAGGATTACAACATCAAGAAGATAAGTATATACATCTATTTTTAAACTTCAAAAATTAGTCATTTCTTTTTTCTAATAGGTAAAACTCGAACCATGTCTGTTTAGTAAATATTGGTCTTAACAAACCATTTCCCTTCATCAACAAATGGGATTAAATTGGAGAAGATAATAATGCAATGTATATAAGGGGGCAGAAATATAAGCAAGCTGTGTTCCTTCTTTTTTTTTCTGATTAGAAAGAGAATGTGAACGCTGAAGGGTTTGTATGCAACGTCCACCACAAAACCGGGTAATTCTTGAGATTTCGATAAAGAATTAACAGGAAAAAGGACGTTAGGATCTTATGTCTTTGCCGTGAAATGTACCGACAAGTTTTCCTTGAAGATCTTCAAGCACATAATAATGATTTCCTAGTTTTTCTCGTATACGGGCTTTTATAAACAATGTTGATAATTTTGCATTAAAATTCTTTTCTTGGCTACTTTGTGCAAAATTTCTCCGATATACTTCTTGGTTTACCTGAAATTGTTGTGGTTTTGTTCTCAAATTATATTGTTTAACATTCTTGTCATACGCTTGTCTTATATGTTTACGCAATTCATTTCTTATAAGCTGTAGCTGATCTTCACGATGTAATTTGGCAGTTGGTTCATCTAATTGTTTTAAATTTCTCAACAATTCATATGAAGACGCGTGTGTAACCATTTCAAATCCGAATAGAGCTCGATAAGGAGAATTGTTAATAGATTGATGATATGAGTTACGTAGTGCGCAGCTAATCGCACTTAATTTTTCATCCCAGAGCCTATGATCTTTCTTTAAATAAGCTCTGATTCCAGCAATCAACGAGCGATTAACTCTTTCCGACGCGTTTGATTGCGGAGAATAATACGCGGTATATGTGTGTGTAATCCCATAAGAAGTGAAAAATGCATTTAAGTCGTTAGATTTAAATTGACTTCCATTATCACTAACGATTACTTCAGGCACACCATATACGTGGAAAATATTTTTTTCTAAAAATTCTTTAATTGCTGTTGACGTAAACTTACGTAAGGGACATAGCCAATGAAATTTTGTCAAGTGATCAAGAACTATAAGAAGACCTATAAAACCTGAGTTACTTCGGGGATATGGACCAAGAATATCTATGTATAAGCGTTGAAATGGACGAATTGAGATAGTTTGTCTTCCCATTGGAGGCTTCATAATAAAGTTTGGTGCTTTAGTAGTCTTACAAACATCACAATTCCTTACATAGTTTCTGAAATCGCGTACCAATCCAGGCCAATAGAAATTTCTTCTTATTAATTCCAAGGTTTTTAGCATACCGCCGTGAGCTGATATTGGATTATCATGGGCTCTTCTTATAATATCGTTACGCAATCTAATTGGTATCCAAAGCTTCCATGCTGAATTTTCCTGATCGGTTTCACCAGTGTAATGTTCAGTTCGAAAGTAAATAAATGTATCTATAATTTTCACATCTGGGTATCTTGACGGATCTAAATTAACTTTTTCTTTTATCTCTATGTAATCACTATCTCCAAAACATGGAGAATTCAAATCTATTTCGGGTTCTGACATCTCAAGGGTTGAAACTTCCTCTATAGGAATTCTCGACAACGCATCGGGTACTATATGATCTTTACCTTTTCTATGTTTAACCGTAAATTTATATCCTTGCAGTTTAAAGACCCACCTTGCCAATCTACCACTAAGGTCTGGTTGTTTCATTAACCATGCGATACTGGAATGATCCGTCACTACCTCAAATTCTTGCATCTCTATATAGCATCGAAATCTTTTAATGGCTTCTAGAGCTGCCAAACATTCTTTCTCGGTAACGCTATAATTACGCTGCGCTGTAGTCAATTTCTTACTCATGAATGCAATGGGTTTTTCTTGGCCTTCGTCATCCAATTGCACCAGAGCTGCACCTATGCCATAGTCACTGGCATCACAATGTAAATAGAACTTCTTTGAAAAATCTGGATTCGAAAGAATGGGAGCGGTAGTTAACAATCCTTTAATTTTATCGAAAGCTTGTTGAGCCTCCTCTGTCCATTTAAATTTAGCTTTAGTTGACAATAGTTGAGTTATAGGATACGCTATAGTAGAAAAGTTTTCTACAAATCTACGATACCATCCTGCAAGTCCTAAAAAACCACGTACCTGTTTTAAATTTTTTGGTACAGGCCAATTTGTTATAGCACTAATCTTCTCTGGGTCTGTGGTTATACCACCATGCCCGATTACATATCCTAAGTAATTAACACGAGTTACACAGAATTTGCTTTTCGAGATATTTAATGTTAAATTCGCTTTGCGAAACTGAGAGGAAATTCTTATTAAGACTTCAAGGTGTGATTGAAAATCTTCCGATACAATGATTAAATCATCAAGGTATCCAAATACGCAATATCTAAGGTCTGCTGGTATTATCTCGTCCATTAAATGGCACATAGTTTGCGGTGCGTTGCATAGACCAAATGGCATGACGACAAACTGGTAGAGCGGTCTGCCAGGGATAGTGAAAGCTGTTAGTTGCTTAGATGAATCATCTAACGGTATCTGCCAATATGCGTCCTTCAAGTCCAACTTGGATATAATGTTGCTTTTTGGCAACCTTGCGAAAATACCTTCAAGATTCGGTAACGGATACGCATCTTTTTTCGTTACTAAGTTTAATTTTCGAGCATCCAAACATAATCGTACCTTGTTTGGTTTTATTACCAACCTCATTGGTGAACTCCAAGGGGACGTTGATTTTACGATAACCCCTAAGGCTAACATACGGTCTATTTCACCATAGATTAACTTTTCTACCGCAGGCGAAACAGGGTAAAATCTCTGCTTGATTGGTGTTGCGTTGTTCACATCAATAGAATGTTTAATTAAAGTTGTTCGGCCTAAGCCTTCTTTTTCAAAATTTGGAAAAAGATTAATAACGGCATTTAATTGTTGATGTTGAGATTTATTGAGTGGAAAATTGTAATTATCGATAGAAGAACTTGCTGTTTTATCCGAAAAAATTTTGTCCTTTTCAAGTGGAATTTGTAGAGCGAAATCACTGATGGATAAATCATTTAAAGCAATAATATCAGCAGAATTATTTAATTCAGGGAACAAGTTAAAGGTCTTACAAAAATCTATACCAAGAATGAGACGTTGTTTAATAGAAGGAATTATAAATAATTTTAGTTTATTAACACGATCTTTAAATGTTACATCGGCTTCAAGCCATCCTAGTACAGTTTGTGATTGTCCATCTGCAGTTTTCACATATGATTTGCATTTTAAATAATTTGAATATCTTGAAAAATCTATTTCAGCCAATTTTGCGCCTATACACGATATATAAGCTCCTGTATCTAGTAAACCATATTCGTTGAAATCGAGAAAAGATATCTTTGCATAATATCGCATATCCTTTGGATTAGATATTATAGTTGAAACAAGAAATTTTCTACATATCCTTTTTAATTTGTAATGTTTTCTAATTCGAATTGTTGATCTTTTCGGTTTATTTTTAATACACGTATTAAGAGCAGAAATATTCAAAATCTTATTTCTTTTCTCTAAATATATTTCCATACGCTTATGATACGGTAATCTAGGACATAAAATAGGTTTGTTTTTATCTTTAATAGTGCCATCCGAATTTATTGAATAATTTTCTTTCTTGAGTATAGTCACTGGTTTTGAATTGGGTAAGATATTGTGTTTGTCATAGCCGGTAATATTAAAGTCACATTCGGTAGAGTTATTTTGACAATCCGAAGAAAGTTTCAAATTTGTTAAGTTTCGTCTTTCTGTAGCACAACTGGACGAAAATTTTTCGAAAAATTCTGCTTTTTAACAGCACACTTCACGCAATTAGGCTTATAAACTTGTTTTGTACCACAGCCATAGCAAAAGATTGTTCTATTTTGTAAACAGTCTTCCCAATGATGACCAATCTCATCACAGTTCCAACATTTAGAAAGAACTTCTGGTTTTTTAACAGCGTTGATGTAAACAGAAGGGTCTTCATTGTGTTCCATTAAATCCTGGTCACTATCTTCTACAATTTCTGAGATTCTTCTAGGGAAATACTGATGCTGATTGCGAGACATAAAATTCCTTTTGACATGTTCCTCACTCAAAAAATGTTCACGCATTTGCACAAGTTTTCTCAAGTGTGAAATAGAATGTACTGGAACGTAGAGTAAATCTTGTCTGATCTCCGGTCTCAAATTACGGGCGAGTGTTTCAATCAATTCCATCTCTGACAATGGTGAAGGCAATTTATCCATGATCGTGGAAACAGCTTCAAAGAACAAATCAAAATTTTCACCAGGTTTCTGTTTACGGTTTCTAATTTCTTCCCTTATATCAAAACTAGATCTAAAATCACGATATTGACAACGTAATGCATCGCAAAAGTCATTCCATTCTATATTCTGGACTTGTTTATGATACCGCCAGTACCAGTCTCGAGCTTTACCACTTAACAAAATATGTAGATTACGACATATAATAGTAAAATCACTATTAAAATTATCTTTAGTTAAAGATCTCAAGCGGTACAAAAATTCTTCGACATTCAGTCCTGATGGCGAACCATCAAATTTAAGGTTCCAATTTTGTATAATAGAAGTTATTTTATCTGCTTTTAAGGTATTATTTGAATAATTATTAAAAGGAAACAAAGAATTTGAATTTTGACTATTTTGTTGCACGGATTCTGTCCGTCTACGATTATCTTCTGAATTATTACTCAAATTAAGATTATGATTCGAAGATGTTTCACGAATATCATTTCCTTGATTTCTGTTAACGTCTGGTGTGGGTAACAAATTCAAGTGATGCAACAGTCTAGTGACTTGCTGTTCAATCAACTTATTGATCTCCTGATAATCAATATTACTCGAAAGGTTTTCACGAATAGGTGTTCGAACATTCTGACGATCTGTATTTCGCTCTGGAGTAGCAAAATTTTCTTCAGTTACATTAGCAACAGCAAAGCTTACCTGTTGGGAAGTTGATGAATCTTGAAATAAATTTCTAGTCGTACTTCGAGTTGAATATTGCTTTGAAAATGCTCCCCTTGGTCTACCTTTAGCATCCTTAGCTAACCTAGATTTCGATTGAATAACTAATTTGCGAAGCTCACTAAGCTGACATGCTCTTTTGCATACGGGGCATTCCGAATTAGTCGACAAATAATTTTCAATACAAAGTCTGTGAAAAGCGTGGCTACATTCATTTACGATTATACAATCCTGACCTTCTATCATAGTTTCTTTGCAAATCTGACAAGCCGAAGGTTCAATTGACATTGTCGCTACCGAAAGTGGAGGTGGTGGTGGAGATCGATCCAACGACATGATCAAAATAGTGAATTAAAAAAAATTTAAATCGAAAAAACTTATAAATTTGCCACACGAAAACCTAAGTTTTATGAAATTCAAATACGAAAAGAAGAAATATTCAAAATTAACCTTTTGTATACTACATAATAAAACAAATTCTTGATATCACGAAACTAAATTTTGTATTAAACAAATTGACGAATTAAAATAAAAGAAGATTCAAAATTTTCAGTTGAAGAAATGAAGTATAATATGAATTTGAATGATCAAACAGTTTAAGTCTCGACTTATTAAGATATAAGAAAATATTTTAAAAATAAAAACATATAGTCATTTAGGTGTAATGCATCAATTTAAATTCGGAAACTTCGAAAAAAAAAAAACAATTGCCGGTTAAATCTTTTTCTTAAAATACTCTATAATATCAATTACTTTTTATCAACCAAGACAAATTTTCATTCACAAATTGTGGTTTCTTTCCAAGTGATGATGTTGATGTGGATAGAGTTAAATAGGCTATTAAAATATCAGGATTCATTCGAGGATACAAAACTGGTCTATAGAGCAAAATACAAAATTTATATTTATATAAAAAGCAAACTCATCAGCAATAGATATATTTTTTTTTTTTCGACTATATAAACTCCTTAATATCAGGGACATTAAAACGACTTCGTCATATTAATGTATTCCAGTAGATACCAAAGTGGCTGACCACTAGAATGCAATTCCTTACAGATACAAAGTCTGTATCAAGCTATCTTGAAGCAAAAATTTGTGTTGATATGGTTTCACAAATCATGAAAAGTACATTCACCTCCTTAACGGTTAGCCTATTCGATTGACAAATACTCAAATAGCTAATTATTCCAGTTAATTCGTGAGTGTTATTTCACAAAAAATTTTGCCATACCAAAACAATTTACGCTTCAAGTTTTTACTGAACTCTAAAATGTATAAGTAACAAAACAAAAAAGATATAGAGCCGTCTCGAAACAAAAATGTTAACTTCGGGCATTGACCATTCTGATTCAAGTGACACAACAGAAATGTTTCAATCGAGCCACACGTTGGAAAACAGTAATGTTCCAATTCGGCCAACAGTAATGTTCCAATTCGAGCACACGATGGAAAACAGTAATGTTCCAATTCGGCCAACAGTAATGTTCCAATTCGAGCACACGATGGAAAACAGTAATGTTCCAATTCGGCCAACAGTAATGTTCCAATTCGAGCCCCACGTTGGGCGCCATTTTTTCTGTAATATAATGTAACGTTCACCAAACCGAAATAAGGTGATAGATGGTAATTTTTACTTAATTCTATGGGATCAGATAGAAAGGACTGCGGGAGCCATTGATATGCTAGCTAATCAGTCGGGATGGGGGAGTTCTTGTCCTCGCTTACCTTAATCCTCTCTTTAATACAATAAAAAAAATTATTATAGACTCCCTGATTTCAAACTAAACTACCCTATTCTAAATGGACCTTTTATGACTAGAAATCTAATCAAGAAACAAACTAAACCCCTTAATTCTAGTCATCTCTGAACTTTAACTCAAACGCGAACAAATCCTACCATAGCCTAATAACATTAAACAACCCCGCTGGTATTGGGTGCTAATGCCTCATAACCCACTCCTTCCTCTGCTCTAGTGACCTATAATTCCAATTATCTAGAGCCCCACTAATATTAGGCATCCCTGATGTCATTGGGAGCTAACGCCTCACTACCCTCACCTACCATTGCTCTATTGGCGTACAATTCCTGTTTCATAGAGCCCCAATACGTTTTTCTACTCTATCCAATCAAATCATCAAAAGAAGACCACACAAGCGTTATTTACAAATTCATATTGAAAATCTTATTTTATTCAAAAATCTATCATCTTAAAAATAAATATATAATAGTTAATAGCTATCATTTAAATTCTTAAATATTACGCATTTTCCTGATTATTAAAATCTAATGTTATTATATATATTCAAAATCTCAAATACAAATGTTTACGATACATCGGTAATTTTAACTGAATTTAATAACAAATTGACCCATAGTGCAATTCTATTATATGCAAAAGAAATGCGAACATATGATTTAAAAAGTAAATATATAAAAGAAAAAATTTCAAGTTCAAGGCTATTGCTTCATGTAAACATCAAAAGGAGAGTTCTGTTAATAACTTAACATGTTATTAATAGAATACAACAGAATTGAAATTGAGAGTGGTCATTATAACAACACTAATCAATGTTAATTTTAAAACAACGTAAACATTACTTTAAAAGAAAGTAAGCAAAGAAATGTCAACTAAAGATCAAACAAAAGTATTGTTTTTGCTTCCATTTAACATTTTACCCGCGTATATTATTAATAAGAAATAAAAATGTTTTGTTTCACTTACCAACGTGTTCCTGATCTTGTAGAAGGCCTTCTGCAACGACTTTGAACATGTTGTACCAGTTGCTAAATATGAATGGGATGTTTTTTTTTTTTTAATAAAAAAATAATATGTTGCTTATAATTCCTTTTGCATGTTGAGATGGTCTATTGTTTTTGTATTGTTTAGATGTTTGGATACTTTATGTTGAGATGTTAATTTAGGTAATTTAGGGATTTATATATCATCATTTTTGTTTTGAGATTTTGTTTGATTTTAAATATACATTTTTAAACTATGTTTTATAGAGATTTTTGTTTCTTTTTAAGAGAATTATTTAGTTTTTAATTAAGTAAATTTTTAGCAAAATTCATAGAAAAATGTTAAATATCTTTATAGCAAGATTTATAGAAAAAGTTGTAGGAAAATAGTTATTAAAAATTTATGCATAGTAAAAGGTTTATATTAGATTAAAAAAAAAACAAACATTAGGTTTAATTCGATTTAGGAAATTTTAGTTGGTTGATGACAGTAATCTCGCTAAATAAACATCTCTACGAGAGCGATCACACTTTATATATACCAAACTTGCTGTACATTCCACTCGTTGCCGACCACCGAAAAAAGAGTTGAATAGCAGTTACATTAAAGCTGGGGGAGAAGATTGCCTCATATAACCTATATGAGGTTCTTCAAACCCCAAACTAGGTTAAGCAACCAAGCGTTCTTTCTATTTAAATATAATATCCTTTCTGCTTTAAAACTAGAAAATACAACAAAAGAAGACGTCGTCGTGTGATGTATCTGTGGATGATTTTCCGTGGACAATCCCACGTGATTTGCCCATAAAACCTTAAAAAAAATAAACTTCATCAAAACCTACGTAAAAGAATCTATATAAGTTATGGTTATATATAAAAAAAATTTACCTTCAATAAAGCGATTTCTGTGGATGTATTTCCGAAGACCAAAATAAAAGAAACGAGGATCAAGATTTGATCTTATTTCTCCTGCGTGGACGACTCCACGTGATTTTCTAAACCCTTAATAATTGAATTAATTTCTTTTAAATTTGCGCACCAAAAATCTAACCAAAAACTATTTAAAATAAATTTACCTTAAACAATATTAAAATAGAACGTTTGAAGCGTCGATTCCTGTGGATGTTCTTAAACGTCCTTAACCATTTGTCCTCAGATTAAAAATATTGTTCCCGATTATATAAATCGGAATTCGCCACTAAAGAACGTCTGTTCTTGTCGAAGGTAAGAAGGAAAAGGAAGTTTGAAATCAACTTCTTGACGACCATGCTTTTGACATTTCTTATTTTATTTTATGTTTTTTTTTTTTTTTTGCGCTATCTAAATGCCACGTCATCAAATGTCAAAAAACGAGACTCTATTATATTGCCACTGAGTAATTAATTCCTAAAAATTTTAAACTTTCTCGATCATCGTACAAGAATCTTCAAGCCCAACATTATCAAATTTAATTTGCGCAAACTAATTTAGCTAAGATACAAACCACTGTTACTTACATATGTATGAAAGAGAACCATCTCTCGATCAATTGTCATTTGTTTCATTGCTTAATCAAAACAAAAGCAAAAATACAAATTTATATATGACAAATTTTAAAACATATGTTTTTCTTTCTTTTTGTGAATGTTTCTTTGTGTGTAATGTTTTATAATCCTGTAATATTATAAAACATTAGAGTCAGAAATACTCGAGGATTACAACATCAAGAAGATAAGTATATACATCTATTTTTAAACTTCAAAAATTAGTCATTTCTTTTTTCTAATAGGTAAAACTCGAACCATGTCTGTTTAGTAAATATTGGTCTTAACAAACCATTTCCCTTCATCAACAAATGGGATTAAATTGGAGAAGATAATAATGCAATGTATATAAGGGGGCAGAAATATAAGCAAGCTGTGTTCCTTCTTTTTTTTCTGATTAGAAAGAGAATGTGAACGCTGAAGGGTTTGTATGCAACGTCCACCACAGACGGCACCCCACAAATAATAGTACAACGGTGTCAAATCGCAGCTCTGAGGTGGCCAAACGACATCAGCTCTGCGGCTGATAATGCGATCTTCAAAAACAGGGCGCAAAGCATCGAGTGTAGCTTCGGCTGTGTGGCACGTAGCACAGTCCTGTTGAAACCAAATGTTGCTAATATCCTCCTCTTCAATTTTTGTGAAAAAAATTAGTTTAACATGGCCCGATAATGATCGCCATTGACTGTAGCGGCCACTCCTTGCTCAATTTCGAAGAAAAATGGCCCAATTATGCCTCTGGACCAAAATCCGCACCAAACAGTGACTCGTCTTGGATGTATCGGCTTTTCAATGTATGCGTGCGGGTTTTCTGTGCCCCAATGCGACAATTTTGCTTGTTTATATACCCGCCAAGATCAAAATGAGCTTCATCTGAAAAGATGATTTTTTTTTTTTTGGCAAAATCGGCATTTTCTGTAAGTCGATCGCTGGCCTAGATCCCAGCGTTGTTCGAGCATATACACAACCATATTCGTTCAGCGGAAGGATAATACTAATTCTCTGTCAAACCAGACATGAGCTAAGTGTTACCATTCACGAAATAAGCACTAGTTGAAAAAAAACGTTAGATGGCGGACCCTTTACATTTATTCGAGCAATAGAAGTCTGCTAAGCCAATGGCTTGTCAGCAGAAAAAATTAAATTGAAAAAATATTAAGATAGATTAAATAAAAAAATAGATAGATTAAATAATAAAACAGATAGATTAAATAATTAATAGATTAAATAATAAAAAAACACTATATATGTGTGGTATAGCGACAGTAGTATTTGTACATACGAGTATGTACATATATGAAACAGTATATATATAATATAATAAACGATTTTCCGTGGATATAAAGATTTTTTGGGTAGTTTCGGAGTAGTCTTGCTCCACTCTTCGACCAGTACAATTTTTAAATCATTCTGATTAGTAATCTGCTTCTTCGGTATTCCCAAGTCCAAAATTGCCCGCAAATTTTTTTAATTAGAGAGTATTTAAGAAGCATTCATGAGGTTTATTTAGTTCCATATCAACCATCACTTCAAAATCATTGATTTGTGTTTCGGGTCATAGTCCTAATAATACCGAAAATGATTGCGTTTACCCAAAGCATAACCACTTTTCTCTTAATATGCTTAAATGCATCTTTTTATTCATTGTGCTGTCAATAAAAACAATGTTGCTAACTCTAGAGTCAGCTATACAAGCCCAAACAATCACTCTGCAACCGCAGTACTTGAGAGTCGCTCTCAAGTATTTATTCCGGAGCACTGTTATGGCTTTACGACACCCTTAATTTATACGATCTGAACTAAAAATATTGAATTTTGACTCGTCAACAACAATAACGTCTTCGAGAAAAGTAATTGTCTTTGTCACATGTTCCTGAGTGAATTTAAGCCGTCTTTGGATATTCTTCTTATATATCAACTGCTTTTTGCGAGCTACTTGGCCGTGTATGGCTGCCTTTGGAGCTATGATGATCTTACAGAAGCCAGTAAGCCCATTACGATTGACTGTTTGGTACGGCTTGTGAAGCGAAGGCATCATTGGCACAGATTTCTTTGAAAATGAGGACGACGCACGCATTACAGTTAATGGAGACATCCATCGCACCATTATAACCGATTTTTTTGTGCCCGCTCTCCATGATATTGCAACTTGCCACACATATCATGCCATCTTATTGCAACAAACGTTTGATGGCCGTTTAATTAACCGAAATAGTGATCTCAGTTGGCCGCCAAGAAGATGCGATTTGACACCGTTGGACTATTTTCTGTGAGGCGCCGCTAAAGGCAAGTGTTATGCAGACAAACCAGAGACAATTTTGCCTTTGAAGGCCAAAATTAGTGCCATTGCCGAGATACAACCCCATACACTCGAAAAATTTCTCAACAAATGGTCCGATCGAATAGAATAATATTGAAATAATATTTCATTTCTAACCGGAGCAATTGTACTTCACAACAAAAAATTTAATTTGGCAGAATTTCAAACCATTTTTGTTTTATTGCATTTTTAAATTTAAACTTTTAAATGGCCCATCCGATATAAAGGTGCGTCTAAATTGCTGCATACATATTCGCTTTGCCCTGCTTCTGATTTCATAATTATTTATTTAATTACAGGAAAATCAAACATCGGAAAAACATCGACGTATCGGTTTTATTAAAGATGTTTTTTAATATCATTGTTTTTATAAACGATGTTGTATCCTTATAGACGTATCAGTTGTTGGGCCATTTATCTTACTAATACTAATAATGATAATCTTAATACATATCTGTAATATCACAAATGAACTATTAATAAAATATGAATCACCCTTATGTAAATAGAAGTTCAATCAAAATATAAATAAGATATTTAGGAAAAAGCAACGGAGCTACCGAATATCTCATAAGTCAGTATTTAAGGAAATAGATGTAAATGATGAAAATGTAAATAAAACACTTGAGAAGCAAATATAAAACCAAACGGTCGTGTGTTTTAATTCGCCGTTTCTTAATTTTTCCAGTGTCCATTTATTTCGTGTTAAATTAAAAATTATTTAATTTAACATTTCTTAAAAAACATTAAGAAAGAACATTTTGGCGCCCGAGCAGGGACACGGAAAATTAAGTGGTTCAACAGTTTTGTGAAAAACTGAGGGTGTGTTTCAAAACATCACTTGCAAAGCAATCTCACAATGTGACGCATTCCAAAACTATATACATATAAAGATGTTGCACTGCCATATATTTACTTTCCAGTACAAAAATCAGCAGTGGATTTATTATAAATCCGTAAAAGAGACTAAGTTATTCTTGTTCTCTTTCAGAGTTTGCTAGTGGAGAGCAATATCGCGAAAAAGAGAATAAGCTGATACATACATACATATGTACGTACTTATATTATTTTGTTAATGGAAAAGCATGCAAAAGAAACAAAACAACTTGTGCATCGATGACACAACATACATACATACGTATGTACATCGTCGTTGAACAGATAAGCTCTTTTGAGCCTTATCCGGCTGAGAATTATCTACAGCGTATGTGTATACTGCCAAACGAAAATGAACAGATAATAACAAGATAATAAATAAAACAACAAATTTTTGTTAGTTGTGGAATAGATGTGAATGGAAGTAGACGTATGTCGCTTGGCTGTTAAAAATTGTTTGTTTGTGTTGTTGTTTACCTTTTTATATTTTTTCTTCAACTCACACTGCAAAAATTTTTCAAATTATAATTTTATTAAGTTATCATATGGAATGAGAAGTGGGAATGTGACTTTTTCTTTTGCATAAACGTGCTTAATAAAGCGGAATGTCTAGTTTATAACACGATTATAAAAGGAATGAAGTCTTTTAACCTTAAGCGCCATTATAGAACTTTGCACCCTGAACTTCTTTTGATCTCAGAAAACGAAAGAAAACAATTACTTTTTAAACTAAAGTAAAAATTAAAAATAAAATATAATCACATTTTTAAAAGCGATCATAGAAAATCAAATGTTTCTGAATTCGTAAAATTAAAGGCCACGTATATCATTGCATCCTCAAAAGGGATAGTTAATTTTTTAAAGACATTAGCCTTTGTATTATACCATTTTTTGGTAAAATTGGAAATTAAATGAATAATAAAATAAGAGAAATGTCTTTATCTCGTCCAACAATGGTTCAGCGTATTGAGCATATTGGTCTTTTTGTACAATCTGAAACAGTTAAGAATTGAAAATGCAAAATATATTTCTATTTGTTTTAACGAGAGCATAGATACGAACGGAATGTCAAAATTTTTGATAGGGTATGCAACTTTGTTTCGATAAGTGTAGATATATTGATTGCTGGCATTGCTTTTCTAATTATATACTTAAGGTTTGATTTCTCATCCTAATAGTCGTGATGGAGTTGATTCTGGTGATAATCTTCACAATTACTACGGTATTTTCTGTAAACAAACTGTGGCCTTCAACATATGCCACATTAATGCGCAGAGCATTAACAATAAGATTGACGAATTTCGTTATATTTTCGAAGGATCTGATATAGATATTATATGCATCTCGGAAACAGACCTACTAAGAATGTCGTTATCGAACCCCTAATCACAATTTATCTACTCTTACCCTTGGCTACTCTAATGTTATTATAACTGGAGACTTTAATTCGAATATTTGGTGAATAGAAGATTAATATTGGACATGGATGCATTGGGACTGAGTTTAGTAAACAAAGTATGTCTACACATTTTACTTCAACGTCTACAATTTTTCTTGCTCTCTTCTTTACCGAAAACCTTTCACGTGTTTTGTTATTTGATCAATTATCAGTATCTGTTTTTCATACGACTTTAAACTTACTTTAAAGGAGAGGAAAATAGGATTTAATAACTTCAAAAACATTGAACTTTTATCCCAGGAACGTGAATTAGTGGACATATATTGGAACCTAGTTTACGCTATGCCTACTATTAACGAACAGATGTCCTTTCTACATGATAACATTCAATACTTGTACGAAAATATGTTTTTATTACAACTAAAACATTGAAAACCAGAGGAAACTTCATCTAAGAGGAAATGGAGAGAAATCCGGGACATGGAGGTTTTGAAGAAAATACTGCTGCTAATGGCGATGAGGATGTGAATAATATGAATTTTGATTTTTCTAATATACCTATGCTCAGCTCTAATATCAATTATTACGGTTCGATAAATACAACTGCATCCTCTAATCATAATAACAATGGCTTTTAGTTTGCTAACGTCACAATTGAAGAGGTACAAAGATCACTTTTGAGTATTAAATCAGAATCAATTGGTTGCGATGAACTAAATCCAAAATTTATCAAACTTATATTGAACGATATTATTTGGTATATTTTACATCTGTTAAATACGATTCTGACAACTTCGGAATTCCCTTCAATGTGGAAGCATGCGAAAATTATTCCAATACCTAAATCTGATAAGACTTACAGATCTATAGCAATATTACCATATTTATCCAAGGCGTTTGAGCGCATAGTATATGGTCAGATTAGTAAACACTTGTATGACAACTCTCTGTTAACTTGCAGACCATCTGGCTTTAGGTCTTAGCATAGTTGTGTTACTGCGTTAGTGGATGTTGCCGAAGAGTTAAGGTCTAAATTGGATAAAGTATGGTAGCATTTCTGATACTTCTTGATCACTCAAAAGCCTTCGACACTGTTGATCCTAACATCCTCTGTCACAAATTGAAAAATATATTTAACTTTTCATCATCAGCTGTACAATTATTATATACATACTTGTATGATAGAAGTCAGACAGTTCACCGTCGCAATAAAAAATCATCAAGTTGCTTGGTAAAGTGAGGTGTAACGCAGAGTTCGATTCTCGGCCCACTATTATACTCTATGTATTACAATGACCTTTCTGATCAGATTACTCATTGCAAATGTATGCTGATGACGTCCAACTTTACATAAGCTGTCATAAAAATGATGTTAACAATTGCATTATCAAACTGAACCATGATCTTGATAATGTTTATAAATGGGCTACTGCTAATGAACTTTGTGTAAATGCAAGGAAATCAAAGGCTATTATAATTAGAAAAATGGACTACTTATCAACTACACTGACTCGTCTATCGAAACTGTTCAAAGTGCGAAATACCTTCGTATAGTTTTTAATAGCCAGCTTACCTGGACTGACCGCATTAATACTATTTGTGGTAAGACATATGGTATGCTAAGAAATCTATGGAGGGCTTAGTTTTTTACACCTCTGAATGTACGTTTGGCAAAAACATACCTAATTCCCAATCTCTTATATGGATGTAAACTTTTCGCGAATCTAGATTCAGTTAGCAGACATATAACAACATCACTAGATGTATTTTGGGACTGAGCGGATATAGCAGTGTTTCATCTTTCTCAAAGTGAATTTATAATATGTCATTGGAGAACTTTTTAAAATGCCGTTCTCTCTATATTAAACAACCAATTTATCTATATACAAGATTGCAATTTTCAAAATCTAACAGGAGTTATAAAATAAATTCCATAAGATATTGTTACGAAAATGACAATACAACACTGCATTGTGGGGTTTTTGTATATGTCAAGTTGGCACCACTGCCACATCGACTATCTTTATGTTACATTTGATTAGCGGATATGGAAATAGAAGATGGTCGATATTTCCTGAACCTTCTAAAATGCATGGAATTAGGTATATAAAGGGATGTTTTACCTACATGTGAGTTAGTTATCGTTTGGCTGTTGTAAGATAAAGACATGTTACAGCGGAAATTAAAGTGTTGTATAAGCGAATATTAAGTTGTTGTAAACTATATAAAAGTTATTGTGTAGTAAATAAAAATATAACTGTAAAACAATAAAAATAGCGGTCTTTATTTTATTTTAACGCAATTTAAACGAACTCAAACGTTTTAAAAATATTAGAACGTAACAACAAAATAAACAAGTATTTGAAAGACATTTCTATATTACCGCCATTCGCCTATGAATCCAACTTCCATCAAACATTCAACTGGAAAGCAATGCAATACATTTTAGATCTGTAATCAAAGCACACTTTGCACAGAGTTACCACTTTGTACTGATTGCACCACCGTAGCCCGTGCACAATGGTAACCCATTTATGTTTATGTTACAATTAAAAAAATAATTAACATATAATTTTACACAAACAATAGCTTAAGTTAATCTAGGATACCGTTATTATATTTTAGTATATAAGGACGAAAATTTTTAAAATAAAGATCATTGTATAAGCTGAATTATAATCGGCTGTACAAACTAAAATGAAAAAAATTTTATTTTTTCTTTTTATAAAAAAAGCAAGTCTTATAATTCAGTGTGTGTTTAAGTGTTAATAATAAAACACTACATGGCGGTCCTGCCCACTACAATTGGTAGTATTGCGGTTCCGATCGGTTCCACAGCCACAACAGACGAAAAACAGAAAAAAGAAATAGAACTTACCCACATTCCACCCACAAAGAAGACAATACATAAGCGCGCCGGCAAATTAATGGCTCTTAGAAGAGAGCTGGCAGACTTAAAACGTAAGGTACACGAAGAAGAGCATCCTGTACCATGCGAATTGAGTTGCCTCATATGCTCCCGCATGGGCGAGATTGAGAAGGAGTTGACTGACCGGAAAAACAAAAGCATCAAAATTAAAATATAAAAATTATTTAAGAATATACTTACCGCAGAATGATTTAGATGATATAAATAAATAAAAAGACAACATCATAAGAAAAAAACACTAAAAACATTGTATATTTAAAATAAAATATAAATAATTTTTAAATGAGTAAATTAAAGGGAATATGTAGTCACAATGAAGGAAAAAGTATTAATGAAATAAAATTGTTACTTTACATGTAAGCAAAGAAGTAAGAAAAAACACAAAAAAAAATTGATCAATACACTCTAAGAAATTTTTTAAATTTTTAACAACGCTGGGAATCTGGGCCTGCGATCTTACAGGAGATGCCGATTTTGCCAAAAAAAAAATCATCTTTTCAGATGAAGCTCATTTTGATCTTGGCGGGTATCTAAACAAGCAAAATTGTCGCATTTGGGGCACAGAAAACCCGCACGCATACATTGAAAAGCCGATACACCCAAGACGAGTCACTGTTTGGTGTGGATTTTGGTCCAGAGGCATAATTGGGCCATTTTTCTTCGAAATTGAGCAAGGAGTGGCCGCTACAGTCAATGGCGATCGTTATCGGGCCATGTTGAACGAATTTTTTTTTGACAAAAAGCTGCGATTTGACACCGTTGGACTATTATTTGTGGGGTGCCGTCAAAGATAAGTGTCACTCCAACAAGCCAGAGACAATTGACGCTTTAAAGGACAATATTCGTGAAGCCATTGGTGAAATACAGCTGCACACAATCGATAATGTGCTTAAAAATTGGACCGATGGTGTAGGCTACTGCATGGCCAGCCGAGGCAGCCATTTGAATGAAATTATTTTCCATTATTAACCGGAAGGATTGTACTTTCAAATAAAAAAAGAAATTTGATAAAATATTCAGTAGTTTTTTTTATAGCATTTAAAAAAAACAATTTATTTGGCGGACCCTTTACATAACTAACAAATTAGAAAGACATGAATTTATTAAAAAGGAAATAGAAATGGAAAAAAATTTTATAACAAAAGAAGAATTAGAATTAAAAGAAAATATTAACCCTTTACTCGTAGAATTGGCAGAAGGAATCCGTTTGACTTATTAATAGTTGGCAAAAATGTACAAACATTCAAAGGAAGATATAAATATCTGGAAGAATTTTTAGCTCAAGTGGAGATATTGCATGATTTGGTTGATGAGCAAGATGGAGTAACATTCATTAATTACGTATACAATTTCAAGTTAACTACGCAAGTAAGAAATATTCTTCTTATAGGCAGATCGAACAGACCAAAAACTTTTGCCGAATTTAAACAATATCTAGAAGATGCTTACCCAAATCCAAAGACGTTGCAGCAAGTATTGACCGAATTGGGTAATATAAAACAAAAAAAAACAATACCATTGCTGAATTCAGGGAGAAGATTACTGAATTATCTACTGAATTAAGTACATTTGAAATTTCTAATCTAGTCAACCCAAAACATGAAATGAAAATATGGAATACCAGCAGGTTCTGTTAAGTGACGTACCAAAATTTTAAACGAAGCAGTGAAAAGATGCATGACAGCTGAACGAAGTGTAATAAATATGTGATAAATTTGATAAATCCCTATAGGTTTCTTAATTTATTTGAGATCCTTAGAAACGTAGTTGGCTCTATAGTGATGGCAAAGTCAATTGCCGAAGTGTTTTGAGAAATAAATAAAAACTCTTTTCTTCAAGCTAGTTTTATGAATGTGAATATCAAAATTTTAAAAGATAATAAAGCAATAACCATAAATAAGAACAGATTAAAATTGTTTTAAGCACTTTTTGAGTAGTTTATAATATCAAAATTTTAAAAGATAATAAAGCAATAACCATACATAAGAACAGACTAAAATTGTTTTAAGCACTTTTTGAGTAGTTTATAATTTTATATATATATATATATATATATATATATATATATATATATATATATATATATATATATAAATATATATAATCTTTTATTTTCTTCATTTTAATCTTTTTATTTTCTTCATTAACTATTTCTCTTTTCCTTAAATTTTCAGTCATTTTCCTAGTCATTGCGTTTATAGATTTTGGTATCAGTTCTTTTAAATTATCGGAATCTATTTTAATTCTTGATAAGGCATCTGCATTGGTATTTATTTTTCCTTGTTTGTATATGATCTCAAAATCATAATCCATGAGATCTAACCTAATCCGTGTTAATTTTGATGAAGAGTTTTTGTGGGTAAACAATGATATCAGTGGTCTGTGATCAGTCACGACCTTGAATTTTCTACCGTATAAATAAGGTCGCAAGTGAGTAATTCCCCAATGAATAGCTAAAAGTTATTTCTCTATCACAGGTTTATTAATTTCATGTTTATTAAGAGAATGGCTCGCATAAGAGATTGGTAAATCGCTGTTTATTTCACCTTGTGAAAGAATTGCCCCTAACGCGTAATCCGATGCGTCAGTGGTAAGGATAAATTCCTTTTCGAAATCGGGGTATTACAATATTGGTGGGTTCGTTACCATAGATTTTAACATTTCAAAAGACTTTTGGCAATTTTCTGTCCAAACAAATTTTTGTTTTTTCCTTAGTAAGTCATTAAGAGGTTTACTTATTTGTGCAAAATTTTTGACGAAACGTCTGTAATAGTTGCAAAAAGCTACGAATCTTCGTGTTTCATCTGCATTCTTTGGAATTGGGTAAGTTTCAAGTACCCTACTCTTACTTGGTTCTACCATTATTCCTTTGTCTGTGATAAGATGTCCTAAATAAACTACTTCTAGTTTCAAGAAATTACATTTACTTGGATTTAATTTAAGATTGCGGCTTTTTAATTTTTGAAAAACTTTTCTTAAATTGTCATTATGGTGTTGTAAGGAGCAGCCAAAAACAATTATATCATCTACGTATTGGAATCTAAACCTGTTAATGCTATGGTCAGCATTCTCTGTTAGAAGATATTTTGAGACCAAGAGGAAATCTTTTAAATTGATAGTGTCCATTATTTGTGGAAAATGCCGTAAGTGGTCTAGATGTGGGTTCCAGTTCTATTTGGTTAAATGAGCTTGTCATATCTAATGTTGAAAGTATTTTGCTCTTCCTATCCTATCCAATATATCGTCTAACTGTGTTAATGGAAACTTGTCATTATCTATTTTCTTATTTAACTGACGATAATCGACAACTAATCTCCAATTCTTTTTATCAGTATCACTTTTTAGGGACTAAAAGTAATGCCGAATTGTAAGGACTGACGGGTGGTTCAACCAAACCTTCCTCTATTAATTTATTAACTTGAGTTTTGATTTCCTCCTGCTGTGATTGCGGTAATCTACAGTTCCGGGTGTAAACTGGGGTATTGTCTACAGTTTGTGGTCTTTGTTGATAGAAATTATTTGCTGCTAAATATATCTTGGAATTCTTTGCATATACCCTCTATGGTTTTTCTAGCTGTGAAATCAATTGTATCTATCCTCAGCAAATTCTTTAGTTTTTCCCATCTAGCTTTTTGTTTATCTTTTGTAAGTTCCTTCTTTTCATAAAGAATGTTATAATTAGATAAAGGTTTGATTTGTAAATCTAATTGCGTTATTCCTCATTTGATGCATTTAAAATTCTAATGTGTTTTATTCCCTGTTTCGGAATTATTGTGTTACTGACAAAAATGTCGTTATATATTTGTTTTGCGCATACAACGCTGTCCTCCTTTAGCTGTACATTTATTGCCTGTATTATTTCTGTTCTAGGTGATATTGTAATTTTATTGATATCTGCTCTTAATGGTAAAACGTATTCAGTCTCATTTACTATGATGGCTAAAGTGTAAGTTTCATAGTCTATTTTTGCCAAATACTTAGTAAGAAAATCTCTACCCAGAATACCGTCTGTTGCTATAGGAAATCCCTTTTTTACTATTTGATACTCAAAGTTTATTTTGTCTTATGGAAATACTAGTCTCAACATTGCGGTTCCCATTGTTTGTATTGCTTTATTCTCGATGCCAGTAATTTTGCAAGCATTATGTTCTTTTATTTCTCTACTCCCTATAAAATCTTCTTTACATATTGAAATATCTGCACCCGTGCCTATCAAAAATTTTACGAAATTCTCTTCATCAGTTTTAAATGTCACAAAATGTGGTGCATTCATATGTGAGTTGTAAGTTTTCAAAGTATACTCTTATTCATATTTTAGATCCCCTACATCTTCGGTGAAATCTACGGTTCAGGAATGCAGGGGTCTAACTCGTTTCCCTGTTCCTGAATGATATATATTCTCCCTTGATTTATATTTCTATTACTTCTAAATCTGTCATTTCTGTGGTTGTTGGTAGTTCTTGAGTGGGTTGGACTTTGATAATTGTTTCCTTGAGATTTTGTTGTAATGACTCTGACTGCTGTTACTACCTCTATGGTTGTAATAACCCTGATTGTTACTTCTACCTCTATTGTTGCAATAACCCCGATTGTTGTTTCTACTTCTATTGTTGTAGTAACTTTGATTGTTGTTACATCCTCTATTGTCGTAAGTATTTATATTGCTCATGTAACGTTGTCTGTTGTTATCAAATTGTCTCCTGTAGTTATAGGTTTAGATTGTGGCTTTACTTCTGCTGCTATTTGAATTGCTTCGTTTAAACTTATAGGTCTAGCAGCCATTACCGTTGTTAAACCGTCTTTGAAAGTACTTAGTGCTACCTGTTCATTCATCCTAACAATTGTTTCCTTATTTTGGGTACCTAATTCTGCAATCTGTAATTCATTCAGAATTGCTACGAGAGATTCAATTTTGTTGGCAAATTGTACCACTGAACTATTACCTTCTACCTGTTTTGCCAACTCATTATGTACGGAAGACAGAGATTTCCTTGGAGTGAACACTTTTCTAAATATGCGTTTAAAGGACTTCAACATACTTGGTGTCTCCTCTGAGATCAGTTTATTTCTTGCTCTGTCTGACAATTTAGTGGCCAGAATGAATTTAATTAATCTAGAAATCAATTGTGCCTATATAATTATTGAGTTGACTACGGTCACCATTAAACTTAGGTGTTATCTTAGATGCATCACAAATGCCAAACGAAGCATTAAATTTTACAATAGAGGATGAAATAATTCACACACTTATTCCACATAGTTGATAATGAATTTCCTTTATTATATGATGGTATTATTGGCAGAGATTTTCTTACAAAATATATGGCCAAAATTGATTTCGAAATATTTACTATTACATTAAATACTAATCAAAAAGAGTTAACTTTGAGAATGAACAATAAGCAACTATATCAAACGAAAATATTATTACCTGCTAGATCAGAATGCATCGTTCCAATTAATGTATGTATAATAGAAGATAGCATTATTTCGAATAAAGAAGTAGATAAGGGCATTTACTTTGCTAATACTATAGTACCAGCAAAAGGTGTTGGGCATGTCAAACTACTCAACACAAATTGTTAAGATAAAATCCTGGCTATTACGAGCAGTATGAATAAAAAGCATACTATTACCGGCAATGACAACACAAAGTGCATTTAAAATGAAAAGAATGATCAACTGTTCATTTGAAATTGCACATTATTAACGGACAGAGAAAAAAAAAGAAATTTAAGATTTATTTTAAATGAAAATATTAAACATTTATCTATCCATAGAAGATAAGATGAGATTATTGTATCATCCAGTGACAATCCATTAAACATCAAGGTGATTTTGGAGAAACAGGCATTGAAATGAAAAGAATGAAGATAAACGAGCTAACGTTAAACAATAAAGATGAAATATTTAAAGGTGTGCACACAGAAAAATTTTAAAAAATGTTTAATAAATTACAATCGGATAAAGATGCAAATTTGAAAATAATTTTATATTGAGAATCAGAACGTATAACATGCAAGTAAACACAAATGAGATTAATTAATTAATACCATCATTCGACACATGGAGGATACTTAGGTGTCAGAAAAACAATATTAAAATTAAAACAAAGATATCTGGAAAAATATGAGTAAAATGATAAAGCAATGTATACTAAATTGCCATAAGTGTAGAATGAACAAACAAACAAAACATACTAAAGAAATGACTCTCTCAACAAGCTTCGATATTATATTCATTGATATAATTGGGCCAATGAGAGTATCAAATCATTACAGATACATTTTAACAATACAGTGTGAATTAACTAAATACGTCGTAGAATGGCCAATGGAAACAAAAAATGCGAAAACTATAGCAAAAACATTAGTAGAGCAGTTTATACTAAAATATGGTCATTTTAAGACTTTAAAATCCGATAAAGGAACCGAACCTACAAGTCAGTTGATGGCTGAAATATACCAGCTGTTAAAATTCAAACAAGTTTTCAGTACTCCATACCTTCACGAAACTCTGGGTTCAGTAGAACGCACTCGTAGAGTACAAAATAAATTCCTGTTAAATTTTTGTAATAATGATCAATTGGACACTTGGATTCCTTATTTCACATTTGCGTATAGTACAACTCCACATGTCGAGACTACACACCGTACGAGCTAATCTTTGGAAAACGGCCATATTACCAGATGATATAGTGTCAAACGAGAGACAAGTTTATAAAATTGATAACTATGCAAACGAATTAAAAGTAAGGTTAAAATTTTCTTTACACAAAGCAAAAGCATATTTAAAAAAAATCAAAGAAAAAGAGAATAAAAAACAATGCGAAAATCAACCCATCAAACATAAAAATAGGAGATTTAGTTTTAGTCAAAAACATGAATAAAAAAAATAAATACCATAAGCCATACCACGCTCCATATAAAGGTGTAATTACTATTACTAGTATAGAAAAAAGAAACAAAAATACCATAATAATATGTTAAAAACGCGGAAACCAATTAAAATTAATTATTGATACATTTTATAATTTACTTGTAATATTTAAGATTCTAGAAATAAGAAGTAATATACATAGTTCATAAGATATAAATCAAAAATTATTATTTCATAATAATTTTTCTTTTGCGGTAGGGGTGTACTGATTGCACCACGGAAACCCGTGCACAATTGTAACAAATTTATGTTTATGTTACAATTACAATAATAATTAACTTGTAAGTATACACAAACAATAGCTTAAGTTAACCTAGGATACCGTTATCATGTTTTAGTATATAAGGACGCAAATTTTGAAAATAAAGATCATTGTATAAGCTGAAGTATAACCGGTTGTAAAAACTAAAATGAAAGAAAATTGTATTTTCTTCTTTTTATAAAAAAAAAGCAAGTCTTATTAATCAGCCAGCCTAGGCCAATGGCTTTATTAAGAGGCGGCCACGTTATATTGTATTTAAAAATATTTAAGTGTTAATATTAAGACACTACAACTTGTCAGTTTGTTAGGCAATTGTGAATGGATCAAATAGTATTTTTCTTCTTTTCTTATAAATCTTCACAATGTTTGTATATTTAGTTTTAGTTTTATATTTAAATTTTATATATTAGTTTTACTTAAGATTCCAATTTGCCATTATCTACTGTTAAATAAAATTTATATTCTTGTTGTACTATTTTTCAATGTTTAATAAAAGAAATGAAAAATGAAAACGAATGTCTTATCTTCAAATGATAATAGGAAACTATCTTCAATTTGGACCGACGGTGCAGCAGTTATGGTTGGACGTAGCCAAGGCTTTGTAGGCTTTTTAAATATAGCAGGAATAATGTGTCACCATTTTCACTGTATTATTTTACAGCAAGCATTATTTGCGAAAACACTTGGTTTCAGTGACATTATGAAAACATCAGTACATATAACACATGCAACATGTCTTGATGAAATCTTTCACCATTTTTATCAGATACTCCACCAGGATTTCCAGGAAAGAAATCCAAGTGCGGGTCCAAAAAATTAATTTTAAGCGACATTTTGCATTTGAGGGCTTTATAGGCAGAAAGGAGTTCTTGAACGATTTCCTTCTAATTTTCAGCTTTTTTATTTCCCAAAAAGTTGTGACACACGTTTACAAAAGTCATCTATGCTTTTTTTTTCTACTTCATTCAACTTCATCTTAAAGTTGCGTCCTTTATGAGCTCTCTTATTTGTGGAACTAAAAAATTCTTATGTTAGTTTTGCGTTGCTGATTCGAGGGAATTTGGTTTTAAGATGTATAAATCTTTCAGAATCCTTATTCAGTGCTTTCACAAAGTTTTTCATTAGACCCAGCTTTATATGATGAAGTGGTAGTAATATTTTTTCTTTTTGAACTAAAGGTTCTTCAGATACGCTCTTCCAGGAATTAACAGGTGTAACAACATATATTTGGCAGCCAATATTTGTTTCTTTCATCAATAGGAAATCCAAAGTAATGTTTATAAGCATTCTTAATTTGAGAAGTTAATGTATGGCGTTGTGACTTTAAAGTAAATTCCACACAGATGTAACAAATATATATATATATATATAATATATATATATATATATATATATATATATATATATATTTAAATATATATATATATATATATATATATAAATATATATATATATATATATTTAACAAATATATATAATATTATATATATATATATATTATATATATATATATATATTTATATATATATATTTATATATATATATATTTATATATATATATATATATTTATATATATATAAATATATATATATATATATATATATATATATATATATTTATATATATATATTTATGTATATATATATATATATATATATATATATATATATTTATATATATATATTTATGTATATATATATATATATATATATATATATATATATATATTTATTTATATATATATATATATATAAATATATAAATATATATTTATGTATATATATATATATTTGTATATATATATATATTTATATATATATTTATATATATATATTTATATATATTATATATATATATATATATATATATATATATATATATATATATATATATATATATATATATATATATATATATATATATATATATATATATATATATATATATATATATATATGGTCCGCCATCTAACATTTTTTTCAACTAGTGCTTCTTTCGTGTATGGTAACACTCAGCTCACGTCTGATTTGACAGATAATTAGTTTTATCCTTCCGCTGAATGAATATGGTTGTGTATACGCTTGAACAACGCTGGGAATCTGGGCCTGCGATCAACTTACAGAAGATGCCGATTTTGCCAAAAAAAAAACATCATTTCAGATGAAGCTCATTTTGATCTTGGCGGGTATGTAAACAGGCAAAATTGTCGCATTTGGGGCACAGAAAACCCGCATGCATACATTGAAAAGCCGATACACCCAAGACGAGTCACTGTTTGGTGCGGATTTCGGTCCAGAGGCATAATTGGGCCATTTTTCTTCGAAAACGAGCAAGGAGTGGCCATCAATGGCGATCGTTATCGGACCATATTGAACGAGTTTTTTTTTTCACAAAAATTGAAGAGGAGGATATTAGCAACATTTGGTTTCAACAGGACGGCGCTACGTGCCACACAGCCGAAGTACACTCGATGTTTTGCGCCTTGTTTTTGAAGATCGCATTATTAGCCGCAGAGCTGATGTCGTTTTGCCACCTCGGCGCTGAGATTTGACACCGTTGGACTATTAGTTGTGGGGTGCCGTCAAAGATAAGTGCTACGCCAACAAGCCAGAGACAATTGAAGTTTTAAAGAACAATATTCGTGAAGCCATTGTTGAAATACAGCTGCACACAATCGATAATGTGCTTAAAAATTGGACCCTACACGATCGGTCCAATTTTTAAGCACACTGCATGGCCAGTCGAGGCAGCCATTTGGATGAAATTATTTTCCATTATTAACCGGAAGGATTGCACTTTCAAATAAAAAAAGAAATTTGAGAAAATATTCAGTAGTTTTTTCTATAGCATTTTCAAAAAAAAATTTATTTGGCGGACCCTTTATATATAAAATAAGTTGTCCTTTTGAGATAATGGGCTTTTCCCATAAAAGATATGTGCATTCATTTTAAATTTTTCTTTTGAGAAATTAATTTTATAGTTATAAAACTCGAAGCCTCCCAACTACGAGGAAAAGGTTAATCTAGTTTGCAATATTACTTAGTTGAAATATTTTACAAACTTATAAAAATCGTGCGACGGTGCTTGGTCCAAAGCGTAATAAATGAATATATATTTTTATTCAAAACCAAAGGATTTCATATAATATTTTAGACATTATTTTGAACGTATACAACAGTAGGTGGTGAGGATACATATCAAGAAAAAGGCAATTAAACATTTTTAAGTATGTACTTAAAACTTGAGAAATATACTTTTTATAATGTGAGCGTTAAAGCATTATAATTTCCTTACGAATCAATGTATTTTGGTTTCCACAACAACCAAACAAATATTATTTGCCCTACACTTATTTACGTAGTCGTATTATTCTCTTATTCGTTGTTCACAAATTTGGATAAATTAGATAATAAAAAAAACTATTTTTCTTTAAGATTACAAAAAAATAAACCACGCTTTCATAAAAGAAAACAAAAACAAAAACAACAACAACAAACATACATACATATATATGTGTGTTTATTTCAGTCATGCACGTTTCATTATGAACTTTGTATGCTAGTGAGCAAGTGAGCAAGAAAATATGGTTTTGTTCTCCGCTTCATAAACAAAAACAAAATTTACATTTGCAAAAAATGCGAAAGAGAGCAGAGAAAAAGCTATTTGTTTGCCCTTGTTACTTGTCCCCCGCATTCGAAGATGCACTAAATTTTAATTTTTTCAAATATGTGCTGAGTGAAACATCTTTATATTATATAGTCTTTGCTTTTATAAAGACTGACATTCGTAAATATATTGTACAAGTTTTTACTACGCAAACAAAAGCAAACTGTGTGGTATAAATTTTGTCGATACTTCATCATACAAAGCAAAAATAGTTTTGTTTGCTTTGTATCGACACACTAGTATTACCGTATCGACACAATGTATTTTGATATTTTGGAATTCACCCTTTACAAACTGATTAAAGTTAACAAAAAATATTAAATTTTATAAACTAATTAAAATTTAAATAAAAAATGTGTTACAGATTTTAAAAGTTAACTAAAATTTAAATCAAAGACACTACAGAATATAAAAAAACATAAAACATACAAAACAAAACATATAATAACACAAAGAAGTGCAGTATTTTGTGTAATAAACAACAAGAACTAAACTACAACGATGTCAGCGCATCAATTCCAGTTGACCAGACGTCCAGGAACATTTCGTAGACGGTTCTTGTGTAAAGCAGAATACAACCTGGGAAGTAGTTCCGATTCCGAGGTAAAAGTG
Organism: Wohlfahrtia magnifica; assembly: GCA_023159175.1. Taxonomy (NCBI): domain Eukaryota; kingdom Metazoa; phylum Arthropoda; class Insecta; order Diptera; family Sarcophagidae; genus Wohlfahrtia; species Wohlfahrtia magnifica. Next base: position 41,880 of record JAKWBJ010000303.1, read on the forward strand.
TGAAAAAGTTCTTATGTTTTTATAGTCTTAATTTTAAGAGATTTTTTAAATTACACTATGCAACAACCAAAAATACATTTGATATTTAATATATTTTTTGATGCGCAATGGTCGCCTAACTTCAAAAATCATCAGCATTTCAGAAAAACGGTGAGAACTTGACACAATGTAATTGACCGTAGCTGCGACGCATCGGTGTACACACAAGCGACGATCATTTGATACTCTGTTATGACGCTGACCGTTTCTGTTTGTGAATGGTGTAGCAGTGTATGTTGTTGTTGTACCACAACACTTATGATTGTGAGAAATTATGATTTTTCAAGTGGGCAATAGGCTCGTGTCATATTGCACCCTCTTGATCCACAATACACACAAACATATGTAAATGCTTTTATAATTTAGAATAAGAATAAAAACGCACAAAAATGTAGATTTAATAGGAATATAAGGATTGATTTGGGATTGTCAAATCATAATAATAATAACGCAGACAAAATTGGAGAGCCTTAAAATAAAATAGGCAAATAATATATATAAAAAAATGTATTTTTGTCCTGGTGGATCAGCCAAACGATACACTCCTGCCAGAAAAAAATATAACTCCACCCTCCAGATGAGAAGACGCCACAAAAATGTGGGAGAGGGTGGACACAATAGATATGCTGATATCTCAGCATATCCAGAACGAAAAACAATTATAATATCACAAAAAAAAGAAAGTGCATAAATATAAATGCACTCTTAGGTCAGAAGGCGTTAATTGCCATTGACATAATTTTTTTTGTCTTAAAAAAATATACGTATATACAGTGGTCAAGAAAACTATTAGACATTGGATTACAAATTCATTCAGTAATCAATAAAAACCATTATAACGTGTAATTAAAAAATCTAAATTGGAAAGAACTTTATTGAGAAACAAAGAACTATATTCAGTAAAAAATTGAGATCACAAAAGAAACTAATGCAAAAAATTTATTGCTTAAAACATAAATAAAATAATTTAAACAAAAAAGTATTCGACATGGCACATATTCTTAAAATATAAAACATTTGTTGTTGGTTTAAAACGACTTGCTTTTCCTTTACGTCTTATAGCCTCTCTTAAACGTACTGGCATAGATCTTACCAATTTTTTTATATTCAGAATTAGTATTGCCCCAATCTTATTGTAGGACTTCATTCAACTGATTTTTATTTGTAAAGTCACGTGAAATAATTTTTTTCTCCAAGTAACCACAAATATTCAATGGGGTTTAGATTTGGAAATTGGGACGGAGTTTCTATTTTTTTGGGCAGTTATATAAAAGCTTAGGCTTTGTATTGAAGAGCGAAAGCTTTGGATTATTATCTTGTAGAACTTAAATCGGCCGGAAAGTTCTGATTTTTCAGCGATCATTAAAAAATTTTGCTTAAGCAGATCAATTCATTTGTGATGATCCATAATGCCATCAATAAATGCTAAATTGCTCACACCTGATGCCGCCATACACCCCCAGAACATAACACCACCACAGGCTTATTTTATTAAATTTTTTATATCGACAGAGGACTGTTTTCCTTTGGGTACCATTTTTTTGCACGATCTTATGCACATAAATGAGAAAAAGTATTGTAAATTTAAACCTAAATTCTAACGGTACTAATAACAGTAAATATATAAACTATAAACAATCTTATTAACAAAAGAAAAGAAGAAAATGATGATTGTCGAATACTTTTTTTGCTTTGAAAATTTTGTATTTATTGTTAAGAAGATTTACAAAAATAATATATATATATATATATATATATATATATATATATATATATATATATATATATATATATATATATTATTTTTGTAAATCTTCTTAAAATGTTGATATAATTAAAAATTTTGCATGCAATTTCACTGTATTTTTTTACGTTGTAACTGTTATATAACTTTGCCAAATATTTAACTTTGCCAAATAACAGTTACAAGGTAAAAAAATACAGTGAAATTGCATCATTCATTCATTCAAATTCATCAGACGGAAATTAAATAAATTAGAGCTGTCAATAACCGGTAATAAAACCGAAATACAAAAACGTCTGTTAGAGGAATTTCAGAGAAATGGGTAGCAGGTCTAGCAGCTTCAGAAAGAAATAAAGTCAAAAAGCTGCTTAAGAGGTACGCCTGCATATTCGCCACGACAAATAAAAGTCAAGGTAGAACAGCTATAGTCAAACATGAAATTAATACTGGCGAAGCGAGACCGATAAAACAGGCACCCAGAAGTATACCTCTAGCAAAACGTAATGAGGTTAAGGAGCTGGTCAATGAAATGGAGAAGAGCGGAATAATTGAACCATCATCGAGTCCTTGGAGCTCACCTTTAGGCTTAGTTAAAAGGAAAAAATGGCAATACAAGATTCTGCGTAGCCTACAGGAAGCTAAATGATGTTACTAAAAAGGACAGCTACCATGCTTGTGGCAGTTATAGTTATGCCATTTAGGCTCTGCGATGCGCCGGCCACATTCGAGCGGCTTATGAAGCGCGTACTACAGGAACTCCATTGAAAGACTTGGATGTCATAATAGTGATGGGCAGAACTTTCGACGAACACCTCAAAAACCTGGCAGAAGCTCTGCAACGAATATCAATGGCTGGACTGAATTTAAGCGAGGAGAAATGTGCATTGTTCCAAAAACAGGTAAAATATTTGTGGCATCTAGTTACAGCAGATGACATTTCAACGGCCTCGCCCACAGATTCTTCATGAATTACGTAGCTTTTTGGGACTCTGCACATATTACAGACGCTTCGTGCCTAATTTTGCGAGGCAGCAAGTTTACATGAGTTTACCAAGAAATCTTAGGCATATCATTGGGTTGAGTCACAAGAAAAGGCGTTCCAGACACTAAAAGACTTATTGTGTACTGCACCCGTATTGGCGTATCCAGTCCCGGGTGAAAAATTCCGCCTCGACAGTGATGCCACTGGGCATGGTATTGGTGTTGTACTTTCACAAATGATCGATAGGACGGAAAAAATCGTAGGCTACTATAGCCGCACGCTGTCAAAGCCTGGAAGGAATTATTGTGTGACTCGACGTGAGCTACTGGCGGTGCTAGAATGCATAAAACATTACCATAAGTACATATATGGTCATTTGTTCTGCTAAGGACTGATCATTCCGCAACGAGATGGCTGCTGCAATTTAAGAACCCTGGAGAACAGCTGGCACGTTGGATTGAGCGCCTCCAGGCCTATGACTTTAGCATTGAACACCGAAGTGGCATAAAACATGGAAATGCTGATGCGTTCTCACGTTGGCCTTGTAATTTGGAATTTTAACAGAGTGTGAAAGCTGAGCGGAAGGAATCAATCATTGATATCCGGCTAACACAAATAGACGAAAACGAAGACTGGTCAGAAACGCAAGGGAGTGACCCAATATTGGCAAAGATTGTATCAGCAAAAGGAAAGGGCAGAGAGCCCACCCGCAATTAAATATCACCAGAAGGTCCTCTTACAAAAGCGTATTGGGCACAATGGGGCAGTTTGAAGTTTGAAGTTGATTAATGAATGCTTATATCGTCATTGGGAAAGTGCAGATGGCAAAAATCATCCACCTAATAGTGGTACTTTCCTCCAAAATGAAAGAAGTCTTAAATGACACCTTGGGATGACAAAAACTCTGGAGAAATTAAAACTACGTTTTTATTGGGTTGGGTGTCAGCAAGCAGTGGCAGATTGGACAGCAAACTGCACCAAGTGTATTGCTGCAACAATACAACTCAGGCGCACCCTTTCGAACGGACAGCGATGGATGTAGCAAGCCCTTTTCCTGTCAGTAATGCTGGAAATCGTTATGTTTTTGTCGTGATGTATTATTTCAGCAAATGGCCAGAAGTGTATGCCATTCCCAATCAAGAGACGAACACAATTGTAAGCATTTTTGTGATCAACTGGGTATGCTGCTATGGTGTTTCAATAGAGCTACATTCCGATCAGGTAAGAAATTTCGAACCTGCAATATTCAAAGAAATGTGTGCGTTATACGGTATTAAGAAGACTTGAACGACGCCGCTTCACCCACAGTCTGATGAAATGGTAGAACGATTTCATTGAACCCCGGAGGAATACTTGCGAAAAGTTGTGAGAGATTAACAGAAGGATTGGGACGAACAACTACCGAGGTTTCTACTGGCATACCGATCAGCTGTCCATGACTCAACATATAGATCACCTGGCAAGATTATTTTTGGGACTGAGCTAAAATCACCAGGCGACATAGAGTTTGGTATTAAGCCTACCACAGAGAGGAATGCCACATATTCTGAAAAACAGGTAAGCCTCAATGAACTTCACGAATTTGTGCGCTCACGAATTAAAATGGTCAGCGATAGAATGAAAGCCAGATATGATCGTACAGCAAATACGGAGGGCTTCCATGAGGGACAACTGGTTCTATTCTACAACTAACTGGGATGGACCTTACAAAGTAGTCAAAAGGTTAAATGATGTGGTATTCAGAATACAGAAAAACAATAGCCCGCGAGCAAAAATGAAGGTGGTACATCTAGAGCGACTGGCGAGCTATAGAAATATAGATAATGAGCTTATTCGGGACGAACAGGCTTAAGTGGGAGGCAGTGTTACGAGAATAAAAACTTCTAAATTGTAGAGTTTTGGTGTATTTTGTGTCACCCTGGCAATGTCATACTTATTTGTGTATATGGCAGCACTGCCAATTAAATCATCCCTGGGTAACACAATGTTCAAAATTAACGGATAGGGAATATGAGATCATTTGACGCATTTCCGGAATTTTCCAAACTGTAAGCAATTAGGTATATTAGGAAACTGCTTTACCCACGGAGTTTAGTTATCGCTTGGCTGTCGTAAGATAAAGACCTGTTAAAGCGAAACAGTGTTGTATAAACGAATATTAAGTGTTGTATGAAGACAAACAGTGTACAAGTTATTGTGTAGTAAAATAAATAAAACTGTAACAAAAATAAAGCGGTGTTTATTTTATTTTAACTCAATTTAAACAAATTCAAATATTTTAAAAAGGCTAATACGTAAGAATATGTAAAATAATAAATACACACCAAAAAAAAAAATTTTTTTTAAATGCCTTAAAAATGAATAGAGAAAAGATTAGGGCCAGAAATTATGCATTTTAACGAACAGGAGATAAGAGAAGTAGCCACAATTTAAAAAATGAAATGATAGTTAAAGAAGGTACCCCAACAGAACACGATATTTTAATAATGAACCAGACATATAAAGAGAAACAATTATGATGATAAGGTATATTGAAAAAAAAGAAAAAGAAGATAAAATTAATTAGGAAAATGTACAGAACTTATCTTCAAAAAATGTGTCAATCACACACAAAGTTAGGTAGGTCAGCAGCCAACGTAATCAATGAAGTAGATGTAACTCAGGATGAGATAAATTTACGTGCAACTGAGGTTTGTCTGATAATAATAACAGTTATAATAGGGTTAAATTTTATATTGCGTACTTATTTAATGCACAATAGGGGAATATTGAAAAAATACCCGAGTAGAGCAGACAATTTAGACAGAATGTAAAAAAATGGGAATTAATTCAACGAATTATTTATTCAGAAAGATATAAGTTTAGACAATCATATAAATGTGTTAACAAGAATATATACATCAGAGAGGAAACAATAAGAAAACATTTTGTTACATTGACAGATTCATTGGAAACTATTAGAGAGATAATTGAAAGAAATTTAGTAAAGAGCATAAAAAAGAAGTGCTAGATATTTATTGGCATTTGAGGGACCACTTAGTAAAAATATTAGATAAATATAAAATATTACAAGAAGTATCCCATTAAATTAAGGAACCCATAAAAATCGACGTTAATGTCGTATTTATTAAGGAATCTATGGAACAACTTGAAATGTTAACAGAAGAAGCTTCCAACTCTAAAGACATTAGTTCCAAAATGACACACTTGCAAAATCTTTGGAAAGTGCGTACATATCCGGTGGATTGTCGTGTGAAATGGCTAATAAATATTCTACCCAAGCTTCTGTAAAGGCAATTACCAAAAAATGTGGCATCGATAAGGTAAAACTTATCATTGAAGCAGGCCAATTTAATAACATGAATGAAGCTGTTAGCAAATTTGTAAATAGCTGCACAGAAGCAACTGGGCAGCAAAATGCAGTAAAAAGTCCAAACCGATCAATTTCTATAGATACAACAGGCGATTTCGTGAAAGATACACTTTTCCGCAAGCCAATAACAATACAAGAAGCCAATCAAGGCCAGTTAATGCCAATGGTAATAGAAATCAACAAAGGCAAAATAATACGCGTGGAAATAGATACTACGTTAGAACGACTGGATTCAATGCAAATGGTTCGGAAAACACGAGCCTTCCACCAGGATAAATAATAAAATATACAACCTTAACCTCAGCTTGACTTTCGTTTTGTTGACATGGAGATTAACGAAACTAATAATTTAATAAGATTATTGGTGGATACAGGTGGAGATATTTTAATTATAGAAACCATATTTTTTAATTATACCAAATAAATAAAAATAAAACAACCACCTATAGTTGTTGTAGGACAGTGTGGAATCCAATCAATGGGAAAAGTTTGCTTTGATATGAGAATTAATAATTTTCTTGTACCACACACTTTTCAAGTGGTGCAGAATGATTGTCCTATACCATGTGATGGAATCATTGGTATGGATTTCATCAAAAATTATCATTGTGTTTTAGATCTTAATGAAGAGAATAATTACATTGTCTTTAAACCATCAAATTTGTCACATACGTTGGAAATAACTTTAATAAATAACAGTAACAAAATAGCATTACCACCAAGATCAGAAGTAATTCGCCAAACTAAATTTGAAAATTTTAATATTAAAATCTTAATGGCAAAATCCAATAAGTCTTTTATACGTTTTTTAAATACTAACAACAAAATAGTTACAATAAAACAAAATGACATAAAAATCGAGAACATTTCTGACTACGAAGTGGTCACACCAAAATTAAATAAATGTGCCTAAAGAAAGTCAAAGATTTTGAATATTTTACGAAAAAATTTGCTAAACAATTTGAAACAACTTTAACAAAACTTTGCACAGAATACAGTGATACGAGTATCTTCGGCTTAGAAACAGAAGCAATAACCACTAATAATTTCTATGAACAAAAGTTGAGAGTGAGGGATAAAAACCCAATATACAATAAAAACTATCGTATACCTGAATCTCACGAAGAAGAAATAAATAAGAATGTTAAAAAATTGATAGATGATAAATTAAAGGAACCATTATTTTTAAAATATAACAGTCCAATTCTGTTAGGACCAAAAAAACCACTTCCAGGATCAAAAGAAAAAAGATAGCGACTTGTGATAGACTACAGGCAAATAAATAAAAAACTGATATCCGCTAAATTTCCGTTGCCTAGAATCGATGATATGCTAGATCAACTTGGCAGAGCAAAATATTTTTCATGTTTAGACTTAATGTCAGGTTTTCATTAAATATGATTGGATAAAAATTCTAGAGACTTATCGTCTTTCTCAACAAACAATGGTTTTTTTATATCTTAAGGCCAGGGGATGACCCCAACTTATGCAGTGTATTGTACTGGTACTGGAGGACAGAGGGAGTAGTGTTTATGGGCGTTTGATTTGAACCGATCCATATCGTAAGTGACAAGAAAAACTTTATCAGAAAGATCGTTCCACAAACGATTAATAGATTACTCTGTGGTTTAAAAATTGCACCAAATTCATTTCGAAGGATAATGACTCTTGCATTTTGTGGTGATTTGGTTGAGTTGGGATGCTCCGAGAAGCATATGCTTTCTAACTTAAAAGATTTGTTCGACATTTGTCGCAAGCACAATCTCAAGTTGCATGCTGAAAAATGCTCATTCTTCATGAGAGAGGTAACCTATCTTGGCCACAAGTGTCCTGATGAAGGAATACTGCCAGAAGATAGTAAATATTCGGTGATTAAGAATTATCCGACGCCTTAAGACGCGGATAGCGCCAAAAAGTTTGTTGCCTTTTTACTTTAACCGAAGGCTTAAAAAAACTTCTCTGAGTATTCAAGACATTTAACACGACTGTCCAGGAAGGGAGTGTATTTTAAATGGACAAAAGATTGTGATTTTGCATTTAATTACTTAAAGAAGGCATTAATGAGTCCAACCTTGCTTCAATAGCCCGATTTTACAAAAGAATTTTGCGTAACAACAGGTGAAAGTAAGCATGCGTGTGGTGCAGTTTTTACACAAGAGCATAAAGGCAAACAGCTACCAATAGCTTACGTTTCAAAATCATTTACCAAGGGAGAGTAACAATAACCATTGAACAATAACTTACTACTAAATTCCATATATCTATGTAAAAAATTTCTGGGACCGAAACGACCATAGACCGCTCTCTTATCTGTTTTCAATGAAAAATCCCACTCCCAAATTGACAAGAATGAGACTGGATATGGAGGAATATGACTTCACAGTTGAGTATCTTAGGGAAAAAGGCAATTATATAGCAGACGCGTATTACTATATAAGATTTTAAAGAGATGAACAAAAAGATATCATGCGTATTAAGAGTAACGACAAGATCGATAACTACTAACAAGAAAAATGTACTACTACCTTTAATCAGCATAAAGTAAGTAAAGTTATTGATCCCAAAACATGAAATGAAAAATAATGACTTCAAGAAATATTATAAACTAAAAATTTTTCCTGATAAATGTTATATTAAGAAAAGAAAATCTATATTTGCTAGCATAAAAATTGGAGATTTCTTTACTAAAGAGAATGTTGAATTAGAACAATTTTTCTCTTGGCTCGAAAAGGTAGCCTGTAAACTTAATATTTATAAAATAGAGGTGGCACCTAGCGAGAAATTTTTCGAATTTACCTCGGTTAATAAATTTAAAGATGTGGGCAATAAAATACTAAATAAGGTAAAGATGGTACTATTAAACAAGGTGACCGTAATTGATAATAGGAATGCCAAGGCAATTATTAACATAATGATGAAGTATCATGATTACCCTATTCAAGGAGGTCATTGCAGAATATGCAGAACCGCAGAAAAAATAAAAAGATATTACTACTGGAGAAACATGACAAAAGATATAGCTAAATACGTAATAACTTGTCACAAATGTCAAATAACAACAACAACCAAACATATAAAAAGTCCAATGACTCTTACGGATACACCTAACAAACCTTTTGATACGGTGTACGTAGACAGAACTTGACCATTTCCAAGATCCATAAATGGGAGTGAATACGCCATTACACTAATATGTGATTTTACTAAATATTTAGTAACGATATAAATACTTGACAAGTCGGCAAAAACAATTACTAAGACAATATTTGAGAACTTTGTACTCACCTATGGTCCGATAAGACGTTCATTTCAGACATGGGTACAGAATACAAAAACTCTATACTAACTGAACTTTGTAACCTATTGAAAATCGAAAAATTAACATCAACAGCACATCATCACCAGATTTTAGGGCAACAGGAAGAAGTCACAGAACTTTGAGAACTTTATACTCACCTAAGGTCTGATGAAGACGTTCATTTCAGACATGGGTACAGAATACAGAAACTCTATACTAACTGAACTTTGTAAATCGAAAAATTAACATCAACAGCACACCATCACCAGATTTTAAGGCATAAAAATATCTCACAGAACTTTGAATGAATATGTGCGTACACATATTTCAGTGGACAAAAGCGATTGGGTTGAATGGCTGAGATATTTTACTTACTTTTTCAACACAACACCATCAACAGTACATAATTACTGTCCGTTTGAATTAGTTTTCGGTGAAATTCCAAATACTTTCAAAAATCTCAATGAAGTAGAGAGTTACACTACTATATAATGTAAATGATTATGCCAAAGAGACAAAATTTAGATTGGAAGTAGCACTTAATAGAGCAAAAAAATTGTTAGATATAAATAAAGCTAAACAAAAAAATTAATTATGATAAGAATATTCTAGACTATGATTTTAAAATAGGAGATTTAGTTCTATTTAAAAATGAATTAGGTCATAAGTTGGGAAACTTATATAGAGGCCCTTACAAGATTAAGAAAATAGACTTAAGACACAATATATAACCATAGTAGTAATAAAAAAGAGCACACAGTTCATAAAAATAGAATTAAGTTATACAATATAAAATAATTCTAAACAAAAACTATGCGCGAATATGTATCTATTATACGTATATAATAGTATAAATGCCAATATATAATAAGTAAACATAAATTCAATAATTATTTTAAAAAAGTAAATATAAAATCATTTTGGTTTGTGAAAGAATGTCCATAAAACAAAAGTTATATGAACGTTCTTACAAATGGTGGAGGGGTAGCATGATTTTAAAGTCATCAATACCGACACAACATTGCACGATTTAATTACCACTGCCAACATACAAATATCATATATCACTCTGTATTAACGACGAGCACTTGACACAGTGTAATTGGCCGTAGCTGCGACGCATGCCGTATCGAATGGTGTAGCAGTGTGTGGTGTTGTCGTACAACACCACTTATGATAGTGGGAAATTATGACTTTTTTAGTGGGCAATAGGCTCGTGTCATATGTAAATGATTTTATAATTTAGGATAAGAATAAAAACACACAAACATGTAGATTTAATATAGGAATATAAGGGTTAATTTGGGATTGTTAAATCAACCAAAAATTAATATAAAAGGCAAAGCATTTTCTGCCAACAATCAGAGCTCTAAATAAAAAGTGCTCATTGGAAAATAAAGAATAAAATAATTTCAAAAAAATTAATGAGATCTTTTCCTTTATAGTTCACACTAGCATCTAAATTTTATTTATTCATAGTTAGATTTTAATAATACAGTGTGCTCACATAAAAAATCAATACTTTTTTCTATTATAATAAATTGACAAATAAACGACTTTACTAGATAGACTTTACAATTTTATTCACCGAAGGCTGCAAAATGTGGTTCTTCTGAGTTCAGATAAGATATTTTTGACTCAATTCAATGTGATAATTTTATATAAAGGAGTGGTTATACTGTATCGGAAAATATTATGATATTATATATTCAGATAATATTCAACAAATTCTTTAATCCAAAGCACGTAAACAATAATAAATTATATACATCGCCGAATTATTTATTTTGACAAATTTTTACTTATTCCTTTTAGGAATATTATAAATAAAGCAAATCAAAATGAATACCAGAGGCTACAAACGTCCAGATTTTCCTTCCGAGGCTGAAAGTTTTCATGATAATAATGAAATTTTGGAAATATTACTCGCGAAGAAAGCGAAGTTAAGAATATCGAGTGAATTCGACAATCAATTGTAGGTAGGACTATTTCATTAATTTAGATCCCGATAATGATGATAGAGCTGAACTTGAGGATGTTTGTGTGACCACAAAGTTGAAGTTTAAGTTTATATCGAACAATTCAACCAGTTAATCTCATGCTTGTCCGAATCGGCTTTGGGTACAGTTGAAGCCTTTCAGATTTCTAAAGAAAATTATGCAAAACTATTAGCCAGCTTGAAAAAGGTTTACGATAACGAGTGTCTGATATGTTTTGATAATATTTCTAATCTTTTTGATTTGCTAGAAATCACAGAACCTTCGGCTGTTGCTTTGCGAAACATGATCGATAAAGTTTTCGCCATTTATGATTCATTGTTATCAATTGGTGATGACAAAAAGGTAACGAATGCCACTTTAAAAAGCTTGACTTTGAAAATCTCCAACTGTTGACAGTTTGCTAAGCCGCTTCGAACAGACGTTACCATCATATTTCTGAGTCTTCTGGTTTAAGGCCGAGGCTTACTAAATCTAAAATTGATAAATTTACTTTTAGAAATGCTAAAACATCATTAAATTGTACAATCATTAAATTGCAATCTGATGAAAAATTTAAATTTTGCGAGTCGCCAAAACATATAACTAATAATTACCCTTTTACTGCTGAGCCTATAGTTAAACGATTCGATTTCATAAAATCTGTGTCGGTATGTATAAATCGTTTAAAAATATGAAATACGGTTGCAAGATGCCCATCTTTTAAGTGTAGAGTATGTAATGGTTCACACAATTTATTACTTCATCGGTATAAAATAAGTTCTGGTAATACAACAGTTAACTACTCTGAACTGTCGTCGTCTTCTCTCGTGTCTGTAAGTTATTCAACGCCAGATGAACGTATATTTTTGCGACAGCTGTGGTAAGAGTAAGAAGTAATGTTGGCTAATTGATACCACCTAGATCTCTTTTTGATTCCGCTCAATCTAATTGGATAACCGAGAAACTTACGCAACTGAAGAGAGAAGGAAGTAAATTAAATTTAAATGGCTTTGTCGAAACGAATTCGTTTTCAAAGTCTTGCGTCAAACTGACTGTCACGTCGAGAGTTAGCGCTACTCAATTTAGTTCAAAGTTTTGGGTATTACGCTCAATTACCAATTTGCAGCCTGATGATAATATCAGTACGACTAAATTGGGGATTCCTGCGAATGTAGAATTAGCCGATCCTTGCTCTTATAAGCCGCAAAGGATTGATTTATTTATTTATAGATTCAAAATTCCCAATCTTATTACCGGAACAAAATGACTGTCACATTTTATTTGCGGTATCTTCATTTTGAGAATTTCTATACTGGCACAAAAGCATTTATTGCTCTCGCTAGAGAGAAAATCTGGTTGATTAACGCCAAGGAAAAGTGAAGTAGAATCGTCCGCAAGTGTACATTGTTTCCGCTATTAACCTCGACTTATGTCCAAAATCATTGAAAACTTATAGCCCTGACAGACATGTGATTTATATATCATGGTATGTATACCCCAATTTTTGATACTATATTAGTGTGACAGACATGTAGTATACGTATTACTGTTTATCGTCACCTGAAATGCAAAAAGGTCTAACATCACTTCTTATTTTTTCAATAAAATTAATATAAAAAAATCAATAAGATTAAAAGTATTGTTACTATAAACATGTTGATGAGGACTTATATGTTATTATCAATCAATAGCTCTTGATTTTTTTTATTTCTTTTTATTTATTTTTTTTTGTTGTTGTTGTTAGGCCTTCTTGCATTTCAGGTGATTATATACTGAATTAATTTTTTTAAATAAAAATAAAGAATTAATTGTCATTCAAACACTATGAAAGACATGTATTCCTACAACCTTAAAAATTTATTTACTCGAATATAACAAAATTCGAGTTAAAAATTCCTAAAAAAAAGTTTTTATTAAAATGTCGTTTTTTATTTGCTTTAAGTAATAAAATAAAATCCGTATAAAAATTTTATTTACATAATGATTTTATTAAGAAGTAATGATTATAAAAAACGTAATTTTAAAATACGTACAAAAAGTGATTTTGCATACTGTATTTCCAGCTGGATTCATGTTAGGGTTTCCCATTTCTTACCCAGCGAAGCTGTGTTAAGTAAGTAGTAATAATATACTACATTTATACCATTCATTTTCATAGTATACGAACCAGCTTTAAGCTACAATGCTTTATGGTTTAATTGTAATATAGGTTGACACACATGTAGTAAACTATGCTAATATAGTATACAAATCCTGTCTGTCAGGGCTATTACCCACTAATAGAGTGAGAGGTACACAACCATTTCTTATAGTCATTGTAAACTTTTGTGGTCGCGTAAAAGTTTTATTGAGAATTCATGGTCGACAACCATTGAGAATGTATATAGCGGTCTTCGTGTGTTTCACATCTATAGGAGTTCATTTAGAATTAGTGTCCGGTTTTTCGACTGACTATTTTCTCTTATCTTTAAAAAGGTTCGCTGCCAGGAGAGGTCTTCCGAGAGGTAATATGCGACAACGCGACCAACTTCGTGGGAGTCACCAATGTCCTGAAAGAGCTTCATCCGGCGTTCGACAGTATAATCATACACAACGCCTATGATGATCCTTAGACGACGTAAAAACTAGAGAGCCCAAATTATGAAAGCTATGGCGCTTACTCTGCGGAGGACGATTGAGCGCCACAACATTGGCTCACCGGAAGAGTTGTCAAGGTCATCGAAAGAGAAGACCGGAAGGTCAGAGTGGCGTAGGTCAAAACCCGAGACGACGTATATAAGCGCGCGATGCTAAATTGCCCCCACAGCCATATACTTGAAGACCTCAGGTCCTTAAATGTGGCCGGAATGTTGGGCCATTTATATTACTTATACTTGTAATAATAATCTTAATATAGCGCGTTTTTTATAAAGGTATAGAACTTTAAGTTGGCATTACTTTTCAAGATGGCGAACGATTTAACAGCTGTCAAGTGATTTATTCTCAGTTTGGTTTGGCAATTAATGAATAGACTCACGCCTGAATAACGCTTGCAAATAGTGCAATTTTATTTCGAAAATAATGGTTCTGTGCGGAAAACGTATCGCACACTACGTCCATTTTATCATCGGCAAAATCGTCCATCAGAGCAGTTAATTCGATTAACCATGGAACGTTTTCGCACCACATTTACTCTTATTAATAACTCGCATCCCCAGAGATAGAAGAAGCTATTGCTGCTGTAGAGCGTAGCATTGAGGAAGACCCGAAAAAGTCCATCCGCCATCGAGCACAGGAATTGGATCTGTGTCCATCCACTTTATGGAAGAGTTTGCGGAAGGATTTTGGTTTGCGTGCTTACAAAATCCAACTCGTGCAAGAATTTAAGCCAAACGATCATCAAGTAAGGCGTAGATTCGTCGAATGGGCCCAAAACGAGATTACCGTTGTTCCCGATTTTCATAAGCGAATTTGGAGTGAAGGCGATCCTCAAGTGTATGTGGAGACACCGTTACATCTAGAAAAACTTACTGTTTGGTGCGCTTCATGGGCTGGTGGAATCATTGGTCCATACTTTTTCGAAAACGATGGTGGCCAGAATGTTACAGTCAATGGTGATCGGTATAGAGCCATGATTACTAACTCTTTCATTCCTGAATTGAATAACCATGATGTCCAGGATATGTGGTTTCAACAAGACGGCGACAAGATGGCCACAATAGATTTATTGAAAGACACGTTTGGTGACCGCCTAATTTTACGTTTTGGACCTGTGAATTGGCCTCCAGGATCTTGTGATATACGGCCACAAATATTAGAAAAAGTCATCGAAAATTAGACGTTCAGATTGGACTACATCCGCGCCAGCTGTGGCGGTAGAAATCATATTCAAAATGTAATTCCACAACATTATCTTTCGGATAAATAAAATTCATGTCAACCGAATAATCCATCGTTGTTTTATTGCAACTTAAAGTTCTATACCTCTATAAAAAACACCCTTTATTAATAATATCACAAATGAATTAATAAAATATGAATGACCCTAACATAGATATAATAAGTTTAGTGAATATATAAATAAGATATTTAGAAAACAGCAACGGATTTGCCAAATAACTCATAAGATAGTGTTCTTGACGAAGAGCTTTGAAGACTAAATTAAAATATGAATATGGGGTTATATTCATAAAAATATTTTCGATTTATAAAACGTTATTTGTATGAAAATTTGTTTTAAAAACACTTTATAAATCGAAAATAATTTTTACGAGTATGGAGAATAAAATATACATATGGGTTGCCGGATTCAACGTTATAAAATTCTTGATTAAAAACAAAAATATTGGTATTCATATAACTTCTGTTACAAATATTAATACCATTAGGAAACACCATAGCTTGTTCAATTGGCGATGTGGATCATGTACGATAATAATGTGTGAAAAACATCATGGCAGAAGAAAGGAGCTTCGCAAATGGTGGCAAAGACAAGATTAACACAAGCGAATCATTAGCCTTCTATGTTCGGCACCTTAACTCCATGCGGTAGAAATCGCGTTTGCGCTCGTCGCCAAATTTACGCTGTAGCGCCACCATTAAGTCATTATAGTTGTTTCTGCAGCTGGCTGGCATGGTTTCTAAAATTTCTGCTGCAGCACCTTTTAACGCCTATTAGTTCTAGAGCCTTCTCTTGATCGTTCCATCTATTTCTGCTGGCAACTGTCTCAAATTGTAATTGAAATACGGATAGGGGTGAGCTACCATCAAAGCAAGGTGTTTTTATTCTGCTAGAATTTCTGGTATAATACGCACTGGTTGCAATTGCTGGCACTGTAGACTGTTGATTTTTTCTTCCATTGCATTAAATTTTTCGTCAACAGTCTTTTTAGACTTGTCACTCTTGCGTCGACGTCATTAACCCTTTTGCTTACCTTCTCATATATTTCTTGCAGCTTCTCTGTTGTTGCACTCTACGCCTCTTCAAGTTTCTTTTTTCAATTTTTGCCAGAAAATGCTGGTTTTCGGCTTTAGAGGTTTCTTTTACCTGTGCCAAAAGCTTTTCGTTATCAGCTTTAGAAATTTTTTGCACATTCGCCAGAGCCTTAATTTTTTTCCATAAGCTTTTTG
This sequence comes from Wohlfahrtia magnifica, assembly GCA_023159175.1. Classification (NCBI taxonomy): domain Eukaryota; kingdom Metazoa; phylum Arthropoda; class Insecta; order Diptera; family Sarcophagidae; genus Wohlfahrtia; species Wohlfahrtia magnifica. Next base: position 58,404 of record JAKWBJ010000303.1, read on the forward strand.
GTTTGTACTTGCATTTTTTTCCATCATCATAGTAAGCAATGAATTAATATCGGCAGTGCTTGTTGTTGTAGTGGCACGAAACTCAGGCTCTTCTTCCTCACCAAATTCATAGCCATCAATGTTAACACCACGCCGCTGAAATTCCTCTAACAAACGCTTTTGTAATTCAGTCTTATTACTAGTTGTTGAGAGCTCCACGTTTGAGTCTGTCCACTTTGAATTCTTGGAATTTAATTTTTTTTTAAATATCCTTTTTTTGAAATTCTTATTTTTTTATTTTATATGGCAATCCCACTTCTGACACCAAATGTTACGTGTTAACCTTTTTAAAACATTTGAGTTCGTTTAAATTGTGTTAAAATAAAATAAACGCCGTTTTATTTTGTTGTTTTACTGTTATATTTTATACTGTTATATTTTTATATATATTATATATTATAACTTTTATGCAGTCTACAACAGCTTAATACTCGCTTATACAGCAGTTTTATTTCCGCTTTAACACGTTTTTATCTTACGACAGCCAAACGATCACTAACTGACATATAGGTAAAACAGCCCTTTATATACCTAATTGCCTGCATTTTAGAAGGTTCAGGAAATATCGACCATCTTCTATTTCCATGTCCGCTAATTCAAATGTAACGTAAAGTTAGTCGATGTGGCAGTGTTGCCAAATTGACATATCCAAAATCCCACAATACAGTGTTCTATTTTTTTTTTTTTCGTAACAATATATAAAACAAATAAATTAAATAAATTAATAATTATGTGAAGTTAACATTTATACGTAGATATTTGTATATATTGTTCGTAAATTGTTCATTAAAATGTGTAAATATTGCAGTTTTGAAATGCTTAACATTGCTTAATATCTGTATATCATTCGGGTGTTCATTCCAGAGACAAAATGCATTTGTATAAAAATGTCTATCAGAAATTAGTTTGCGATATCTAATAAAATTAATCCTGCGTCCTCTATTAGATCTGAGAAAAAGTTTTCTTTTTTTATTTGAAAAGAAAGAGGAAACAGGATACCTTTATTAGGCAATTGTAGGAGAACGAATCTCACAAACTGTATTTGTTGAAGATTACAACAAGAAGAGATCGAGAAAGTTCTTGTAACAGAGGAAGTAAGTATATTAGAACTATTGATTGCAGTTGACAGTTAATTTAATTTAATTATTTATTTAGAAAGACAGCAAATTTATGTTGCAATAAGAACTTTCAACTTTTGGATACATATAAATTTTAAAATTGAGGGGAAAAATAAAGGCAAGATAAATATATACTTTCTTCGTATGATCTTACCTCCATCGTGCAGCATTTCAGCGAAGAAGAATGAATGAATTTAAAGCTTAAAAAAACTTATAATACATAAATAAATTCATTACATTAAATAAATTCATTTTGTTCAATATGTGATTGTGAAATTCATAAACTTATTTCAAGAGGAGTAATGAAATTAAATTCAAATTGCTTGTGTCATAAATTAAATTTAAAAAATTAAGGCTGTCCCAAAATTAACGCAAGATTTGAATTTGTCGCCATTTGCGTTGTAAAGTGTTGGCAACCCTAAAAGAAAACAAACCGACGGTTGACAGCTTAGTAAAAATGAAGCGTTACCAGATAGAACAACGTGTCGTCATTATTGAACAATATTTCAAAAATAATGGAAGTTTGGCGGCGGCAGTTCGAAAATTTCGTACAAAATATGGTCGGAATAGTGTTTTAACTTCGTCAACTGTGAAGAAATTAATTGAAAAATTCGGGGAGACACGATCCGTTGGAGGCGCCAAACACACTGGTCGACCAAAATAAATCGTTCAGATGTAAATATTAAAGCAGTGCGTGAGTGTCGGTGACAATTCAAGAACCGTCGTGGGCAAAAATTACAAATTTTAAGAAACTCTCTACAGCGTACAATGCTTACAATATTCAATTAACACAACTGAAGCCTAATGACCATGTATAGCGAAGAAACATCAACAAATGGATGCTGATTTTTCGAGCAAAGTCATCGTAAGCGATGAAGCACATTTTCACCTTGATGACTTTGTTAATCGCCAAATTTCCGCTTTTAAGGTTCTGAGAACCCACATGTGATTGTCGAAAAACAAATGCATCCACAACGTGTCATTATTTGGATATACGTGAACTCCTAGACTTAAATCGATTCCTATCGATTCATAAAACATTGGATCTGCAAGAAATAAAGAGCTTTTCAGTGACTGAGTAGGTGTAAGTACTGAAATTCTACTATCCACACCGAATGTGTCTCAATGTTTACAATATTCAATTAACACAACTGAAGCTTAATGACCATGTATAGCGCAGAAACATCAACAAATGGATGCTGATTTTTCGAGCAAAGTCATCGTAAGCGATGAAGCACATTTTTACCTTGATTACCTTGTTAATCGCCAAATTTCCGCTTTTAGGGTTCTGAGAACCCACATGTGATTGTCGAAAAACAAATGCATCCACAACGTGTCATTATTTGGATATACGTGAACTCCTAGACTTAAATCGATTCCTGTCGATTCATAAAACATTGGATCTGCAAGAAATAAAGAGCTTTTCAGTGACTGAGTAGGTGTAAGTACTGAAATTCTACTATCCACACCGAATATACATTCAAACATTGCTTTAGAATTGAATATGGATTATAAGGTGAGTTAAATTAGTTGGTTAAATTAGTTAAAGTTTTTTCGAAATTCTGCTCACAGAGGATCCAGAGTCTAATAAACGCACATTAGAAGTGTTCCTATCAATTTATTTCTAGCGAAAAAATGAAGAAAATGAAGGAGATTTAGAAGTCTTCATATTGTTACGAAAATAAAAATACAACACTGCATTGTGGGCTTTTGGTATATTTTGTGTCACCTTGTCAATTTGGCAGCACTGCCACATCGACCATCTTTACTTTACATTTGAATTAACGGATATGGAAATAGAAGATGGTCGATATTTCCTGAACCTTCCAAAATGTAGGCAATTAGGTACATAAGGGGCTGCTTTACCTACTCGTGAGTTAGTTATCGTTTGGCTGTCGTAAGATAAAGACGTGTTAAGAGTGTTGTATAAGCAAATATTGAGTTGTTGTAAACTGTATAAAAGTTATTGTGTAGTAAATAAAAATATAACTGTAAAACAAACACAATAAAGTGGTTTAATTTTATTTTAACGCAATTTAAACGAACTCAAACGTTTTAAAAAAGTTAAAACGTAAAAATATTTTAGGTGTTTCCTTTTTGTGATTCGATTTCGAAGTTGATAGTTGTGAATTTGTTGATCCTGAGCTGGAAGGAGAAGATGATCGCTAACGAGAGAGCGAATACGCTAAGTCGGGATTTAATGTGAAGCAAATTATGGTGAAATTTCGTGCAATGACGACATTCAAACAAGACAAATATAAGCGTCAAAATTCTTTGGAAGGCAAGTTTTAAACATTTGGTTGTTTCGAATAGATTTTTGGCATGATGGCTTAAAGGTAAGAAAATTAAATAGAGCTAATATACTTACTTAATAGGAAGCTTTATTATCTTAGTAATGGATCTAGAACTCCCACGTATTTATCAAATCCTTGATAAACTTCCATAATTTTTCTAAGAATTCGGAGGTAGGTTTTTGTCCTTAATTATAAATAAGTCATTTTCTTTTATGTTATATTGAACTTTTTCCATTTGGTTTTCTTTTGCAATTCTAATAGATATTCGTTCTTCCAAGGTAAACAAAAATGTTGATAAATTGATTAAAAGCACTACCAACGATTTACAATAGATATTGGACCTTCGGTAACCTTAGGATCAATCATTTTGCGAATTTTTGAGCCAATCTGGCCCATGCCACCATAAGTTATTGCCAATGTGATCTTTAGGATACAGGTTTCTGCTAACCATGTCAGCTGGATTAGATTCTCAACTGATGTGACTCCATATAGAAGGATGTAATTTGGATGATTTTGGATACTAGATTTGCGACGAAAGTAAGCCATGAGCAAGGAGGTTTTGCTAGCCAGGAAAAAACAATCATCTAGTCTGTCGAATTAAAAATAGAGTATTTTTCAACGTCAAAGTTTGGGAGCAAGTTACCAATCATCTCAGCTAAAAGAACTGCAGCACTGAGTTCTAAACGAAGAATATAATAGTTTCAAAAGGAGCCGCTTTTGCCGTGAAAGCGACAAGGTGGGCAGAGACTGTATTGCGATCATCAATCCGCAAAAACCATGAAATTGTATATTTGCAATTGGAACAAAATGAATATATCGAAGAATCCATATGTTATTAACTTCACGATAGTTTAATTGAAACTGTTTCCACACCTTTACTGTGTCTGGAGAAATAAATTCATCTCATTTGGTACTCAAGAAGAGCTTGAACGTATAAATAAAAGTTTACAACGTCTCAACATAACTATAGCGTAACAGTGCGTGAGTGTTTGGCTGCGTTGGAAGCTATAAAGAAGCTAAGATGTTACCTAGAACCCCAGGAGTTCGAGGTTATCATGGACCATTCCTCTTGTATGGTTAATGAAACAACCGGATCTGTATGGGCGTCTTGCAAGGTGGGTTTTTAAATTAAAAGGCTAAAAATTTACTATGTCATAGGAAAGAAAAGATTAATGTAGTGCCTGACGCCTTGTCAAGAATACCGTACGAGGAAGTAGAAAGTGTTTTGATAAGCGAGCCGCCAATAGATTTTAATTCTGTGCATTTTAGTCATCCAGATTACATCAGATTGAAAGAAAAAATTCGAGAATGCAGTTCCAAATATCCTGATGTGAAAATTGTTGACAATTTTGTCTATATAAAAACCAATCACTACTCTGGAGATATTCAGCAGGAAAAAAATTGCTGGAACCTATGGGTACCGTGACTAGTGCCTCGTGGTACTCCTCAAGGAGGTGTACTTTCGCCGCTACTCTAGAATCTTGTTGTGAATGGCATCCTTATGAGGTTTGATGACGAAGGCAGGAAAGTTGTTTGCTATGCAGATGATCTGGTGATTCTTGTGTCGGGAAGGTTTCTCCCGACGGTTGGTGAGATCATGCAGTCGTCGCTTAGCAAGCAATCTTTCTGGGCGTCCGCCAGAGGTCTTAGCATTAATACCTCGAAGACTGAGCTGGTTCTATTTTACAGGAAATATAAATTAGAAAAGTTTGAATTACCTGGGTTAAATGAGATTGTGTTAAAACTGTCTGAGTGGGCCAAGTTCTTAGGAGTTTTCTTGGATAGGAAACTTAATTGGAAGTAAAATACCCTTTTGAGAATGAACAAGGGTTTTAATGGCTACTATGCGGTTAGAAGTGCCATGGGTAGAAAATGGAGTCTTCGCCCGGTGATGGTGAAGTGGATCTATGGCTCCATAGTCATACCTGTACTCGCATATGGCTTTATCATATGGTGGAGAGCCTTGGAAAATGCCAGTCGGAGGAGGCTTCTAAATAAGGTGCATAGGTGTGTCGCTATGGGCACATCTGGTGCCCATAGAAGTCCTCCTCAGGCAGCGCTGGACATTATCCTGGGCCTGACCTCCCTTGAGGTTGCAGTGAAGAGAAGGGCTTTGCTAGGAGCTTCTTGAGGATTTTTGAAGGAGGCCTGGCCAAGGCCCTGGATTACTGACACTCTGCCATTTTGGGGGGACTTGACTGGGGTGCGCATTCGGTGACCTGTGCTGGTTCTATGGTCTATAAGTTCAGGGAATGCGACTTCAGCATGTGCCCTGCGGCAGTTTTTCCGGTTAGAGAGTCGGATGGGATGTTGATAAATTTTTTATGGCCACGCCATCTTTACAGTCAGATCTAAGACCAAGGAGGGCACTGGTGCGGAAGACTACATTGCGGACAGTGACATTAAACTGTTCTTTAGACTCCCGGATGAGTGCAGTGCTTTTCAGGCTGAGATCTTCGCTGTCCTCAGAGAAGCTGACCGTTTTCGCGACTTGGCTGGTGTAGGGGATATTGTGGTCATTTACTTGGACAGTCAGGTGGCTGTTAGGTCGCTGACTGGTCGCCATGTCAGCTTAAGGCCGGTTTCAGTGTGCAGGAGTACCCTCACGTCGCTCCCGGATGTGTGCAGTGTTGTTAAATTGTGCTGGATTCCGGGGCATGCTGGCGTAAGGGGTAACGAGATTGCAGATGAAGTGGCAAGAGCGGGCGCGGCTTGTGGTGTAGGACAGGTAGATGCGTCGGTGAAATCACCGCTTGGTTTCTTTGAGGGCTTAATTGATAGCTGGGCCCGTCGTAGAGTGGAGGAGGCGTGGAGGAGCAGAGGAGACTGTAGGATCTATAAGCTGTTGTGGCCGCGACCTGACCGCTCTAGGACGGAATGGGTCCTCAATCTGAGGAGGAAGTCTCTCAGGATTCTGATAGTTCTTGTGACTGGACACTTAATAGTTCTAGATTATATGGCGCATTTTAATTGCCTTTTTCCCATGAAAAAGTTCTCTTCGAAAGTAATTCAGGACTATTTGTCGGAACATATCCTACAAATTTTTTGTATTCCTGAAATTTTAGAATGTGATAATAGTTCACAATTTCGCTCAAACGAGTTTAACGCTTTTCTCACGTGGTTAGGTATAACTCACACTTATACTGCGGTATATTCACCTCAGTCCAATTCTTTTGAATGTGTTAACCGCATGATCTTAACTGGTATTAGATCATATTTAGAAAAAGATCAGACACTATGGGATTAATATCTAAGTGCCTTTAGTGGTTCTTTTAGAAGTTCGTCAACCTATTCAGCGCTCCCCATATCAAACTGTGTTCGGTTTTGCAATGGTAGCTCATGATAGTATGTAATTACATTTTGTTGCGAAATCTAAAGGTAATTGGTAAACCACGCATAAGTTTATAAGTTGCAATTTATATCTTATGCGTCAGAATTTGAAAACCATATTGCTAAAGCATATGAAACCAACCAAACTCATTACAATTTAATTTCTCTCCAAGCAATTTTGAATGAAAATACAACGCCCAACTTGCTCCTCTGTTTATCAAATCAATTATAAAGGAAAATGTAAGAAACAATTATTATTGTTGGAGGATATCAATGGCAAGATTATAGAAACTTATGCGAAGTAAATACGTTCGTAAACGTATTTCCCCCTAATACTGTACTATAAGACACCAGTATTCTGTGGTTCGTAACGTGTGATTTTATAGATATTAAATTGGTATCAAGTGTTGGTTTTTGTTTGATTTATTAAGGACATGCATTTGTTGGGGAATTTCCTCAACACTTTTCGTCAGAAGATTCATGGTAGGGCGGTTAAGAGGCGCTGTTCCTATAACACCTAAGAACTCCAAAAAAATAGTGGTAGGGTTATTTAAGGTTGATCCCGTTTAGCTTGCACAGTTGATTGAATATTCAGGTATTAAGGACACCTACCATGGCATATTAGAAAAATCATGCACCGGTAAACTTTCTTTTATTGTTTATTTTAATTTTTTACTAGGGAGTATATAATAATTATTTATGTGTAACACATTTCTTGGACTTGAGAGAACTATGGACAAGAACCTTCCCCACCTAACTGCTATCTAGCGGAGTCAATGGCTTCCATTCGTCAGTCTTTTCTCTTCCTATTCCTCTAAAGTATGGCTAAAATATATTGATGTTTATTATATAAACTGGTGCCCAAAGTGGTTCCAGAAAATGTCATAGTCATTTCAACATGTGTGTTCATTACATATTCGATGACGCATGCGACGATTTTGAATCATAAAATTTCGATCGCAGTCATTTGATCACGAATGTGACGATTTGTCCTCAGATATCTTTGGTATACATATTATCCAATTCAAGTTATTATTGTCCAATAGTGCTCGTCGTTGACACTGATGACCTGGCCAACTTCGTTCTCCTAAAATATTTACCAAACAGTGATATTTTGAGCATGTTGTAGGTGCTCTTGAAAATCATGTAAATTGCTATCGTCCTTGCGAATGCGACTGCCTTGGATTCTCTTACATAAAATCACAGACAGCACGGATGTTTTCTGAGGATCTGTCTTGGCTTACTAACAATTAGACTCAAATTTATCCACCACACTGTGAATAGTCCCCTCGGAAGGACGATTATTGCGACCGTAAAATGGATGAAGAGCGCAGCATGTTGCCAGAACAGAACACCCATTTTTATAAAACAATTTTAGCATTTGAACGTGTTTCTGAATGTCATATCCGTTCAAGGTGATTTGGCAAAACAAACTGACTAAATGGCAACCAATTCGACGACAGATGTAGCTATCAGTTTTCAACGTTCTGATGTCCCTATTCGAAGCCACTTTATAGACGTTCTCATTAAGTTTTCCTACTAAGGCTACTAACTTTAATAGATTTTTAAATTTTTATGACAGTTTAAAGCATTTTTTCAAATCCCTATTTTAGGATCTGTACTGTCAGTTACTGTAATCTCATTAACTGCTCATATCATGCGGATTGTTTCAACTAAATTTGCTCAATTAGTATCAGAGGAAGCCAATCGTTATGGATATTTGCGGCACATACATTCACGAATAATAACAAACGCGGAAGAAATCGCTTTCTATGGTGGCCACAAGGTTGACCTGCAACAATTAAGACAAGCCTATAATCGTTTAGTTAGTCAAATGAATACTATTTTTACCCAAAAATTATGGTTTGTAATGTTAGAACAATTTTTTATGAAATATGTATGGTCCGGTACTAGAATGATCATGGTTTCTTTGCCAATATTAACTGGAACAGTATTCTCCCACGACGAATACAGATACTACAGTTAGTGAACGTACGCAATATTGCTATTGGACGCCTCATGTCTTCATACAAAGAAAGTGTGGCATTAGCAGGTTATACATGTCGTGTAGCCGGCATGCTTGGAGTATTTGAAGAGACAGCTCAAGGCATTTACGATAAAACGACAGTTGCCGAAAGTAATGAAACGCGAGGCATTATAGAATTCCGTAATAGGAAGCCTGCTGCTAAGGGTTGTATTATATTTAAAAAAGATTCTGATGTGTCCATATCCTTAATCGCTGTTCCTGTGGTTACCCCGATTGTGATGTAGTCGTACCGTGCTTGAGTCTAAGCATTGAACCTGGCGTGCATATGCTTAAACCTGGTCCAAATGGCTGTGGAAAGTCCAGTCTTTTTCGTATTCTTAGCGGTTTATGGCCAATTTACTCAGGAGAACTACATATACCACTACCGGTCGAAAGAAAACCATGCATGTTTCATACACCACAACGACCGTATATGTTTGTTGGCAGTCTATGTGATCAAACTATCTATCCAGATAGTCGGGAAAATATAACACGTAAAGGCATCCACTAAAATGAATTGAGAGCCATATTAAAAATGGGTAGAGAATTAAAATATAAATAAATTACAGTATGGGACAAAAAAGTAGATTTACCTGAAAAGTGATACTATTTTTCTTACAGGTTGTTGAGTAAAACAAGCTTGAGGAACTTGCAACACATCATCAAAATCTCAAGTGACGGATAAAAACGCTCTTTTAAATACCTTTTCGGTTTTATAAGCGAATAATAATAATAATTAGAACGATTTTAACTGGATTTTCAATGGATTTAAAAAGAAGATACTGAGGCCTTTTATATAATATACATACAATATGTTACTAAATTCCTAAAGATTTAGAAAAAGAAGAAGACCTAAGGCAACGTAGTGTCATTTTGTCTCAAACCCAGACAATCTGTTGTCCTCGGGTCTCCGTTATACTGTTATTTAATGAAAATTTTAAAATTTAACTAAAATGAGGGTATTTCCGTGTATTAAGCTGATATACCCAAACTTTTTTCGGCATTTATTCTCAAATGTATAAAACTGTTAATTAATAGGTCATGTAAAAGAACGTAATCCTCAAAAAGTTGTTTTTTATTGGATTTTTATGTTTTTGTAGAAAATCCGTTTTACTAAAAAGCTCAGATTTTTAAAAACAAAGTGGCATTTTATTCATTACTAATCGTGCTTCTTTAATAAATTCATAAATAGTACGTTTCCTATGTGAAATATTGTCTAAAAGCAAAAAGAAAATTGGAAACAAATGTAACAAAAGGCGTATTTTCTTGAGAAATACACCCAGTGAGATTAATACAGCGTGCAACACTTACTACGTTTTTTTTAACGAAATGTTTTTATTTCAGAAACTTTTTTTGACAAATTAAAACCTCTTTAGGGAAGAACTCAATATAATGTATTGGGCGGGCTTATAACCTAATATATTATTGTACCATAGTAGGATATAGTGGTATAATTCAATCGCCGTGGTATAGATTTTACTAGATTTCTTAATGTTCAGATAATTTTAAGAATACACGTCCTCAAACCCTGTAAAGTCTTAAATTAGCGGCCACTAGCATAAACGCGTTGTGATGGAATGACTCAAATACGCATATTCTAGAGTTTGATGGGTCTTAAAGCAGGACTACTAGCCGACCACTCCCTCACATTAATGAGTTTGTCCAAAATAGAATTTTTGATTGCCTTGGAATTGTGGACTACCGCGATATCCTTTTGGAAAATGGAGGATTTATAACGCAAATTTTTCTAATACTCAACTGAAGTTATTCAATATATAAGTTTTATATCTACATAGAATTCTTCCCCAAAGAGTTTTTGATTTGTTAAAAAAGTTTCAGAAATAAAAGCGTTTGGTTTAAAAAAAAAAAACCTAATAAGTGTTGTACGATATATTTATTTCGCTGGGTGTATGTTGATATTCAACTAACTTATTAGCTCCTTAGTGTATATACTATATGTAGGTATGAAAATCCGGTTTTTACCGGAACTCAAGGTTTTGGAGGTATTAGAAAAATTAAAAAAAACAGATTGCAAAAAAATAATGTCCCAGGTGTTTATTTTTGTTTCATAATGTTATTTGGAAAAATTTTAAGAAATACATGAAAATACTATTAAAAGTAAACAAATGTGTCTTTAATATTGTTAACAAAAGGTTGGTTGCTGGGCTTAAATTTTAGAGACGGATTTGATGTTATACGTGACTGGAAAGATATTTTATCGGGAGGAGAGAAACAAAGAATGGCCGTTGCACGTCTTTTCTATCATAAGTATGAACCACAATAAATACATATTACATTTTACATGTTATCTAATGTATATATATATATATATATAACTTATATTCTAGACCAATGTATGCCTTATTAGATGAGTGTACAAGCGCTGTTTCTATTGATGTGGAAAGCTCAATATATGCTGCTGCGAAGAGTATGGGAATTACGTTATTAACTATTACACATAGGCCGACATAATGGTATAAATTTATTGTTTTTTGCATTAATTAATGTGAATTTTGATTTATACCGGATTACATTCATACACATTTTCTAGAGTTTGATGGCGAAGGTGGTTGGAGTTTCGGTAAAATGGAAGCCAATGAACAACAGTTCCAACAACAACCTTAGAGTATATACTTTATTATGTGTTTTTTTACTTGATAAGGTTTGTTTATTTATAAACATATAGCTCACTTACTTCAATAGTATCAATATTCACAAAACAAAATTTTTAGGAGAGCTGTTTTAATTTTCAATTTCCTAATATTTAGCATTGATATAGGAATAAACACTTTGTTCCAGCGCTCGTAATTTTGTACGAATCACCATGAATTTTGCACACAATATACAGCACAACATTTCGTATTCTACTTAAATAAAAAATCATGTTTTATGAGTTATGACACTATTGAAGTAAATTAGCGATATGACAAATATCTGAAAAAAATAACAAAAAAAGTCGTGAGATTTTTAGTTTGTCAATAGTATACTGAATAAATGCTCTTTCGTTAAGCGCTTCCTACCTTTAAATATAAATGAAACACAGTGTGTATAAGATATCATCGACATTTTTTATTCGTCAGAAAACAATATCGATGCAATAATGTATGGAATATAATATCATGCAAATGTCCGTTGTGGGTTGACTAGGTGGCGCGCATTCAAAATGTAAATTTTTCCATGACTAGCTCAATTTGAATGATAGTATGGGTTATGTTCCTTTGCGAAAGGTGGTCATCTTGTCGCGATGCGAAGGCTTACGTGCAAGGACCCATGAGGCAGAGCTAGTAGGGCCTCCCACACCAGAGTGGCTCATGGCGAGCACTAAACTAAGAACTGCCCATCCCCTGTCCGATAGCGTCTGCTTTTTTTCCCCATATGGGGCGGCTATTAGACGTTACCTTCTTGGTGATCTTTCTCCAATTCTTGGTCAGGTTTGGGCATCAAGAAGGTACGGTCCGTTGAGTTCCTAGGATTCTCCGTCCACTGCTAAGCTGTTCGAAATCCACCAGCGTCTGTTTCCATATTGGGCAGCTTGGTGGTCTGTCTGCTCCTAGAGGGACGGCAGCTTTCTGAAACATGGCGGTCATGTATAAAACGCACAACTTTTTGTCAGTCCGATGAGTGAGGGTCGGGGGCCTTATAATCTCCGGAGACCCTATTCCCACGACGAAGTCCTTGGGCCGTGGTGAATCGAATGCTACCAAGGTCCAGGTTAGTCTGATAGAGACACCAGCCTTGGCTAGTCTGCATACTACTGGTATCGAACCAAAAGCAGGAGGAAGTAAGGGCAAACCTGGACCTTCCAAATGCGTAAATCCGGCCCCGAAAGGGAGTAGTGGCAGAGAGGCGCCTCTGGATTCGAAGGCAAGCACCTCTAAAGGTGCCTTGGCCCGTGCCATCAAAGGACCGGCGAAATCCCCTGCTGCGGGCCCTGCCAACCGAAATTCTCGGGCGGCAGGTAACCGTGTACCTATTGTGAATAAGACAAACGCGAACAAATCTTCGGTCTCCCAAACTTCACCACCCACTGCCAGTAAAGGAAATGCGAACAGGTCTTCGATTTCTGGATCTGTGCTGTCAGATAAGAATACGCCCCAAAGGCACATAACTCCTGCCAGAAGGGCCTTCCTGAAGCGAGGCGCTGCTGAGCGTTTCATGGATAAATTGGGTAAGAAGCCCCCAGAATCCCTAACCTCTGAGGAACTTGCTTCCCTCAACTGGGCCAAATCCTATTTGGCCGAACAGCCTAAGCAACCCCCTCTGGCGTCAAAGGGCGCCCCTAAGCGGCAACGTTCGGAAGAGGAAGAGCAAAAGCAGGGCCAAAAGCCCGGGACTAAACGTCCGAAGCCATTAATGAATGGGTTCTATAGTGAAGTGGCCAAATGTCATCTCATAAAAGCCATCATTGACAGATGCGACGCTGATTGCTCTATTTCCCGGAAGAAGCTGATGCGAGTGTTGTGGAGAGCCTTAAGGGAAAACCCAGGCCCTTCCCCTCAGTGTGACGATGCTGGATGGTATCGCGGGCGCGTTAAGCTCATGGTCTGCTCAAACTAGCGATCGGTTTTGCTTCTAAAGCAGGCGATCTCCCTTTTGGAAGGCCTATGAGAAAGTGCTAGACTCGACGTGGTGTCTCTTGATGAGATTCCACGTTGGCCTAGGGCCATTGCCCGAATTCCAGACGAACCATCCGATAAGAAGGAGATCCTGGATCTCATACGGTGTGGTAACCCTGACATCCCTTCGCATGAATGGGTGGTTGCCAGGGTCTCTTCATTGGATGGCTCATCCAGGAGGATAATTCTCCTCCTGAACAAGGAGTCTCTGCCACCTCTACGGAAGAAAGGTGGAAAGATCTACTACGGTTTTGAGTCGATCTTTCTACAGGTCTACCGGGGGGACAGGGAAAAACCGGCTCAGGACGAGAAATATCCTGCTCCGGATGATATCTCCTGTGACGAGACCACTAGCTCTTTCGCGCAAGAAGAAACACTTCTGGGTGACCTTTTTGAGCCAATGGACGAAGTGGTTGACGAGGACGCCTTCTTGGACTCTGACCAATCCGACGTCTTGGGTCTGCCGTTTAATGACTTGTCCAGCACTTCCTATGCCAGATCCCGAGTCTTTCGGACATTAGGACTGCTTTCCGTGGCAGTCTGTTTCTGGATGCCTTGTCGGATCTGACCGGTGTGAATATCGGCAGGATCTCTTCTTTTGTGTACATGCGTCTGGTAGGTTCGGATCGGACCGGGACGCGGACGTATAGTTTGTTCATTTTCTGGATTACTGATGGGTGTCACAGTGGGATCAATATTGGACCCAGGTGGGCTGAACGTGTCTGGCTACCCGTCGTAACTAACTAACTATGGGTTATGTTGGCTTTAATGGTCGCTGTGGTTTGTGGCTTAATCTGACCTGCAAATTAACAAAATTCCGAGTTCACTTTACCTCCATTTGAGATTGCAATGCCATTACATTGCTCGTGTAGAATATCAGTTAAAGATATTTTTTGTTAAAATATTTCAAGAATCATTTTAATAAGAACTGTGTTTTTATTACAACTTGTAAACGTTTTTGCATTGAGTGTACCAGTTTTTTTTATTGTAATATATGGTCCAGTTTTTTGCCATTCCTCTAGAAGTTTTTATTACAGTGGGTTCACACAATGAAATACATTTACGCAATCTGTCAATTTCATTGTAGATTTCATGGTGTGCATTCGTGTTTATGATCTCATTTCCGATTGCATTCGAGATTCCATCAACATCAAAATATTTTGATATTTTGAGATTGCATTGGTGCAGATTGAGCTGTCTGTGTAGGGATTTCATGTTTGTATCTATTTAGTTCACTTATAACAACCAAGCTGTAAGCATCTACATTACGATTTATTTTTTCAACCGTACTTCTTTCGCGATGTTATGCTATAATATATATAAAATACCAGATCTAATATTGCGTTTATGATTTCATTGTTGATCGCAGTGTGTGTGTCAAAACATGCAATTTGAATTAGAAATGGTGAGAATGGTACATGACCCACAAGCGAATTTTTTTTTATAATTTTTCTTTTTTAAATTAAAGTCTCTTTCCTTTTTGACTAATCTTTAGTACACACGCGGCGTTAGCAATCTTTTTGAAGCAAGTACCGTTATTATATTTCAACAGATCATTCCCTATATGAATTCATTGAAAAAATAGTTTAGTGGTAAAATGGCTTTGATTTAATTAAACATTTCTATTAGAAACCATGCTGGGCATGCAATGACGGTGATTTTCGTCCACAAAAAATATGCACTATGAACATTAACAGCCCAATTCTGAATAAAAATTCACTGGAAGTTAAAGATATTTTTTGTTAAAATATTTCAAGAATCATTTTAATAAGAACTGTGTTTTTATTACAACTTGTAAACGTTTTTGCATTGAGTGTACCAGTTTTTTTTATTGTAATATATGGTCCAGTTTTTTGCCATTCCTCTAGAAGTTTTTATTACAGTGGGTTCACACAATGAAATACATTTACGCAATCTGTCAATTTCATTGTAGATTTCATGGTGTGCATTCGTGTTTATGATCTCATTTCCGATTGCATTCGAGATTCCATCAACATCAAAATATTTTGATATTTTGAGATTGCATTGGTGCAGATTGAGCTGTCTGTGTAGGGATTTCATGTTTGTATCTATTTAGTTCACTTATAACAACCAAGCTGTAAGCATCTACATTACGATTTATTTTTTCAACCGTACTTCTTTCGCGATGTTATGCTATAATATATATAAAATACCAGATCTAATATTGCGTTTATGATTTCATTGTTGATCGCAGTGTGTGTGTCAAAACATGCAATTTGAATTAGAAATGGTGAGAATGGTACATGACCCACAAGCGAATTTTTTTTTATAATTTTTCTTTTTTAAATTAAAGTCTCTTTCCTTTTTGACTAATCTTTAGTACACACGCGGCGTTAGCAATCTTTTTGAAGCAAGTACCGTTATTATATTTCAACAGATCATTCCCTATATGAATTCATTGAAAAAATAGTTTAGTGGTAAAATGGCTTTGATTTAATTAAACATTTCTATTAGAAACCATGCTGGGCATGCAATGGCGGTGATTTTCGTCCACAAAAAATATGCACTATGAACATTAACAGCCCAATTCTGAATAAGAATTCCCTGGAAATTTTTTGCATATTTCCTGTTCCCTTATTCTAACAAAAAAATATCGAGAAATGTTACCCTTTCAACTTCGAAAATGAAAAATTTTCCCCAGTGAAAAAGGTATTATTTCTATTTGCAAAAATATCGACTTTGTTAGAGTAGTTCAAGAGAACATTACATCAAAAAATTTTTTTTCACAAGTCAACATATTAGGACGTATCAAAGTAGTATTAGAAGAAAAGTAGTTTTAAGTAAACATTATTTTCCATTTTCCTATGGAGTTAATTTCATAACTTAATGTGCACCTTAAGAGTAAAATACCAAGTCGGAAGTAACAACTATTTGTATTGTAGGAATGGACTATAAACTCAAAATTCTACTTCTATCCCTTAATTTGTTACTAAAAGTGCAGTATTTGAAGACGTACTTTTGGAAAACATCCTTTAGTGGATGGTGAATGTTAACAAACAAAAAACTTTGCTTTGAAACAGAAAAATGTAATTTTAGAAGAAAAGTCACTAGTTTTGCTAGTTTTCTCCTGATTTTAACCTCTACCTGGTCTAATTTTGAAAAAACACCTTATTAGACTTTCATTGGCTATTTCTGAGTTCAACAAAATCAGTTTAGTTGGTTTGTATGACGGACTCATAACACATTGAATAAACAAAAAAATTATTTCAGTTTTCATCAGATATATTTAGAGGTGTCAAATTAATCAATTTTCAATATCCATTTGGAATTGAAAACCCTAAAATATGCCATGCAAATATTTTATAAATATTAATTTGAAAATTCCAAATTCCATTTTCTGAATTTCCTTCTCCCTGTCTGTTTGGAATATAAGGATTTCATAACTGGGAAAAATTTATTTCGAAGGAATTTTCAGCATTGGGCTGTAAATATTGGTTTTTGTATATAAGACTAAGGAAAAAATTTTTGTTTAAGTTATAATTATATTTAAATATATTATAGTTTTTGTTGAAAATATAAAATTTTGTGTTTCAATTATATTTGTAGCATGGCAGCCCTTCAAACGGTGACGGTGACTTTTGTCCACTTGTGTACATACATATGCGTAATTAAAGCTATTTTTTAACGTTATAAGTTAAAAAAAAGAGAAAATACTGAAAAAAAAAATATATGTACATCATATACTGTACGATCATCATCATTAATCAGCATAAATGTCATGTCAAGAAGAACTAGAAACGTATCATTGCCACGATCAAGTTGTTGTCTTATGTCCTCCGCAACATCTATGAGGGCGGTTGTACAGCTGTTATTTCTCCGAAAACCAGATTGAAAATTTGTAAGAATATCATTTACTACAATATTACCCAAAAACGTAAGATAAATATGGTTCCATTCATATTATATTCGTTGCATAGCTTCACCATGTTCCTCGAAGTCTAATTATATTTTTCCAGGCCTTTTTTTACTATTGTCCAAAAATTTTCCATTGTATTGGAATTATGGCTTTACGCTGATCACTAATCTACCTTAAATTTCTGTTACAACAGCCATTCTTTGACAATTTTAGCGGTCTGGCTTGGATCACCACCTCACTAAAATGACTTTCTTTTGGGTAAGGGTTTATGCCTCCAAAAAATATTCCTTGACGCCAAAACGTGCTATTTTTATTTTATATATATTTATAACGTAAATGTTACTTTAAAGTACTCTTAAAGTAGGTAGCTTCCTACCTTAAAATTCATAAAGTTAACGTATGTAGGCTTAACAAAAAAATTTAAGTTAATAATCGGTGTTGGAATTTTGCTTAACAAAGGTTCAACAAGCTTTGTTAAGTTTTTATTGCATATGGCCGTTAAAGTGTTTGAAATATGTTTTTTTTAACAAACTTTACCCACCCAATGTTGTCCGATAATCACTGTATAAATCACATATTTGTCAATATCTTCAATAAAAGTCACCAATTTTGCCGGTTTCCTACCAATTTTAACCTCTCCTAGGTTTAATTTTGAAAAGAACATATGTACCTAATTGGGCTTTCATTAGCTAGATCTACCAGTGTTTAAAAATATTTTAACTTTTAAATCTGTTCAGTCGATTAAGCGTGATGGACTTATAAACAAATCGAATATACAAAATGATTTCTGTGTATTCTTTACATATTCTTAAAGATGTTAGCTTAATCAATTTGCAATCTTAAGTGTATAATAAAAATAATTTTAATTTAAATCAAGATATGACATGCAAATATTTAATTAATTTAACTAGTAGTCGGAAACCACAGTGTATACAGTGTGGACACCAATGACAGCTCAAAAAGCGAAAATCAGCTGTTTTTTTTTTTTTCTGTCTACAACAATTTACAACTCAGCTGGAGTAATAGTAAAAGCAATATTATTTTCCAAAAGAAAATAAATCAGTGCGAAAAGCACGAAATATATATGCTTTTTCGTATGTGTCTGCAAAAAAAGAAGTAAATAAAAATAAAAATTTAATGTAGTAAAATTGAATTGGTTGTTTTTTTTTAGATTGTATATACAAAATTTTTTGTTTTATTAAATAATGAATGAATTTGCAACTAAAAAAGATAAGTAAAATATGTGTAATAAAAGTTAACATTATTTTTAACCAAAAACATTGTTTTTTATGTGCCACATCTGAATCGTGAATCTTGTTTGCCGGGCTTGGATAAATATAATAAACTTATTTTCAATGAGTCCAAAATCAACGAACAATAAAGAAATTATAAAACAATTATTCATGAATATTTTATTTATAGAAGGCTGAAATAAAATAAATTATAACAAACATAAATGAAAATATACATTAAACAAATTTTTCAAAAAAACCAATTAGTTTCTAAGATTGCATTTTTAGTTATAAGTAGAATTTAACAGAAATAAAGACGAAATTTAAACTATAACATTTTTTTTCCTTAAATATCTCGAAGAATACCTGTGTTAGTACGAAAACTTAATACTGTTTTTCTATGTTAAGACTTATGAAAAGAATTTCAAATTTTTGAAATATATGTAATTAATGCAAAAAGATGTAAAACAAATAGATATTAACATAAATTGAAATTAGTTTTATCACGAAATAAGAAAAGGCAAAGGATTTTTATAATTACAAATAGAACAATGAATTTTTTATACAAAAAATTGCAGTTTATAGAAAATATTTCAAACTTTAGTGGTTTTAATAAAGCATGCTGAACTATTTATAAAAAGCAAAAATATTTGAAATAAAATATCCTTTACAATTTTGCGATCAATATTTCGTAATATCTGTAACAATTTTAGTAAGATTCTTCAATAATTCTTGAAATATAAATCTACTTTTATTATTATAAACTGAATAAAATATGCGTACTTATTTTAAATGTGAAAATTTGACTCTGTATATAAAATACACCACATTTCCTTCTTTTTTTTTGTTGTTTTTAAGTTTTATTAATACTTTTTTTAAATAATGCTTTTAAATTTGGCAATGGGTCATTAGTACTTTTGTATATATCTTAGCTTCGTTTCTTTTATTCTAAAGGCATATATTTAAAAAAGAACTTGAGTAAAACATTTATTTTTTAATTATAATTTAAGGCTATTTAATCATTGATGAAGTTGCGTTGTCCTCTAAAGTTGCTGTATGGCTATTGGCTGTAGTAGTAGCCAAAGAAGCGACTTTTTGCTTGAAATTTTCTAAAAGGCCAGCCAAAGTTAAACAAAAGGCACGACTTGCCGGTATTAAGGGAAAATCTGGCAATCGAATCTAAATTTAAAACAAAGTAAAGCCAAAAAATGAGTGTTTCTATGTTTAAACTAAATGTTTATATGTAATTTAATTACCTTGTTTATTTTTTTCATTCTCAGCAAACTGTTTTGACAATTCCATCCAGCCCCTAATACGTTCATACATTTTAAGACCGTTTTGTTTGAAGTGATTTGAAATTTCTTCACGAAATACTTCAAGAATATTTTGCATTAGTTTCGAATTTGCTTGTACCAATTTCATTACGGCCATTTCATTGTACATGCGTGAATTTTCTTTACCCTGTTGAGTACCTAAAAAAAAGAGTTTCATCATCGTTAGCTATGAAACTACTTTCTTTTAAAATACAATTTTGTTTATAATATAAACAATATAATAATTTGATTCTAACACTTTGAAGGATATTTTTATCCTATGCTCTCGAAATTGGGAAAGCTACAAAAACACTACAAAAGAGTTACCTACACAGCTTTAAGGATAGAGGACAAACAAAATCAAGTAAAATGTTTCAAATTCAAATTACTGGATATCTACAATGAAGTAAGTAATTACCTGGAGCAAATGCAAGTAAATCTGCATTTCGACGTACTATTATCATTTTTAACTTACAAAAGAGTGGTAAAGATTAGCTATTGTTGGTCAAGTTGGCTTTTAACTAAAAACAATTTTAGAACCTTAAACTGTTGTCGTTGTCATACCATGCCAACCGTATTCAGTTGAGGCTTTTCAGTGTTCGTTTTTGTTAATGGATGTCCACTGATTTAAATAATACGTCTAAATGCTGACTTAATTACATTTACTCCAGATAAATGCTTGGTTTTATGGATCGACTTGAATTTGAAGTAGTTCATCAGATTGTCGCAGTGTTTTTTCTCACGTAGCTTTTGCACTTGGTTATAGGTATTAACATGTATATATGTACTCACCTCGACATATACCGCGTCTTGTTGCAGGAAACATATCTATGAACTCTGTGTACAGCTTCCATTTTATTATGTGTTTCTTGATCCCTGAAAAACATTACATTATAATTATTTTAAAATCGTTTATAAGACACAACACTCACATTTTGCTTTTCTGCTACACACCAAAATTTTACCTAAAAAAGAAAACACTTTTTTAATAATTTAAAAGTATAAATATGACCATTATTTTACTCACTTTAATCCGTAAGCCATCTGCAAGAAATATCTGCAAAGAAAATTGAAAATTTTTGACATAATACCTTAATTTTTTAAAAAGTTTACAAACAAATATTTTTACCTCTGAAAAATTTTATTTATTGCGCCAGAATGCAATAATAAAGCAAAATATAAAATTTTACAACTCAGCTCGAAAGAAAGAGATAGCTATATTATGTTAATATTTACTGTCTCGTGTATCCCTACTGAGTTGTAAAATTTGTTGTATGGTTGTTGTTATTTTTGTTGGTGTGTCCTCACTGTATACATTGTGGTCAAAATAATGCAACAACAAAAAGCTGCAATGACAAAAATATATTTTGTCAACAAAATACACAATGTTAGTGTTTAATTATTTGTTTATTGAAATTATATTTATTTTAAATATGTTAAATAAAGTAAATTTACATTAATAAATAAATACGTTAAATAATATCGTAAGAAAGGAATTATCACAGGAGAACCACGGTAGGTTGAACGAATAGAAAAAAATAATACTTTTAAATTAATGATAATTGTAATTTTTAATGTACTTTTATTTACAGATTTAAGATGCCAACTAATGCCTGCCAACCCACACTTATAGACTCTTTAAGTGAGGACAATGAAAGTAACAGTTCATCATTAAGCTTATCCTCGTCATCTTCATCTTCGTCGAATGACGATGAATGCTTATCACACAGTTATTTAAGTGTACAACGACCATATAGAAAATAACTATATGCACAATAATTTAGAAAGAGAATATATTGGAGAAGACGCCACACCTCCTGTTAGTGTTGCTGCTGCTGTTTTTGAAAACCATAATGATGGTGGTGACCATGAACAAATGCCAATTGCTTGACAATCATATGGATAACGATGAGGATGCTGATGGTGATGATGAAGCGGAACAGCAAAAAAAATATTCTTCCAAATGTCGCTGTTAAATTATTAGCAATAGTTAAAAAGTATTATTATTATTAATTATACCCACCTATCATTGTACTCTAATCGCTCCTCGTAGATAATTCTCGTACTTTTAATTTACCAAAACCTACCATATACCTACTATAATCTTCTTCCCATTTTATAAAATACATATGTAAGTGATTAAGGAAAAACATGCTTTTGATAAAAATTTAAACCAAAATAATTAACAAAAATGCAAAAATTATTTCATTTGTATTATAACATAACTAAAAACAAATATATGCATACATTCTTATGTATTAACACTGTTAAACGAGATAAATTATTTGTCAACGGAAAATTATAATCAAAAAAAAAATTTTTCTCGTATTACAATTATTTGCTTAAAAATTTTAGGGTTGAATAAAGAATGTGTTAAAATTTTGATCATCTTTTTTCACGATAAGTGTGATTAATTTTTTTTTTTTTTTTTTTTTTTTTGTTTGCTCGCATAGTGTTAAAGGCATCTTTTTCTTCGCTGATACGCAAACCAATGCATCTTGTGCATTATTAAAATTAGAAGTTTAGCATGAGAATGCTATGGAGCATTAATTCATTAGTAGTAGAAACAAAATTCAAAAACAAAAATTTTTCGTTCAACCCTTATTTATCAATATTTTTAAAGAAGTAATAAACTTTAAATTCTGATGGTCTTAACAAAAAAATTTATCTTTTTACAAAATATTTGATGGGTCTGAAAAGAACCGATTTTGAAAAATTAGATTTTAAAGATACGATTCCAGTTTATGATAAATCTGAAAAATTATAAAATATGTTATAAATTGAAACGGTGTTTGGTTTACCACTATGTAACCAGTAAGATATAAGCGACACAACACTTGCTGGTGAATAAAATTATTTTATTTGCAAACTATTTTAATTAAGTTTTTTTCCTCTCCGGGCTGTGGCGTCTAATCGAATGAACTAGAACTTTTTAATTCGCGCGTTGTTTTATGCTTTTCTTTGCGCCAGCGTTGCCATACTTGTCGCGACTTTTTGGTTTTACCGGATGTTTTCGTGGGGACAACCCCCACATTATTCCCCCCTGAATGAGGTTGTTATGCAACAATCTGAACATACCTTTTGGGTTTATTTATTTCTCTACCTGAGCGTGATATTTAGGGAGGAGCAACTGTATTTTCCGTTGAACTAAGCTTTGCTTGACTAATCGGAACTGTAGGGGTACTGATGCCAGTTGAAGCTCGTTGCTGATCTGTAGTGTTCAATTTTGGAATCTCTAATTGGCTTTCGTTAGGTATAAATGCAGCTTTAACTCAGTCTATGCTCACCTTGACACTCTTGCCTCTCATTTTTATTTCAAAAACTTTGTCGGTTCGACTTATGACCTCATATGGTCCATCATAGGGCGCCTTTAACGGAGGTCGTACTGAATCATCTCTCAAGAAAACATGTGTGCACCGAGCCAATCCTTTTTGGATAAAAACATTTTGGTGTGAGTGACTCGATGTTGGGACTGTTTTCAGCTTGTCCATTATGGCGCGAAGCTTTTTCACATAATCACTCTCCACATAGTCGTTTGTCTGTGCCTCAAAGAATTCACCTGGTAATTTAAATGTGGAACCGTATACCATTTCGGCGGGCGAAGCGTTTAGGTCTGGTTTAAAGGCAGTCCTTAGGCCCAATAACACTATTGGCAAGCTATCGGTCCAATTTGAAGACGTATGGCATTTTATAACACACTTCAGGGTGCGGTGCATTCGCTCTACCAGGCCATTTGCCTGTGGGTGGTAGGCTATTGTACGAAGGTGTTTCGAGCCCTTCAGGTGAGTAAGTTCCTTGAATAGCTTCGATTCAAATTGTCTGCCCTGGTCAGTAGTTACCACCGCTGGCATACCATAGTGAGAAATCCAGCCGCTTACGAACGCCCGTGCCACTACTTCTGCTGCTATGTCCTTTATTGGAATAGCGACTGGCCAACGGCTAAATCGGTCTACACAGGTTAAGCAGTACCGAAAGTCATCACACAACGGTAATGGACCCACTATGTCAATATTGACATGTCGAAATCGCTGATCTGTAACATTAAATTGTTGTAATACACTTCGATTATATTTACCTATTTTCGTCCTTTGACACTCGTGGCAGGCTTTTGTCATTCTACTGATATAACTTTTCATATTCTTCCAGACAAACCGTTCGGTGATCATCTTAATTGTTGAACGCTTTCCAGGATGAGAGATGTTATGAATTGAGTTAAAAACCTGCGACCTGAATGGTGGAGAAACATACGGACGAACTGTGGTGGTTCACACGTCACACCATAACGATATTAATGATTCCGGTAATCTGATGAGTTTTAATTGCAACGTGGGGCTTGATTTTAATTCTTGCAGCTCGCTATCGTCTTCTTGGCTTACTGCCAGTTGCTGAAAGTTTATCTGATCTGCGTTAAACATGGCCTGGACCCTCTACAGTGTATCGGCGACAATGTTGTCCTTCCCCGAGACGTGTTGGATGTCCGTTGTGTATTCACAAATATAAGTGGTTTGTGGTCGGTGTATATTGTACATTCCCGACCGTCGATGAAGTGCTTGAAGTACTTGACTGATTGGTATATCGCTAGTAATTCTCTGTCGAAAGTACTATACCTCTTTTGAGTCTCTGACATTCGTTTTGAGAAAAAACCTAGCGAACGAAATTGTCCATCCTGCACCTCATTGATGACAGCGCCTACACAGAAATTGCTCGCGTCCACCTGGAGAACCAATTTAGCATTTAGAGAAGGGTGCACTAATAATGCTGCTTGGGCAAGGCTATTTTTGCATTCCTCAAAGGCTGATACGGCTTCATCACTCCATTCCACTGACGTTCTGTCATTTTTCTTGTTCGATTTGATGAGCTTTTGTAATTGGCCTTGTTTATACGCTGCGTGTGGTAGAAAACGTCTGTAGAAATTAAGCAGGGCTATAAATCGTCTTAAATCGCAGGTAAGTATTGGTTTTTTAAAATTCATAATAGCTGAAACTTTTTCCTGTGTAGGTAGGATGCCATCTTTAGTTATCCGATATCCTAAAAACTTTATTTCACTTTGTCCGAAGACACATTTCGAAACTTTTAATTTTAACCCCTGCTGCCGTAGACGGTCGAAGACAATATTTAAATGTTGAACATGTTCTTCTACACTTGTGGACGCAAATGTCGTCAATGTACACCGTTACGAATTCTAGATCACGAAAAATTTGGTCCACAAACCTTTGAAAGGTTTGGCTAGCGTTCCGTAAACCAAATGTCATAACGTTAAATTGGAATAAGCCAAATGGTGTAGTAATAGCGGTCTTTTCGCGATCTTCCGGTGCAATAGATATTTGATGATAGGCTCTCTCCAAATCAAGGGTGGTAAATATGGACTTGTTGCACATTCTATGCGATATGTCATGAACGTGAGGTAAAGGATAGCGGTCAGGTTTTGTCACTGCGTTCAGACGCCTGTAGTCGCCGCATGGCCGCCATTCACCAGCGGTTCTCTTTTGTGCCATATGTGGTGGGTTGGCCCATTGTGAGCTACTGGGACTGCATATACCTTGTTTCAACATGTATTCGAATTCCTTTTTCGCCAAAGCGAGTTTTTCCGGATTCAACCTTCTAAGTCTTGCAAAGATTGGCGGTCCTTCAGTAACGATGTGATGGTAGACAGCATTTGGATTTTCAAAATTTTGGATATATTTGAAAGGCTGTGTTAAATCTTTATACTTCTCTAGCAGTTGTTTTATCCAACCTGTTTCTGTTGGCGAAATGGTATGAATTTGTTCCTGCTGAATTTCTCCCAGTTTAACGTTGGCCATAAGATTGGTTTTACTGTCAATTAATTTCGTTTTCCGTACATCAACGATTAGGCTATACTCGTGCAAAAAATCGACGCCTATGATGGGCTTAGTGACGTCAGCAATAAGAAATTCCCAGTCCATTTTTCTTCGTAATCCGAAGTCGACTGAAATAATCTTTGTTCCGTATGTTTTTATTGGTGTACCGTTAGCGGCATATAGGTTGTAAGAAGGTGAAATGTTCCGTTTTGTGGGAGGTACTACTGAAAAATCAGCGCCGGTGTCAATCAGATACTTTATTTTTGATTTCTGGTCTGTGATAAAGAGACGACGGCTTTCAATAGCTCCTACTCTGTCCGCCGCCGGTAACAAAGTGGGCATTAGTTTTCCGGCTTTAAATTTTTAAATTGGCAAGGTTCCTCACATTTTCTTGTCTTATGTCCGAACCAGTAATGAAATTTACAAAAAGGAAAACGAGCTTTCGGCTTTGACTTACTTCGTTGTTGATGTCGACTACGTTCTAATGAGCGGCCTCTATAACTTTCGCCAGTACGCAACTTTTCGATCTCTCCTCGGAGCTCTTCTATTTCTGCCCTAAGACTCGCATTGTGTTGAATAGTTGATATTGAAGAGTAGTTCTGCACTTCCATTAACTTGTCAGCCTGTAAGGCCATCTGCGCAGAACTACCGTCCACAATTGCCACCACCGACCGAACTGTTTCCGGTAATCGTTCCATCCACAAGGATTTTAATGCATCATCGGATATTTTGTTACCTGCTAAGTCCTTCATCCTTTTTAACAGCTGCGATGGCTTAAGGTCTCCAAGCTCTATTTCCTGAATAAGTTTTCGCAGCTTACGGTGATCAGAATCTGTATATTCAGCAATAAGGGAATTTTTTATTGCCTTGTATTTGTCCGTGGACGGAGGGTTACGTATGATGTCAGCAATTTGCATTAAATACTGTGGTTCCAGTGATGAAATAATGTGGTGGTACATTGTATCGTCCGTTTTGATTCCTGCAACTGCAAATTGTGACTCCATTTGAATAAAGAAAATGTCCGCTGTTCCTTGCAAAATACTGGCGGCTTGACGCCCACTCTAAATATTTCGCGATCACTTTCACCGTTTTGTCCACCCGTATCCTCAACAGAATCTCCTGGCATGGAGCCTTCGTCACCCCGTGCTGCAGCTGATTTTCCATCTGAGTTCATTTTAACTTGTCGGGGTCACCACTTTGTTTTACCACTATGTAACCAGTAAGAAATAAGCGACACAACACTTGCTGGTGAATAAAATTATTTTATTTGCAAACTATTTTAATTTAGTTTTTTTCCTCTCCGGGCTGTGGCGTCTAATCGAATGAACTATAACTTTTCAATTCGCGCGGGTGGTTTATGCTTTTCTTTGCGCCAGCGTTGCCATACTTGTCGCAATTTTTTGCGGTGTTTAATTAAAAAGAATACTTACTAAAGATTTATTTTCAGCATTTTCTTATATCCCATAATCTTTTGTTGTACTTTTAAACGCTTAATTAGGTGGCGTATGCGAAAAAAATTCGGCATTTGTAGAAAAGTTTTTTCACATTTTCTGACAAATCAACACTTTTACTACATTCCAAAAGATGCTGTTGTAGGTTCTGGCAATGGGATATTTTATTGCCGTTGACTTGATAAAATTACTGACTTGATAAAATTTTCAAATTAGTTCCTGAGATGGATTTTTTAATGAGCATGTTGATAGCTGATCGATATATCATATAGCCGCACACATATTCCAGTGCATCTTCTTGTAGAATACCAATTAAATCGATCACTTCTTCATCCTCGATTGGATCTGGATATGTATTTTCTATGCAATCAACGTCTTAAGTTCCTCCAGTTTCAGCACTTTGCTGCGAAAATTGCATGTTTACGGAAGAATTAAGCCAATCAGTGAATCGTTCTCAATGTTTCCTTTGCCAACCAAATACTCCGTGTTTCTTGCTAAAAAATTAAAGGAGGTTTTGTTATGAGAAAAATAAAATGTTGATGCGGTTTTTATAAGAAAAATAAAATCTTTCTATGCTTACCCAATATATATTTCCTCAGCCTATATTTGAAATCTCTGGGTGATGGATGGTCATTTAAACCATCTCTACTCCTAATGGCTCCAAAAAAATGCTTCAATACGTCCTGATTTAAACGATTTGTTACCAAATAGCTTATATTGTACCGCTCTACGTATTTTTGAAGCATCACAAGCGCGGAGTTAGTCACTAGAATTCCTTTTTGAAATAATTCTATATTTTTCTTGCCGGGTAAAATCGGTGTTGACATAATGTTATTAATCTTTGTCAGTGTTTCGTTTTGACACTCCAATGCGAGGCCATACGGTTCCTAGGACGAACATTTTTTTATATATAATTAAGTTTATTGTTTATTACCTTAACTTTCCGGGATAATTAAATGTACTTAGCTTTGAATTAAGCACATCAAACCAATTATTTATAAGCTGTATAAACTCAGCTGTTTGGATAGGATTATACATCTGCATCCTTTGGGTGTAGCATCTTATGATGGCACTTGCTGTTGTGTTAGAAAAAAGTTGTGCAGCTAATTTTACTTTTTGTCTTCCTGAAAGGTTTAAAAAAAAAACAATTATAGTAAAGATTACGAAATGTTGCTGTTTAAATAGTAATTTACCTGCGCCTTTTACCGATAGGTGTTCTTCACTTAATTTAAAATTAATTGACAAGTCAGGCTTTGACGTCAGTGCCAGTAAATCATGAATGGTACGCGAAGACAAAGTAGTGTTATTGTATATAATGCCACTGTCAAGAAAATGATTTCGAACTAGATTAAGCAAATGCGGCGCATCAATAAAAGAAAAAATCTTTTCGTCTGCACAGTCTGGACTGAAAAACCATGGTTTATCTAAGGATAATTGGGAAGAAAAAGATTAATTATAAAGTATTTATTCACTGCTTTTATTTATAAAAATGTGTGTAAAATATGAATGTTACTAATGACGAATGAAACTAATGTTACGCAAGCATATTAAAAAAAAAACTTTGCTTCAAAAGCTTAATATTAAAAATTATTTTAACACTTTAAAATTTTAATACTGAAGCCTTTTCTAAGATGATCGTTTTTACTCAAGTATTTTCTGTAGATGAAGCCATAAAAACATTTAAAGTTTAGGATTCGTCCACGTAGTTGTGTGTTATTCGTGAAGTTGTGTAGTGGAAGAATTTATGGTGTTTTAGAATTCATTAATATATGTTTGATATAATAATATAAATATAATAAAAAAATATAATAACTTTATTGACTTATTTGCAGTAACACCTAAGTCTTTTAGCAACTTACGATTGGTGGGTCCCATATAGCATACTATCGCTACCACTAGAAAACCAGCACTATACAAACTGCATATCAGCTTCTCCAAAATTTGCTTGCTCATTTTGCAATCAACATTTTAAAAGACTGGTTGTTCCCACGACTTCTTAAGTCCTCGCGCCATGACAACTTGGACAAAGTTTGAAGGGTTTTTCACGACATCAGCCATAGGATCATATTTGTAGACTTCCGCTACCTTCATTTCATCGAAAGCTAGCACACATATCTTCTCATCGACTGTGAGATCGGTCGTCTGTTGCATAAAATCTATGCAATATTTTAAAATACCTTCTTCAATTTTAATTTTGGAGCACCAGCGTTGAAGGGTTGCTTTGTGTGGTAGCGGAAAGCCTTTCATATAAAGGTGGTTATACGCCCGTGGTCCTAATGCGTGCAAGCATATGGAGCTCGAAATATCCTTCCAGCTCCAATGTATTTGTCCGGATGTCATCGGACGTTTTATTTGGCCTTAAGTAAAAATTTTTTTAGCTTCTTCCACAAAACAATCAGCCTGAGCAAGCTTTAATTAAAGCTCGGCGCTTTCTGCTTCCAAAGCACGTTTTTGTCTCTTAATTGCTTTGCATAAGCTCCCAAATCTAGTGGACTAATTGTTTTTTTATAAATTTGTTATTTCTTTTGTGCAAAATAACCTTTTACTTACTCAGTTTGAGTTTCTTGACCCCTATGTTGTTCTTTTGAGGTTTGAGCCCCTTGTTCCTTGAATTTCTCCTCCATACTTACATCTTGTACCATGCTGAAAGAATGCAAGGTGTTAAAATCTACACCTTCAAAGCAAGACGCGTCAATTCCAGTGTCATCTTCAATCTTCTGTATTCTACACTGACTGCTTAAAATGTAGCACATATATACATAGGATAGGATAAAAATATTCATCATAACGCACACACATCTACTTACTTTGAGTTATAGTCTTCGCTGACGAGACTAGATACATTGTCGTTTCTTACCTTTAAACAAGGTTCAGCATCATGCTTTAACGACACTATTCCTCCTCCATATATAATATTCGAAGAAAGAAAATAGTCTGCACAGATTAAAGCTGATACAGTAAAGTTTTTTCAACAAACTTCACTCCACTTCCTTCTTCTTTCCGAACTTTTTGGAACACGAAACAAAGTTTCATTTCCTTTAAATTTTTTTTTTTTTTTTACATACAGCACACACACGCATTTCTTATACGCACTTTGAAAAATTTAATTAGGGCCACCTTATTGAATTCGCCTTGACAGAACCTTTTTCAATCATCTCTTTATTTGGGTAAAAGTGTCGTGGCCGTCGCGTGTGATAGTTAAAGGAAAAGAGATCGTGAAAAGAAAACAAAAAGGGTAGAAAAAAGAAAAAAAACATACATAAATATTGCAAATCAAAGGAAATTTAAATACAGTGCATTTAAAAAATATTGTTAGAAAAGGCAATAACATGTTAAAAAAAATGAGATAACATAAATTTTAAAATTATATATACATACATACATATAAAATTTTAAATACATAAATTAAGGCAATAAACAACACATTAATAAATAAGCCTGACTGTGCAATATTAACAAAAACAACATAAAGTACGGCAAAAGAACAAACGAGACTAAAAAGCAAAAAAAAACAGTGTAAAACGAAAGAGAAGTACAGTGAAGGTGAAAATTAAGTGGACATGGAAAAAAATTAATTAAGAATAGTTTTTTTGTATATTTACATATACAGTGTAAACTCTACTTGCGGACACCTCTATTAAGCGGACAATTTCTTCAGTCCATTAGATTTCCAAGTATTTTTAGAACAAATTAGAGTCTGCCAGACGGATACTCCCATGGCCGGACGCAGACACATTTTTTCTGTAAAACTCCTCCTGTAGACGGACAAAAATTTCAAGAAAATATTAATGTTTACAAAAATAGTCCACAGCAAAACAGAAGCCCGTATGATAATAGAAAATTCCACCAAGAGTAAAAAGTTGAGCTATATTAACAATAATCTAAAAATCTCAATGTTTTTAAAATTGACATTTCGAGCTTAAGGTAAAACAATGAAGTCAACTTTGCAGTTTTCTGTTGAAATTAATTAATTTAACGATGTTATTGTTTGTTGTTAATTTTTACCAAATTAAAACAGGCAGCATTGACAAACAAATAACATTATTGCTCTTTTTAGTGTCATACGTATTAAATTGTGTGATTCCCCTTTTTAAACCATTGATAGTTTGTTGCCTAGTTCTCTTTGATCTTTGTTAAGAGTGTTCATTTCAAAGCAATTGTTGATTTAGAAACGTGTAACAATTTGTCGACAGTTTTTATCGTAGTAATGGCCGGGCGAAATTCTCTTTCACTTAAAAAAAAATTAAAATTATAAATGTGCAAGAACAAGAGAAACTTTCAGTGCGTGAAATTGCAAAAACCCAGTCTGCAAGCATTTTAAGAAATAAGGAAAATCTGAAAACCAGTTGGCAATCTGGAGTTAATATTAATTTTAAAAAGAATTGCCTCTATACAAAAGGTGCAGAGCTTGACAAGATTTGTTTTGATTGGTTTTCAATATTTAAAAGCAATAATTTGACTATCTCCGGACCGATTGTAATGGCAAAAGCAAAAGAAATAGCTGAAAAAATAGGTTATCATGGGTTTTCTGCATCAAATGGGTGGCTACAGAAATGGCGCAAGAGGCATAACGTTGCTTTTAAGAACATATCAGGAGAGGCGGCGAACGTTTCCTATGCAGATGGTACTCAATTTAGGACAACACTTTCTTCACTACTTGCTCAGTACATGGCAGAAGATATTTACAATGCAGACGAGAGTGGTCTTTTTTTCGACTACTGCCTACAAATGCACCGGCGGTAAATTGTCGAAAGAAAGGCTTACCGATCTTGTTTTGTGTTAACATGGTTGGGGAGAAGAAAACATTATTAGTTATTGGTAAAGCTGCTCGTCAACGCGCTTTTAAAAATATGTCTATTGCTCAGTTACCAGTTGAATGAAAATCGAATAAAAGGGCCTGGATGACTAGAGACATTATGAGCGAGTGGCTGCATCAAATGGATAATAAAATGCGGTCTTGCAAAAGAAAAATAATTTTATTTTTAGACAATGTAGCATCTCATCCTAGAGACTTACCACTTACCAATATTAATGTTATATTTTTGCCAGCAAATACAACTTCGGTTTGTCAACCCTTGGACCAAGGCATTATTCAAAATTTTAAAGTTCACTACAGAAGCTTGGTTTTAAATTACGTAGTCGCAAAAATGAGTTCGGCCAATTCAGTTTCAGAGCTTTCAAAGAATATAAATGTGTTGGACGCAATATGTTTTATAAAAACAGCCTGGAAAAAAGTTGAACCTACCACAATAGCTAACTTTCCGCAAAGCCGGATTTATGCATCAGAACCATATTGACAACGAATATGATCCAGAAGATGAAGTGCAATTAGCAACTCTAAGAAATTTTCAAAGGATTTCAGAAACTAACGAAACTAGTTTTGAAGAATTTTTAAACATCGATAGCATTGTCTACACTGAAAATGACAGCTTTGAAATAAATATTGAAAATGAAGAAACTCCAGAAATGTTACCAAGTGCCTCAGAAGAGGATGTTGTAGGATAAGAAATAGATAAAATTAAATCGTTTGAAGAAGCTCTTATACAAAGAGGGCGTTTAAAAACTTTCGCATTTGATGACTTTGTTGCATATGAAAAATTAAACAATTTAGAAAACCATTTTGAAGAAATGCACAAAAAATGGAGACATGCGAACTTTAAGCAAGCTACAATTCGCCAGCTCTTTTCCCCAAGCACATAATTTAACAGTTAATTCATTTTTTTTCTTTTGAATGAAGTTCTCATATTTTTACCTTTTCTTTTTATTTTTTGTGTTAATATATGTACATATGTAGTCGTGTATACTATATGTATATGCATTTTTAAACTTAAATGAATTTTGGAAATAAATAAAAAAATGCAATACGTTCAAATCTGTTTAATTAACATATTAATATAATAGAATTACTTAATAGCAGTGAAAACCGACCATTTTAATCAACTATCCCGTAGGCGGACACCACTTGATAACGGACAAATTTGCTGTGACGGTCGGTGTCCGCCCACGGGAGCTTTCACTGTATATAAACTGAAATAAAATTTCAATGCAAGTGACAATAAACATTTGAATAAATTTAGGGAAAAATTTAAATAGAAGTGAAAAAAACATAGACCAAAAACAATAAATATTCAAATAGAAAAAATAATAAAAAGTAAAAGAGAAGAAACAGTTCCCTATACATTATAAATTACGTAGCTTAAATAAAATTATGGTTTCACCGAATCGAAAAAAAATACCGATATTATAAAGGAAAGTAGCGGAAACTTTAACGGGAAAAAGAAAAGTGGAAAAATAACTGTGCGTCTACCTGTAAAATAATTGGAAGATAAAAGGAAAACAAGGCTACAACAACATATAACATATGAGTAAATACTGATCATTTCAGTAATAAGGTATTTATGGAAAATTATATTAAAAAGAAGAAAAGAGAAAAAGTGAATTTAGTTTATTTGCACACTCCCTCTCTTTATTCAAAGATCTATAAACCCACTTGATCCTGCTCTTCAATAACTACTTAATTTTCTTAATTTCACTACTCAAAGTGTTAACCTTTATATAATACACTCCATTTCAATATTCGCGGTATACTACGCGACATAAGAATAACACTAATTATACCCACAGGTATTGTCAACAACAGTTTATTTCGTATATATAACAAGTAGAAGAACGGGAAAAGGAAAAGGCAAGCAAGAGTAAATCAAAGTTACCCATAGCGTATGTAAGTACTAAATTCATGAGTAATATTCTGAACATGTACATACGAAAATATACACACTTGAGAACATAAAACGTATACATATAATTTATGCGCGGATAAATACATGAATAAATATACATATAAATACACGTCAATTTCTAAAAGATCACTTTACCCTTACCCAACATCGCGCGTTAAAAAGCGATTGAAAATAATAAAGAGAAAAGGATTGGTATCAAACTCTTACGCGGATTGCCATTGCGCATTTATTACTTTTTTATATATACACAATTATTATACCCTTTCTGAGTAATATTTTTTAGTTGCTTTAGTGCTAAAAAAAAGAAACAAATTTTGCGGCACACAAGTGAAGAACAATTCTTTTTCTTCTCTGGAATTATTAACGCATTGGGGGTTAATAATTATAACAAAAACAACTTATAACCGCGTTTGATTACATTTGCAAAAATTGTAACACTCTTTTTACTATGTCTATTTACATGAAATTTACTAACATATAATCAAACAAATCACTAACAATCTAATATTTACTCGATTTTACTCGAATTATAATAAGAAATAAATTTCGATTTATACGCCCTTGTCAATGTTATTAATATTATAATTTTCATTGAAACATTGAAGTCTATGTCGAAAAAAATTTCGCGCATTTTAATTTATTCCTATTTGTTGTTTCGTTTGAGTACCCGTCATCTAACTCGAATAATACGTGCGATCTTTTATTTTCTAATTTCTATCGAGCAAACCAAGCTTGATACTCTATCGTTTTCGTGATCCCTAAAACCGACCCTTTTACTCATTCACATCGTTTGCGTATTTATTTTATCGACCCAACCCCTACAATCAACCCCATTAGTTCACGGAGATTTAACTCAATTTTCAACCCCATTGTAATCCCTATATGATGGCTAATTCTAGTTCTCGTGACTCGAATTTGGATGCAAAGGAGCATTTTCTGTTCGACTGCGGTCATTTACTGTCGTTTTGTGAGAAGTTTCGTGCAACCGCAGTAGAAGATCACATCGAATCTCTACTGGAGATAAAACTAAAAGATTGGGACTTTAGACTTGAATGACTGGACAGAACGTATGAAACTGTCATGGTATCCAAAGATGGCACAATTACGGCGGAGATAAGAAAAAATATCAAGGACAAATATGAAGAGTGCGTGGATATTTTCTATCAGTGTCGGTCTCAAATATGGGATCAATTGAAGGTGATTAGATTGGACAACCGAACAACCCCCAAATTTCACTCCACCGTTAGTCTCTATCCAAACCAACAACCCAATCAAACCCAACAACCCAATCAAACCCAACAACCCAGTCAAATCCACCTACCCAATCAAACCCAACTCAATCAACCACAATTCTATCAGAGCATGAATTTTGCGGACTCAAGCGACTGCATTAAACTTCCACCCTGCGATACTGAGGTTCTTAAGGGCAGTTACGAGCAATGGCATTCCTTTCGGGATATGTTTACCGCGGTTTATATGAATCACTCGAGATTAACTCCGGTAACGAAGCTATACCACCTTCGCTACAAGACGCCTGATGAAGCAGGGACTATCGAGAAAAGATATCCCTTATCTCACGAGTATTTTTAACTTGCATGGAATGCGCTGAAGACCCATTACGAGAAAAAACGTGTTCTCGTATATAATCAAATAAAATTCTTTTCAATATCCAATCAGTAGTTTTAGAAGATAGCGAGTCGATCAGGAGAATATAATCTTCTGTTAACGACTCCCTGGCCACCCTTGGTGTGGATATCCAAAGTTGGGATCCGATTCTCATTCGAAATTACGAAGAAATTACCCAACTTAACATTAGCTCTGTGGGAACAGTCGCTCACGTCTCCTCGTGAGCTCCCTAAATGGTCCGAAATGTCCCAATTTTTAGTGGATAGATATGAAGCTATTGAACGCCTTACGTGCATAAAGAATTCAAAAGGCTGATTAAGTTTAAAAAAATCAGAGCTCCCCAGTATACAAACATACAATGTTTCACAGGAGAATCTTGGCCCGATTTATAAGCTGTGCAATAATGATCATCCTCTCAGAACTTGTGCAAGATTCAAAGCTTTTACAGTACAGCGGAGGGTGGATTACGTCTTTCGAAACAAGTACTGTGACAATTGCTTGGCATCATCACATTTAAGAACAAATTGCACGAGTAAATATACTCGTTTGTATTGTAAGAAAACCGTACGGCGCATCATACGGAAGGATCCCATATAGAGAATACCTCTAACAGAAACTTAAATATTCACACTTCATCCCTACGTTTCACTCGTCAGGACACTCAAGATGAATGCCCTTCTACATCTGGTCAAATAAGGGCTAATTGTTCTTCCAGCTTTGGGAACATTCTCCTACGAATGGCGCTGGCACAAATCGAATCTAAGGGACAATATTTTACGGTACGAGCTCTCATAGACCCGGGATCTCAAAGAACATTCATTTCAGAAAGAATAAGGAATCGCCTATAACTGCCTTACAGGAAATCTCATTTTGAAATTGTTAGCATTGGCGGCCAAGAACATTCGGCAAATAAGGAGTGTGATTTCACGCTATATGCTGGTAGAACAGGAACCAAGATTCCTGTTAAAGCCATAGTTTTGCCCAAAGTCACTAAGTGCCTCCAAGCCCTTAGTTTTGAGATTCCACATTCAGAACATCTTGCAGAATTAGACCTCCCAGACCCAACATTCAACAAATCCTCATACTGGGCAATAATTATGAACACTATTTAAACATCGATGGTATTAAGAAAAGTATTTGTGGTAAGGTATCGGCGTACAACACCATATTTGGATGGGTGTTAAGTGGCCCAGTTCAGGATAATTCAGTGCACACATTCACCACCTCAGTAGTGTCATCAGAAATCCCGTCTCTAATTGAGAAAGTTTTGGGAACAGGAAGGGTTACCATCTCAGCCCATGATTTCAGAGGAACACCAATATTGTGAGGACTTCTATAAAAGAACAACCACAAGGGATAAAAGTGCACATTACATTGTGCGGCTCCCATTTAAAAAGGACTTCCCGGGCTATTTCTCGGATCCTCTCGAAGTTTAGCTTTTGTACAAAATTCTCGCATGAATAAATCGCTCATGAAAACCCCGAACTTGAAGAAGAATACCATAAGGTACTGGAGGTATATTTGACCCTTGATCACATGGAGCTAAGTTCGTCACGCGAAATAGTATCTGGCGACAAATATTATTCGTTTTATCTGCCACATCACGCGGTAATTCGATCTGAGCATAAAACTACCAATTTCAGAGTTGCTTTAACGCGTCTACGAAGACCAAATCCGGTGATGACGCTCTGCACACAGGTCCCACATTACAAGCGGATTTATCTTCAATCATTCTAAATTGGCGAGGCTACAGATATGTATGACGTTCTGCACACAGGTCCCACATTACAAGCGGATTTATCTTCAATCATTCTAAATTGGCGAGGCTACAGATATGTATTCAACGGGGACATACAGAAGATGTACCGTCAAATATGGATTCACCCGGAAGATCGCCAATATCAGCGCATAATCATTCAAAAAAGCAACTCTGAACAAATTAATGATTAACAACTTAAAACAGTGACATTTGGTGTTAACTGTGCCCCGTATCTCGCTATTCGTACGCTTCATCAACTTGCTACGGATACGGAGGACAAATACCCCAAGGCAGCTGAAATATTACACATCTTGTCAGGAGGTCAGTCTATTGATGAAGCAAGAGAAGCTCAACAACAACTCCTAAAATAAAAAAGATAACGGCAAACGATGACGAATTACTCAGAAATATCCCAACTGAGGATTTGTATGATTCGGAATTCTTACGTTTCCAGGACACAAGCACCACAAAAACTTTGGGCATTAAGTGGAACGCACTTACAGACAGTTTTTCCTACTCATTCACTCCACTATCTCGTGACCAGAACATCACAAAACGAAATATGCTGTCCGGTATAGCTTCGTTTTTAGATCCCTCGGGTTGGATAACACCCATAGTTATAAGGGCAAAGATGCTAATGCAAGAATTGTGGTTGCAAGGTCAACTCAGAAATTCAGACTAAATGGAACAATTTACAGAACGATTTTTGTGAAATGGATAAAATTAAAATCCACAGATGGATACAATATAGTCCCGAGCTTAAAATTCAAATTCACGGATTCTCGGATGTTTCTAAAGGTGCTTATTGCGCAACAGTGTGTCTGCGATGCCAAACCTCTTCTCAAGTCGTATTTACCAATTTGGTTGCTTCGAAAAGCAAGGTAGCGCCAATTCAGCCCATTTCCATGCCGAGATTGGAATTAAGTGGCGTTATATTACTGACCAAATTAGTGACTCATCTTACAACTTCTCTAAAATTGCCACCATGTGAAATTTTTCTGTGGACGGATTCGCTAATCGTGATTGGCTGATTGTCAAAGCCACCTTGGACTTGGGAAACGTATGTGGCCCATCGGACGGCTCAAATTTACAAATCCCTACTCAACGATAACTGGAACCATGTACGTACGCACGATAATCCAACGGATCTAGACATCGCGGCTGTAAGCTAGTGGATCTGGCAAATAACATAATATGGTGGCAAGGGCCATCGTAGCTTACAAAACCACAGTCAGAATGGCCGAAAAAGGAATCTCTGGATAGTCCAGAAATGGATAAGAAAGTGAAATGTTTGCATACCTCGACCAATAAAACTGACATATTGAACAGGTTCTCAACAAATCCTGGGGCATTGAGAGTTTTATCTTACACATTTCGATTTTTACACAACGCTCTAGTAAAATATAGAAAACAATACAATTACACTCAGCGGAATCTTAGTCATAATGAAGTAAAGTTCACCAAACTAAGATTAATTTCTCTAGCCCAGAGATTTCATTATCCGACAGAAGTTAACGATATCTCAAATTCTTTGCCAATATTTAACAAAAGTCCCTTGAAACCATTAAACCCATTTCTTGATTCCGAAAATATTCATCAAATTCATCCCTTTCATATAATGAGCGTCACCCGATAATATTGCCGGGAAATTCAAGATTTTGCCAATTATATTTGGAAAATTTACATTCTCTTCTAGCTCACGCAGAATGCAATCAAATGCACAGAATGGTGCAAACTGAATTCCATGTTTGCAGATTGAAGCCTCGCATTAGGAAAATAATACATCAATGTAAAACTTGTATTATATACAAACAAAAGCCGTGTACTCAAATTATGGCACCCTTATCATCCGATCGCTGCACGCTAACAATACCCTTTCAGACCACTGGAATAGATTTTGCCGGCCAATTTGATCTCAAAAGCCCAACTTTGAAAAAAATAACCCACTTAGAGGTATGTTCGGATCTTTCCACGGCAGCATTTCGAGCAGCGTTCTCTCAATTCCTTTCAGATTATATTCGGATAATGGTCGTAATTTTGTTGAGCCTAACAGACAACTAAAATGCGAATTCAACTTCTTCCTGAAGTCCACGTCACATGATATCTCACGAAAGTATAATATACGTGGTTTTGAGTGGATATTTATCCCACCACATGCCCCTCATATGGGGGCTTTGGGAAGCAGCCGTAAAGAGCTTCAAATTTCATTGGAAAAGGGTAACGGGCTCACACAGATTTACTTACGAAGAATTTGCAACAATACTAACCCAAATCGAAGGAGTATTAAAGACCCCACGGATATTACCGCACTAAATCCTGGACATTTTCTTAGAGGCGCTCCCATAATGATTTTTGCTGAACAACATGATCAAACACTAGGAGTGGTTAATCGATTGGAAAAACTTAAAATCGTGCATCATCAGTTTTCAATATGGTGGAAGGAAGATTACCTGAAATCTTCACAAAAGCGATAAAAGTGGAAAGATACTTATCCCAATCTCAAATCGGGTGATCTTGTGGTCATTACAGATGTTTTATTTCCCCCTCCATAATGGCGTCTGGGAAGGGTCGAATGGACTTATTCTGGCAGCGATTTTAACGTTCGTGTGGCAGACATTCGAACTGCCGCAGGAATAGTAACTAGACCGATAGTTAAACTTTGCTATTTGCCATTATTAAGTAGTAAAGATGAATTTGGTTCAGAGTTATAGTCCCTTATTTGCTTATTTACTCTACATTACCGAACAGTTCATTATATCTCTAACATTACTATTTTTTTAGACCATTTTATCTCTATTCCTCTATCCTCCGAATTTTGCTAAAATTATAACTAATAAAGATTTATTATTTTCCATATTTCCAAAGCCTAGATGTCTAATCGAAACCACCGCGTGATGAAACGAGATCAGAGCTTATATCAATGCAAAATTTGCAGACATTTTCATTCTATCAGATACTGCAAACGGTTTCTTAATATGGACGTACAAACAAGAACTAAATTAGTCGAGAAATATCGTTATTGTACCAACTGCCTGGCGCAAAGTCACGACTTAAGGGTTTTCCCGTGCCTTAACACTTGTAGGATTTGCGATGAGTTTCACCATACGCTTCTCCATCCTAGTGTTAAAAGTCGATTAAACATGAAACGAAAGCAGCATCGTCAAAGGAAGTCCATAAGCACATCACGGCATCCAAATTCTACAACGAAGACCGCAAAACATTCATCATCATCAAAATCATCAAGCCATAGAGAGCATAGCCCAGTACCAGCCGCAACAACCTCACCATCAACTTCAGCACAGAAAACCACCTTAAAGTCAAATAGCCTCATTGTATCGGAATCTATCCGATCGTTGGCTGAGGTGCTATGTGTACAGCCTGAATAAACTTTCCTGGAGTGTGTAAAATCGCGAAAAACAACCAGCGATTTTATTTTTTTTTATATATATTGAAAATTGTTTATTATTAAATTATTTTGTAATTGGCAGAAAATTGAATATTGAATTTATTTAAATAATTAAATTTATGTTATTATTTTTTAAAGTGTATTTATCGATATTGGTCTGTTTGTCGAATTATTGAACTGCATTATCGATGCAGGTGTAACGACTAATCTCTCATTTGTTTATTACTTTATATTGAAATCAAAGTCATGATTAACATGAAGTTAAAATTCGAAAGTATTGAAATTAAAGTAAAACTTAAATTTATATTTTTAATAAAACTCTAAAATAAGACCTAAATTTAACCTAAATCAATTAGAACCTTAAAACTTACTAAAAATACAATAAACTTTAATCAAAATTTTTGAATTCAACATCTAAAATTTCTAAAAAGTATATACAATAAAATTGTACATCTAACATGTAATTATTGCACACATACGTGTGTGTTGTATGTGTTACACACAAGGTGAGCTCACACATTCATTCACACACACACACATCCCATACTAATTACTAATATTTATCTGTTTATCCCTAATCCTATAATTTCTTCTTTTCTATGAGAAATTATATTTACTAAAGGGAACTGGTGTTCCACAAAAAAAATAGAGTCCACTTCCCAGTATCTATCATCAAACCCAAAAAAACACCATTTTTCTTCAATAACTTTAAATAACCTTATTTTTTAAATTTTAAATTTGCAATTGGTAAATTTTTTTTATGTGTTCTGTAAAGAGAACTATTGAGGAAATCGACGAGGCTTTAAATTTATTTCGAAATCTTAGCATTTCTGATAGGAATATTGAACGGCAAATTATGGATCAGGGCGCTTTGCAGAAGCTACTGAGTGAGGCTGTTAGGCAGGCAACGGAACAGACACGTACAGAATTTTAGAGTAAGATAGACGAACTAAATAGAAAATTAGCAGCACTTGAACCCATATCGAAGGTAGTTGAATACAAGGAAATTGAAATTGTGGACGGTGTTTCCTGCGATGAATCACTTGATATCGTTAAATCCGTCCCAGAATTCTGAGGGAACAGTTCCAAATTTGCTTTCTGGCGCCAAGCAGGTGTTAGAGGCCACAAGTTATTCGAGCGGTACGTTCAAAGTTCTAGGTATTACCAGGCAATCGCCCTACTCCGAATTAAAATTGTGGGAAACACTGATTCTATTTTGAGTACCTACAATACGGTATTAAACTTTCATACCATCCTTGCTAGGTTGGATTTTGCGTACTCTGATAAAACATCCATTTATGCATTGGAACAGAAGTTGTCTACATGGTGACAGGGCAACAGACCGATAATAAATTTTTATAATGATGTTGAGAGAAAATTGACTTCTATAATTAATAAGGTTATAATGTCTCACGAAGGAGATGCCGCTTTGATCAGATCGCTTAATCAAAAAAATAGAATGGATGCATTAAGAGTATTTATATCTGGGCTTAGAAAACCGCTTTGTGATACCCTATTTGGCTTTAGCACAGGAATTAGAGACGAATCAAAATAGGTACCAGTTCGCTACAATTTATGATAATGGACTAAGTAAATTTCGGCAAAACTATTTAACAGAAACTCATCAAAGCCTTACACCATTTAAAAATTCACCACTTTTAACCAACCATCCAGCAATTACGTTAGAAAATCATCTGAAAATTCATCCTTCAATAACAATATACAGCAACCAATTAATCAAGAACAACGATTTTTTTCGCAGTCTCACCATCATCTTTTAACAAATACACAGCCACCAAGTAAGCAGAATTTTAGTTTTCATCCCAGTTCACAAGTATTAGACACGGATATAAGTATGCGCACAGTTAGGTCAAACAACTTCCGTGGAGCCCATGAAACTAGAGAAAATTTTGGGTCAGGTAGACAAAATTTACGGAAGGTGCAGACAATAAATCACATAGGTCATGCATTCCAACAGCCAATTCAATGGGAGAAAGCCCCTGATGATACCAGCGACTATGCCTTAAAAGAGGACCAAACTGCCCAAAACACATTATTTGAAGACAAAATTAATTTTTTATGGGAAACTCAGTTCTCGCCTACATCGAGAAATCAATAGGAGGTGAGAGTATTAAAATATTAGTTGATTATCCGAATTTGAAATGTGTAAAAAGACTTGCTAAATCTTTTCTTGTGAAGTCTATTCATGGTGCTAGTGAAATTAATCATGCAACACTTGTGAATTTGTTGGGTAAAACAGAAATGTTTTTTTTTTTTTTTTTTTTTTTTTTTTTTGTTGGAAAACTTACCCGTATTCCGCGGAATTTTGTGGTTTTGATTTTTTGAAGATAATTAACGGCGTAATCGATACCGGTAGAAATATTCTTATTTTTGAAGGCGGAAATGAACAACTGAAGTATTAGCATTTAGACTCCCTTGATAATATAACACTTGAAGCCATTCCAAAAAATATTCAAGAAGAATTTTATAATGTAATTGGTAATAATAGAGAAGACTTTGCAAGTCCAAACGATGGTCTACCGTATAACACTAAAATCTCCGCAACAATTAGAACAGAGGATGAAGAACCACTATATTCAAGGTATAAAGCATACCCATTTCTATGATTGACTTTGTGAACAAGGAAGTGGAGAAACTTTTAAGAGATGGCATAATTAGACCTTCGCGTTCCCTCTATAATAGCCCCGTTTGGATAGTTGATAAGAAAGGTGTTGACGAATATGGCAGACCCAACAATCGTCTTGTAATCGACTTTAGAAAATTGAATTCGAAGACCATTTGTGATAAATATCCTATATAGATCCATCGATTACTCTGTCAAATCTTGGTAGGGCAAAGTTTTTCTCGACCCTAGATCTAAAAAGCGGCTTTCACCAAATAAGATTGGTTGAGCGTGATCGGGACAAGACGTCCTTTAGCGTGAATAATGACAAATAAAAGTTCTGCCGTCTACCATTTGGATTAAAAAATGAGCCAAGCATTTTCCAGCGGGCCATATATGACATTTTGAGCTAGGAAATAGAGAAGAGCTGCCACGTCTACATAGACGATATTATTATATTTTCTGACTCAGACAGAATTTTGAAATTGTTGTTTAATGCGAACATGTGAGTTTCTTTGGAGAAGTCTGAATTTTGTAAGACTTCTGTTGAATATTTAGAATTTACCGTCTCTACAAGAGGTATAGAAACCTGCCCAAATAAAATTGAATCTATAATAAATTACTAAAAGCCTTCTACACTTAGAGGTCTCAGATCATTTTTGGGCCTCACTGGTCATTATGCAAGATTTGTAAAAGACTTTACCTCCATTGCCAAACCGTTAAGTAAATATTTAAGAGGAGAGAATGGTCACATAGGTGCCCGACAATCAAAATCGTTAAAAATTGAAGTGGACGATGAAGCTTTGGCTGCTTTTGAGAAGTTTAAAAGACTACTAGCTTCTGAGGATGTTCTTCTCTTATATTCAGACTTTGAAAAACCGTTTGATCTGACAACAGACGCATCCTCACACGCTATCGGAGCAGTCCTGCCCCAAAATGGGCACTCTATAACTATGATTTCAAGGACGTTGTCATACTCAGAGGAAAATTATGCCACCAATGAGCGAGAGCTTTTGGTCATTGTTTGAGCACTGAAAATCTTAAGACATTATCTGTATGGAGTGGAAAACCTGAACATTGTTACAGACCACCAGCCCCTAACTTTTTCTATATCTGAAAGAAACCCAAATTCAAAAATTAAGCGATGGAAAGCCCTTGTAAAGGAATATTCTCCAACATTTTTCTATAAGCCAGGCAGGGATAATGTCGTTCCAGACGCGTTGTCAAGGCAATTTTTAAATTTGGCTACAGACTCGACATCATATACATCTATGCAAGCCTGCGCAAGCGAAGTATCTTCTACTGAAA
Source organism: Wohlfahrtia magnifica (assembly GCA_023159175.1). NCBI lineage: Eukaryota > Metazoa > Arthropoda > Insecta > Diptera > Sarcophagidae > Wohlfahrtia > Wohlfahrtia magnifica. Next base: position 102,981 of record JAKWBJ010000303.1, read on the forward strand.
TTATTGTAAGCGTCGAGAATCCTGTTAATTGTTTCTGGAATCAAATTATTCTCATCCCAGGTGACCATGTAAAGAAGGAAAGGAAAATCATCTTTAAGGACCGTGTGTGTCACAATACTTCATATATTCATGCTGCTATAAATCCACGAGTTGTAAATGCAATTTATTGTGAGTTACATATTTTAGCGCAAATTCAAAATTTTCTGGTTACCAACTATCCTTCAGTAAAATTCCATAGTCCAGGAAGATTTGGGAACTACTCACAGGATTGATGATAGGATAGTTCATATGGATAATGTTAGATTTCTTGTCGCGACTGATTAAATTTTAATTTCTATTTATTTTTAACTTAGTTGATATTGAATAACCGTTTTAACTTTTTAAGATTTAATTTTTTTAAGAGCTCTCTCTAATTAGGATAATTTTGTATTTGTATTAAATGAAATTTAGATAATCGTAACAATTTGTTTTTTTAATTGTGAAAAGAAATCCAGAATCTTATTTGGTCATTATTATTTTTTAAATTTACTTATTTTGCAGACGTGGACGTCTGAAGTTTGAAGGTGGGAGTAGTTAACATACCACTGGTGTCCACTATCACTAAAATTTAAAGCGCCAATGTCGTGTTAATTTTAATATTGCTTTACTTTTTTTCGTTACATACGCAAAGAGAAAAGACTACTAAAGTTCTTGACTTCTTTAATATATTTAATTTTTAGAAAACTTTAGTCTCAAGTTAGTACTGAGACTACATAGTAGGTAATTTAAAATGAAACCTTCATAGAAGTTAGAAAATTATAAATAAGATTAATTAGTGTTTAAAATAGACAATTAAAATAAAATAAAGAACATTTTAGTTAAATTAAATAATTACATTATTAAAAATAAGTTTAAAAAATGTTTAAAACACAATTTCAGTAAAATAAATAAATACCTAATTAATAAAATTGCTTACAATAATAAATATAGTATTGGAAACTAATTGAAAGTGAAACACAAGAATAACCTTCATTAACCTTGGTCGAAAATTTATAACAACAAAAATTTCAATATCAACTGAAAGTTGAACAAGAAGAAAAACCTACAAGAACAAACAAGAAAGTTAAACAACAAGAACAATCTATAGAAACAAACAATATCAATTGAAAGTCAAAGAGTGTAGAAATAGAGTTGTTGTTTTACAATTGTGGAATTAAACATTGAGAATAAAAATATAATCATCACAGATATAAAATAATTTATATAAACCTTAAACTGATTTATTTGTTGCATAATTTCTACGCATATATACGCACATTTATTTGACTGTAGATGCAGAAATTGGTAATGTATAAAATTCATTGGCAAATGTACGGGTGCCAGTTTTAGTAAATTACCTCAACGACAGTCCTTAAATTTAAACACATCCGCATCGTAAGCGGAAAACAGTAGCATAAATTAACCTTCAGTGCCTAGTAGTCCATTTCTAAGTTATGTTTATCTACGTGGCATAAGAAAGGTTGTGGGAGGATTTACAGCCAAGCCCAAAAAATCATCATCGACTGCAGTGATGGTGTAGCGTATAATGTGATGGTTAAGCCGAAAGATGATTTGCGCAGATTTTCGTTTATTGGAGTTTAATGGACTAGTCAAGCGTTTCTTGAATCAAGATTCGCAAGTATGTTTTAACTCTTTTAACATTTTAATCTAACTTTATTTCACTTCTATCATTTTTTTCTCAGGCACGTCATCGACGTCTTTGCATACGTACTTATGCAGGTATACCCTTTAATGAAGAATGTGGTTTAGTCGGGTGGTTACCCAATTTAAATTCCTTCCGGGGCATATGTGTGTCTATCTATCGCGTGCGTGGCTTGGGCATAGCAGATCGTTCTTTAATGTGCTTTACCCTAAACCGATCCTATTGAAAAGAAAAGAGCCATATTTACCGATGTTCTACTAGTGAGTTATCCACCCATTTTTCTTCGCCCCATAGTTGGTATCAGGCCAGAAGCTAGTATATGAAAACTATAGCCGTCATATCTATGGAGGGTTACATTTTTTGTGAAAACATACTTTTTGATGAAACTAATGGCGATGCAGTACACATCGACTTCAAGTGTCCTTTCAATCAAGTGGAAACATTTCAAATTTTTATTCAGCAGTCAAAAACGTCAAACAACATGTGTGGCCATATCAAGCAAATAGCTTTGAAGTCCTTGGAAGTAAAACCATCTCTTTTAACTTGCTGTCAAGTACAACAAAAATCTAATCTAAGCTATAAACTTAGCTAAATATTAATCGATTTTTAGAAGAAATGGAAATAAGAGGGATGGACCTTTGAAATTGTATATACTTTACTTAAGTAAACTTGTATAATCTCTGTGTACTGATTTATGTATTTAATTATATATATATATAATTTTTCCAAAGTTTTCAAGTTTCGAGATGTTTTTAAGCGCTATTTTATCAGGCCTGTTCTGAAATCACAGTTATTTCAAATTACGAACGATTTCAAAATCACGCATGTTATTTTCAGATGTTCTGAAAATCACGTATGTGAGATTCAGATGTCTGGAAATCACATGATGTTGAACTTTTCGGAGTGATTTTTATTTTCCGAAATCACGAGGAAACAAATTACAAGTTTTGTTTTAATGCATTTTTTCATTATATAGTTTTGCCTAATCATTTAATTCAGCTTTTTCTCTTTCAAAACTGTTATTCATCTGCTATTTTTAGTTATTTCTCTTAAATATCTACTATTTTCTTTTAATTTTCCCTTATATTTTCTAAATTTGTACACATTTTGGTGAAATGATTGGCTTTCATTTCCTAAACGTCCTCAATATCCGCAGCTGGCACCTAAAAAATAATAATTAAATAACGGCGACGTTTTCAAAAGAATAAGCATGTGAATGCAAAATTAGATGTGTTTTTTAAAAATTGCTATTTTTCAATTGTTCTTTAATAAAATGAAAAATTTTAAGTCGGAAATGAATGAATAACACATTAAATTATTTATCAAAGCTTTTTAGTAATTGTTTTACAGCACAGTATTTGCAAAAGTAATCAAGTGATTTGAAATCGACACTAAAAAGCTGATCGATTAGATTTCATGTGATTTTAGAATTTTTTGTACGCAGAACACCTTTTCGGTTTAATTGGGCACTTTAATAATCACCCTTATTCTGGGTTTCGACTCGAATAGAAATTTTCTACGTTTGGCAACTTTGGTAATCTGAGTTTCGATTCCGTTCCGTTTTCTTCGATTGTGTGTATTCTGCATTACGATCGTAGCAACGTTTTTTAAGTTATTAAAATTGTGACGTAGATTTTTTGATTCTTGTTTTTTAGTCCAAAAATTTATTATTTGGCTATGAAACTTATTATATTATTTATTTTTATTAAACACGAAATGAAAATATACGAAATTTAACAAAAATTTAATAAAAATATTAATTTACACTTGTCCACTTGCATAAAAAAGACAATTCAAAAACAAAAATTTAGTATTTTCTTATTGAACCCCTTGGTGCATTCACTACTTTTTATTAAAATTTGTGAATGTAGGTGAATGCGGAGACGTATTCGAAACTCGGAATAGGGGTGAATAGTAAATAAGAAACCGCTTTAAAACAACCCAACTTCACTTTTTACTCTAAAATTTGTTAATGAAAATCAAAGGTAGTGTTGCTGCAGATTTATATGCAGTAACTAGCTAAAACCCGGTTAAATGCTATCTTAGTTAAATTTTTACCCGTTTTCCCCATTTTGTCCCCTTCCGATCAAAATCCAATCATTTGTTTCATCCAGAAAGACACAGTAGGTTCTGGGTTTTAGCTGTATACAGTCTTCGAACAAACAAACATTCATTTTTATATAGTACTGGAGCAACCCTTCCCGCGTTGTTGACAGCCTTTGTGTTGTATAACTATAAAATATATTCCTCATAAGAAAAAATGTATATTTACTTTGTGTTGGAGGTGCCACACCCACTTGTTCAATTTCGCCTATATATCGACTGATGATGTGTATTGACTACGAAGTTGTTTAACCAAATTCACAATCTTCCACTCTTACCGTTCCAAAGATATAAAAAAATCAATATTTACTTTGTATGGGAAGTGCCACTGCCTCTTATCCAATTCCACCCACTTTTTGGCTGATGTTTGATTTTAACCACAAAGTTATTTGGGCCAAATTTAGAAACTCTTACTACCGCTATTATTAAAGTTATAAACATATCAATAAAAATATTATATGGCGTGGCACCGCCCAGTTGACGCTAAACCATCAGTGAAACTATACCCTTCCAACGCATGTATTGATTTGTAAATTAGTTTAGTGTTCCTTGAGTTATGAATGACGAACATAGGACAACTTATTTTTATATATAGATAGTGCATCATTTTATATTCTGGGTTAAAAGTTTGTCGTCTTGATGCAGCACAGTGATGCATTTACGAACAGGCTCTATAATTTTATATTAGAACTAATAGAAGTACGTATATCGATCGTTACCTATTACAAAAATATCTAAAACATGTAATTGGATCATTACCTTTATGATGGTTCTTGAGTCAAAGTTTTTCGACATTTTTGCTTGTTTTCTTCAATCTAGGGCAAAAATGTCGAAAACCGATTTTAAAACATAGCTACGATCGTAATGTAGAATACATACAATCGAAAGAAACTAAACGGAATCGAAACTCAAAATACCAAATTTGCCAAACGAAGAAAATTTCGATTTGAATCGAAACTCAGAATAAGGGTGATAAGTAAAAATATATTTATAAAAAAAAATATACAGTGTTGTGCAAAACAAAAGCAACAAATCTTATAAAAACTAATAATGCCGTTTATTTTTAAAAGTATTTCATTTAGGAAACAAAGTTCTTCTGTAATACATATACATTTATATGCACTTAGAATTACATAAAAAAATATATTACTTTACCTCAAAAATTTTCCAAAATCAACAAAAACAATCCAGGTTTTCAAATAAAAGTGCGCAAAACAAAAGCAACAAATCAATATTTCGTTGGAAAACCTTTAATTTTTATAGCTTTGTCATGTCTTCGCGACTTGGAATCAATAAGGCTTTTAAGTGCGGACTCCAAAATAAGTTTCCATTCGCCTTCAAGATTTTCAAAAGAATTCCTTTTTATTTTCTAACATGTTCCTGAGATATTCCTTTTTAGTACTCCAAAGAGCTTTAAGTCCGGTGATTATTCCGTCCAATCAAAGACTTGAACCTTATTCTCTTCAATGAACTATCTGATCTTGATGTGTGTTTCGGTCCATTATCGCGTTGGAACAGAAGTGGCATATTTTACTTAGCATATGGAATAATTTTTGTTTCTAAGGTGTTTTTGTAGAAGAAATCGGTCCATTATGCCATCCATTTTGTGAAAGGGTCCTACCACAATTGCTAAAAACCAAGTCCGCACCATTACCTTGGCTCTCCCATGCTTAAAATGGGAGGCTCGTATATAAATGCTATAACCGTCGAATCTATGGTGGGTTAAATTTTTGGTGAAAACATACTTTTTGATGAAACTAATGGCGATGCTGTACATGTCCACTTCAATTGCCTGCTCAATCAAGGCGAAACATTTCAAACAATTTTTCTTCAGCAGTCAAAAAGGCCTAACAACATGTTAGGTCATATTAAACTAATAGCTTTGAAGTCTCACGTTGATATATTTCTAAGATTTCTATGTTTTATAGTTACCAGGATATACCGTAATAATTACTTGTTTTGTAGAAATAAAGTATGAACTAAAAATTCCCCTTTTACTCCTTTATTAGCCTCTAATAGAGGGTAGACACAATGAGATCTATTTACGTAACGCATTCCTCATTCAAATTGCTCGTTTTGACACATATACTACAATCAACAATGAAATCATAAACGCAATATCAGTTCCGGTATTTTATATTATAGCATAACATCGCGAGAGAAGTACGGTTGAAAAAGTGAATCGTAATGTAGATGCTTACAGCTTGTTTGTATTCAATGAACTAAACAGATAAAATCACGATACAGACAGCGTATTCTGCATCAATGCAATCGCAAAATATCAAAATATTTTGATATTAATGAAATCTTGAATGCAACCCGAAATGAGATCATAAACATGAATGCACACGTTGAAATCTACAATAAAATTTGAAAGATTGCGTAAATAGATTTAATTGTGTGTACATACATATATAAAAAGCAGTATTTGAAAATCTACCTTTGAACAACATCTTTTTTAATGAATGATGAGTGTAACTAAACAAATTTTGATAAAAAAAAATCTCAAGTTTTCTTCCGATTTTAACCTCTCCAAGGTACAATTTTGAAAACAAGTATATCTTATTGCACTTTTATTAGCTGGATATACCATTGTTCAACAAAAATTTACCAAAATCTATTACGCAGGACGTACTGTTAAGCAAATTAATTATTGATATTTAGTGCACAAAATTTCCACTACCACTAAGATCGTTTAATTTAGTGCACTCGATTTCGACTACCACCGAACATTAGGGGCGATAATGCACTACCACTACCACTTTTGAGTACAGCCTGGTTCTTTGCCAGCAAATGGTTTAACTCCTTGAAAAAGCAAGATATAAGTTTCCGGTTTATTAAATTTTTATTTTATCACTTGAGAGACCTACCTTGATGAAAAGACAAATGTTGCCATAAATGACTAGATTGAGTATAAGATTTACCACAAATATCACATAAATATTAGTGGGTTTTGTTGAAACCACTTGAACCATCTTTATCTCTTTTATATTTATTTTCCCATAATAATAATCCTAGTAATTAGTAACACTCCTTGACGTGATTTATAACTTAAGAAAAAATTGCAAAACAAAAGATTTGTTTATATATATTTCAAGAAAGTCTAAATGTAGATCCTACCGGTGCTCATGCAATATCCAACGATTGAAATTATTTTCGCGTACGTTGTGCATGAAATAGCGCTGTATAGAAATTCAAAGAAACTACGACCATATAAGATGCACTTAATAACAACTCGTAAACTCTTGATACTTTGTATTTCATCTTACATAAGGGTATCAAGTCTAGGGCATGCTTTCCAATAGACGCAGCAGGCCGGAGGCAAGCTTTCTGACGCACAAGTATGCACATTCATATGGACCATCTTGTTTTTCACTATTATTCGATGCATCTGATGAAGAAGATACAACTGAAGTTGTAATTTTGTATTAAGAATTTTAAATAAACGCCTCTTCCTTCAAAGTTTCTTTTGACATCCAAGTCTGGCAAACAGGTTTTAAAATATAATTGGGAACTTTTTCTAGATGTGGCACATGAACAACAATGTTTTTGGTTAAAAATAATGTAAAATTTTATTCCACATTTTTTATTTACCTTTGTTAGTTAAAAGAAGTACATCTACAGTGGCTCAATTTAATAACCCGACAATTAAAAAACTTTTCCACTAAACAAAAAAAAAAAAATTATGTATTTTATTTATTTACATGGGACTGAGTAGAAATATGTTTACAATGTATGGAAAAAATATCTATGCATGCAGCAACAACAAAAAATTCAGAAATAGAGAAAAAAAGATCATTTTAATAATCGGATACTTCAAAATTTCTAAGTTTAAGTCAGAACAACTTTTTTAAGAACAACTTAATTTGGTATTTTCTGGCCAGTCCTTTATTCTTGAGAATAGTTTCTATTTCTAGCCTCTTTGGAACAGGTTCATTTAACTTTTTTATTTGAAATGATTAAATCGTTCCCATTCTTCCTTAAGAGCGATTTTGAACTCAGTGCTGTTAGATATCGACCGAGATTTTAATTTATTTTCGAGATATGCTCCGAATTCTTTATAACGTTGATATTAGTAGACTGTGGCGACGTTTCAATAACATGGGGACAGTTATATAATAACCACATTAGCGTATTATGTGCTTTGTGCTTCAGGTCGCTATCTTGGAAGATTTTTTTAATTGTCCGAAATGCACAACTTTTGTACACTGGCTGCCAAATTTTCTTTTAAAATGTTTATATACTTATACTGGTCCATTATTCCATCAATAAAATCCAGCTGACCACGGCCTTAGAAATTTAAAGTGTCCGATTATTAAATTGATCTTTTTTTCTTTAATTATGAATTTTTTGTTGTAAGCTTTTTGTATAGAGATTTTTTCCATCCATTGTAAACATATTTCTAATCAGTCCATCCATTGTAAACATATTTCTAATCAGTCCCATGTAAATAAATAAAATAAATAAAAAAAAATAAAAAATTCATATTGTTACAAAAATCAGGTTGGGCACCCCTACATTTATTACATCGCTAAAATAAATAAACAAAAGCTGCAAGAATATATGTGCTGTTTATAAATAACCAGAATCGACAACAACAAACATCAACAGAGATAAAGTAAATAAAAATAACACAGCAACAACAAAAAGTAACAGCAAAGAAAACAAGTAACAGACAATAGCAAGCAACAACAAATACTAAGAGCTGAAAGAAGTAGATGTTTAGATTCGCATGGCTACAAAAGAACTAAATAGAAAATAAAAGTGTACGATAAGGAGCGTTTATCTTACCAGCAGCAATAAGACACAACTTATAATTTTGAAGCTGTTATCTATTGTCTGCTAATAAATTTTGGAGCAGCGATTCTAATTATTATCAAAAAAAAAAAAAACGAGGATAAGATGTGTTGTCGTTGACTTTAAATTGTACAATGATCTTTTATTTCAAAAACTTCTTTTTCTTACTTAAAAAATCTTCACACACAAAAACTAACAGTATTTATTTAAAACCAAGGGCCACTGTTGTTGTTCTTATTTACTTTGTTTGCCTGGTTCATTTTTTACAAAAATAAAATGCATTAAAATAGAACCCACAAAAATTAAACAACAATAAACAATGTGATATCGAAAAGAAATAAGAATACACAACTTATGAAAATTAACGGGACTTTTCAACGAAAATATTTACGGTGGGCAGTTTGGTTAAAAATAAAATAAATATACAGTGGTACAAAAAGGTAAATAATGATTAAATTTAAAATTATAGTACATATGAAAATAAGCAAAAGAATTAAATGAACAAATTAAAAAAAGAGAATTAAATCTATTATGTGTACGTAAATTGTACGTTGACCTAATTCCGGCCCCATTGAAAGGACACTTTCAAGCAGAGGTTAGTAAAGCCAGTCTGTGGGTAGGGTGACGTATAAGACCTTTAGTTGTTTTGATGTCTACCACTTTTACTCGATCATCTCTGGCATGTATTACGTTAACTATTCTGCCCATAAGCCATCGCTGTGGTGATAGATTTTCTTCATAAATGAGAACCAGTGCGCCAATAGTGATATTTTTATTGGAACTTATACATTTATTTCGAGTCTGAAGCTCATTTATATAGTCATGCGACCACCTTTTCCAAAACATTTGCTTGATGGCACTTATTCTGGCCAAATACTCCAAAAGATGAATTTGTTTTGATGTAACATCTTTTTCTGGCAATGAACGGAAGGCAGAGCCAATAAGAAAATGGCCTGGAGTAAGAGCCTCAAAGTCGCTAGGATCGGCTGATAGTGGTGATATCGGTGTCGAGTTTAAAATAGATTCAATCACGACCATTACTGTTGCAGGTTCCTCATAAATAAGTCGATTGTTAAATAGGGTTTTTGAAAGGTGACCTTTTGCTGCTTTAACGGCCGCTTCCCATAGTCCGCCAAAATGTGCAGCTCTGGGTGGAATAGATCGAAAATTAATAGATTCATTAGAATAATTGAATAAAAACGATTGATTAAAAACGACTTTAATTCAGCTAACTTGAAGTTTTCGCCAAAAAATATCGGTTGGTAAACCTCTTCGTCCAATTAGTCTTTTTAGGACAGCAATAAATGCATCTATTGACAGGTCGGAGACTATTTCTAATTGACAATACGACGACAGAGAGTTCGAGAATTGGTAATCCAAATTTGTTGGCGAATTAATGACATTAGAGCCTTTGATCCAGCGTGGTAGTTACTAATATGGAGATGACGTACATAGCAGATAACGAAATGATTTTTGGCAGGCAGGATGATAAGGTGTTTTTGACCTTATGTGATGGCAGCAAGTTCTAATCTTCCACCAACTTTAAGCAAGTTTAAGCCATTTGATGAATCTATGAATGGATTTAGGCACTTTAGGGCACCTTGCGGATTCTTTTTCTTTAGAGCCCGAATTATATCATCATGGAAATAGTGGTTTTGAATATTGAAAACTATGCGTAATACAGCGTCTTGCAGATCTTCGGGCTGTAAAGAGACAGAACTAAAAGAATTAATTTTGATTTTCGTGAAAAACGCACCATCCAGGCAACAATACGAATGATTTTTATATATGAGCTGTATTTTTCGATGGAGTTTAATAAGTAGTTATATTTTATTTCCAGCTAGAGGATAGTTTTGCGTTTCTCTTTGTTTATTTCTTCTTGAGCTTCGTCGGGAATAATGTTGACTTTATTTACAGGCCATTGGGTGAAATTTAAAACGAGAAATGATGGACCGTTGAACCAGATAGAAGATGTAAGTTGAGCCACGAGAAACGACGTCTGCAGGATTATAATTCGTTGGTACATGCCGCCAAACGCAGCCTTTGGTGAGATCTTGTATTTCAGAAACCCTAGTACCGACGAAGACAGATAGAGTTGAAGAGTGTTTCCCGAACTAATATAGTACAATTTGCGAGTCTTTCCAAAAAATATCAGGATTTTTGCTCTCGAAAAGTTTTTAATCTTTGCATAGAGTTTTGCCAGAAGTTGGGCTCACACAATTCTAGTTTTGGCAATGATTTTCGTTTTGTAGGAGCGACTCGTGATTTTGCGGTAAAAAGTCGTACAGAAATATTGCCAGATGAATCAGTAACTCGAAGATAGTTGCAGCAGCCAGAACCACGAATTGAGGAGTCGCAAAAACCATGGAGTTGTATAGATTGAACTGGAAGAATCAGGCAAAAACGGGGTATTTTAATAGTAGTCAGTTGTTGTAGATCTGCGTAGCTTTGCAATGCCGTATGTATTTTTTGAGGAACGGACTCATCCCAGCCAATTTTAAGAATTTCTTGCATATTATTTTTGCTTTTATTACAAGTGGAGCCAATAGTCCAAGGGGATCAAAAAGCGACGATGACAGCGATAAAATTGATCTTTTTGTAATTTTTTCATTCGTCTGATTTTTAGATGTAAATGAGAATAGAAACATGTCGTCATTTTGATCCCATATGATACCAAGAGCATTTGTTATGGCTGATTCTTCAAGATTTAAATTTTTCACAGTTGTATCATTTTGAAAATTCTTATGATTTGAATGCCATTTATCTAGTTTAAAGCAGCTGCTTGCTAATATTTGTTACCTTTTCTTTAATCTGAGCCAGTTCTTCTACAGTATCGGCGCCACCTAAAAAATCGTGCACATAAAATGATGTTTTGATAGTCTTAGATCCCAATTTAAACACATTCGCATATTGATCTGCAAGATAGTGAAGACTTCTAATAGCGAGATAAAGTGCAGCTGACATCCCGTATGTAACCGTATTTAGCTGATATACACAAATTTCTTCTTCCTCAGAGCTTCTCCACAATATGTATTAAAACCTTCTGTCATTTGGATCAATGAGAACTTGACGGTACATTTTGACTATCAGGTATGTTCTGACAGTCGCACGATTGTCAAATCGCATGTGAGTTGCATAGCGCAAAACTTGTTTCTTCCTGTTCTGTAGTTCACGGGTTTTTCTTGCGATTTGTCATATTTCGAACTCACATTCGAAAACTGAAAACATATGTTTTACCAAAACAAAAAATAAACAAATAATAAAAAAAAAATAGAAAACAAAAATTTTGTGAACAAAAGGTAAACAAATAATAAAAAAATTAGTGGAAATGCCAGCAGCATTCTTATTAAGCATATTAGCTTTAAAAAAAATGCAATCCAGAAATGAATGCATAAACAAACGTTTCCTAAGGGACTCATTCAATCCAATGGATATTCCAGAACAAGCGTAAGTTAATAATATGTTACATAAATATTTACATGCACAAATCAAGTTTAAATGATGTTCGGTTGTATAGATTTTTACCGTTTAAATAAAAGTGCATTTATGATGATTCCTGAAAAAGTATCCAAATATATGAGAAAAAGCTCAGTTTCTGAAATAGTTCGCTTGGCTAGCGTTTTCAGGTTCTTAGCTGTCGGATCTTTTCAAGGAGTGATCGCCAATGATGTTAATATATGCATGGGCCGTACCACATTTTGAAAGATATTTTGGGATATACCGAATATTATTGAAGAAATGCTGTGTCCACTTTGGATTCGATTGGAGATGGAAGAATCAGAGGCAAGAGCATCAAAATTGCATTTTTATGACAAATTTAAAATTCCCGGTACCATTGGGTCAGTAGATGGCACCCATATAAGGCTAGTAAAACCAACTTCTGGATATGAACTATACTACTGAAGAAAAGGATATTATAGCTTAAACGTATTAATCGTAAGTAGTATATGTATATTCTTCTTGATTTTTTAATTACTAAATAAATTTCTCAATTAAAAAAAATCTATCTCTTGTAAAACCTTAGATTTGTGACTAGGAAATGAAAATCTATGCAGTCGACGCATCAAGGCCATGCTCATGTCATGACGCTTTTGTTTGGAATTTGAGTGATGCGAACACCTATTATGCTGAAAGGTTCTCCAACGGAAACATACGCTTTACAACCCTATGTAATGGTGCCATACAAATCTGTTATCATTGGATCAATGCAATGTTCTGAATGAAGTAGAAACCCATAATGAAGCTGCCGAAATTAGGGATAATATTGCTAGAACCTTAATTTAAAAACAATATTTTTTTTTTATTTTTATTTATTAAAAAATTACAAAGAAATAAATAAATAAATAGTTCATTTATGAAGAATTGCTTGTCACTAAGAAAAAAAAAAATATAACAAATTCATTTACAAAAACTCTTATCACTAAAAAGGAACGTTTAGTCATTTAACATTAAGAATTGTTTTAATATGAGATCTGTCTAGTCCTCTGTAATACTTAATTTCAGTTTTTCAATTTTTAAAAATTCTGATTTGAGTTCATTACGCTCCATGGCAATCTTCTCCATTTTCATCTGGTGCCTTTTTATTTCTTTAAGCTCCTTTTTTTAGGTGAACGCAGCTTGTCAATATTCTTGTTGAGGTTTTTTAAATGCCTCGCTTAATCTTTTAACGTGTTATTGATCTCTTCTAATTTTGCCGCAACATATTTAAAGTTTTTTTCTTCCACCTCTATCACACTTTGTATATCTCCTTCCATACGTTTTTTTTTTTTTTAAGAAACCGTAGGCGTTTCTGCTAGGGGAGATATTGATAAAGGTGTATGTTCTACAGCTATACTATGTGAAGTGTTTTGGTTATCATTTTGACTGCATCTTTTTTTTATTTCCGCCAAATGTTTTTGCCATTGTTACATCTACTGGTTGCAAAATATCGCACACAATTGCAAGTTGCTCCTCTATTGGTGCAAGGTAATGCTGTTGAAAATCTCCACCACCTGTTTTTTAAATTGGGGCTTTATTTTCCGCCATTCGTGTCTTAATGCTTCTCCACCAAGACTAAACGAGGACATTTTCCGTGTTGTATTTTAAAGAATTTCAAACTAATTAAATTAACGCATACGTTTACTTTTTTCCAAGTAGCAACATTTCTCTGGGGTGGTCCATTGGCATTCAGCTGGTTTGTTAACTCATTCCAGAGCTTATCTTGTTTTACGCGATCACCTCTGGAGAACCACTTTGCTAAGTCTGGATGTTCTTCCATAAATTTTAAAATTATTTTGCACTGCTCTGCAGACTTTTGCTTCGACCTACAAAATAAAGTTTATATTACATATTTTAGGAATTCTCATACGAATTTTCAAATGCTTACATTCTTTTCAAATTATTGGCGGCAACAGCTTATTTTTAAAATTGAGACGTCACATTTTAACAACCGAATAATCATTTACAACTTTTCTTGTGGGTAATCAATACCCACGTACATATTTATTAATACATACATATTTATTTTTACTAAATAATTATTACAAACAGCATTTGATGCATTAGAAAAAATTCGTAAGATAATTTAACAAGTTTTGACAGTAAACTTTGCATTTTTACAATATTTTATTTCTATATCTAAAATTATATAAAAAAAAATAACCGGGTACTTTGTTTAAATTATTCGCAAAACTGCCAACATTTATTTTTCGAACATAGTTCATAACAGCTGTTTAATGTCATCGGCAGTTTATAAGTAAACAATAGACAGACAAAATTAACAAAACCAAAGAATATTTTTAAAAATTCGTATTTCAGCTGTTAGATGTTAGATGTATGTCAGCTGTTAGTGCAAAGTGATAAAGACGAAAACGAAGAAGAATGCTAAACAATTCGTCCTGAATTGTTGGGCCGATCATGAGTATGTCATTAAGAGATTTATTTGACGATGTTGGGCATGAAGCGTCAAATACCACTCTTAATTTTGTTGTGGTACTATTGAGCTTAAAAACACAATGACGAGGGAAGAAATAATAAAGATCATGTAAAAGAGGGCTGCAAACAAGGCTCATATGACCACACTTTTCATATTCTTCCATAAAGGCTACATATTGTTTCTTAAGATCGATGTCACGAGCAAATCGTCTCTCTTGTGATGTAAATATTTTACGGGCCATGTTTTGAGAGAGACCTAATAAGCCGGGGGAGTCTTTAAAAGGCAGTTTGGCAACAATTCACTGTAGGACGAAGAGAACAAGAATTTGGGTCAGCAGCAGGAGACGAAGGCCTGGCAGACTGAGAACGATGAAGCCAGCTATGGTGTGACCGAGAACAAAATTTGCACTTAAACGAAGAGGAACAGTTGTTGACTTGATGTCCCTTTGACAAACAGTTTAAACAAAGGCCAAGTCGCTTGGCATTTTTGTAGCGAGAAGTTATATTGATGTCTTTAAGGCGAGAACAGCGAGTAATTGTATGGTCAGGTTTTGTGCAGAGTAGACAAGCGCGTTTTGAAATCTGAAAAGTATATCCGGGCTTAGAACTTTTTGGCTTAGGCTTAGCGGAATGGCAATCAGTTTTACGACCTTCGGAGTGAGTGCGGCTGCTATCAGTTGACTCCAAAATCTGGCAACGGCTTTCCAAAACTTTCGAGCAATCGTCCCATGATGGAAATTTAATGAAATCCAAGGAGTATTTCCATTTTTTCTTTGTTTCTTCATCCACTTTATCCATTACTATGTAAATGATCACAGAATTGGCGATGTTATTGGGTGAGTCAAGAGATTGTAAGGAGCTAAAAAGGGCAGAAACATTGTCGACTAAGCTACGTAGTTGGACACAATTATAAAGGGTCCGCCATCTAACGTTTTTTTTTTTAACTAGTGCTTATTTCGTGAATGGTAACACTTAGCTCATGTCTCATTTGACAGATAATTAGTTTTATCCTTCGCTGAACGAATATGGTTGTGAATACACTTGAACAACGCTATCTAAGTGGGCCTGCGATCGACTTACAGAGGATGCCGAAAAAATCATCTTTTCAGATGAAGCTCATTTTATCTTGGCGGGTATGTAAACAAGCAAAATTGTTGCATTTGGGGCACAGAAAACCCGAACGCATACATTGAAAAGCCGATACACCCAAGACGAGTCACTGTTTGGTGCGGATTTTGGTTCAGAGGTATAATTGGGTCATTTTTCTTCGAAAATGAGCAAGGAGTGGCCGTTACAGAAATGGCGATCGTTATCGGGCCATGTTGAATTTTTTTTCACAAAAATTGAAGAGGAGGATATTAGTAACATTTGGTTTCAACAGGACGGCGCTACGTGCCACAGAGCTGAAGCTACACTCGATGCTTTGCACCCTGTTTTTGAAGATCGCATTATCAGCCGCCGAGCTGATGTCGTTTGGCCATCTCGGAGCTGCGATTTGACACCATCGGGCTATTATTTGTGGGGTGCCGTCAAAGGTAAGTGTTACGCTCACAAGCCAGAGACAACTGACGCTTTAAAGGACAATATTCGTGAAGCCATTGGTGAAATACAGCTGCGCACAATCGATAATGTGCTTAAAAATTGGACCGATCGTGTAGGCTACTGCATGGCCAGCCGAGGCAGCCATTTGAATGAAATTATTTTTCATTATTAACCGGAAGGATTGTACTTTCAAATAAAAAAAGAAATTTGAGAAAATATTCAGTAGTTTTTTTTTTATAGCGTTTTCAAAAAAAAATTATTTGGCGGACCCTTTATTTGGATATAGAAGGAAGTTCAAACAACGTTGTAACATTTTCCATAAAAATTAAGGAGCTGTTATCATAACGGATCCTTAGTCTTTCTAAAGCCTTTGGATAATTTTCATTTGTGATTTGAAAGGCCTTCACCGTTTCGAGGGTTTGACCATGGAGGCAATTAAGCAAATAATTAAATTTTTCTGTTAGAAAGGCCGAGTTCCCGATCTATCACCTGGTTGAACGATGTTAAAACATTTTTATATTCACTGTACTTACCACCAAATGTGGGTAACTTTAGCTGGGGCAATTTGTGACTTGCAACTGGAAAACAAATTGTGGAGTCCGATACAGTTGTGTTGTGAGCATCTTCACCAATTTGTTCTTGAATACTCGTTTTGGTGGCAATGTACAAGTCTTCTACTTCTGGTCTACCATTATCTTCCGGGTCGTGTTTTTCAATTTGGGTTTGATACGATAATATTTGCCTGAAATACGGCTCCAATATTCTTAAGCGGCATTTCAGCTCAGCAGAAGACAAAGTTCTTACTTCACCCCTACTGTTAGCTTCGATCTGGTTCTTAATGCGGCTAATAATCTTCTTTGTGTTGGTTCGTTGCTGTTTAGCTTCTTCCAAGGTAGCCATTGTAATTTTTTAATTTGGATACTGCACAATACAAATTTGTTCTTCTTTCATTAATTGGATTCTTCCCTTTGTTTAATTATGCGGCAAGAATCCATATTTTATAAGTTTATGATTATATAAATTTCTACGCTTGCGCAATTATAATCCTGCCAAACATTGGACGCCAAAATGTACGATAAGGAGCGTTTTCCTTACCGGCAGCAATGGACAAAACTTATAATTTTGAAGCTGTTGTTTATTGTCTAGTAATAAATTTTGGAGCAGTGATTCTAATTATTATCCAAAAAAAAAACGAGGATAACAAGATGTCTTGTCGTTGACTTTAAATTGTACAATGATCTTTTATTTCAAAAACTTATTTTTCTTACTTAAAAAATCTTCACACACAAAAACTAACAGTATTTATTTAAAACCAAAGCCACCGTTGTTGTTCTTATTTACTTCGTTTGTCTGTCATTTTTTACAAAAACAAAATGCATTAAAATAGAACCCACAAAATTTAAACAACAATAAAGAATGTGATATTGAAAAGAAATAAGAACACACAACTTATGAAAATTAACGGGACTTTTCAACGAAAATATTTACAGTGGGCAGTTTGGTTAAAAATAAAATAAATATACAGTGGTACAAAAAGGTAAATAATGATCAAATTTAAAATTATACTACATATGAAAATAAGCAAAAGAATTAAATTAAATTTAAAAAAGAGAATTAAATTTATTATATGTACGTAAATTATACGTTGACCTAACAAAAAGAAAGAGATGGAATCTACCTGAATAATCGAGAGATTCGAGAGCTTTTGATGTCTTGTTTACTCAGCCATATAAAAAGCACATCGATCCGAATAACAATCAGTTTATTTGGTGTAAACTCAGCGAACATGTTATTAGTTTGAAGAGAGTTTGAACTCTGTGTGAAGAGAGTTTATAAGGAGTAAACTCGTGAAGCTAGTAGTGAAGTAAAAACCAGTTTAGTTGGAACTCTGTGTGAAGAGAGTTTATAAGGAGTAAACTCGTGAAGCTAGTAGTGAAGTAAAAACCAGTTTAGTTGGAGCTAACTCAGTAAAATGAGTTAAGTGTGGAAAAGGTTGTGATCGAACCTAAGTTATAACTACGATCGGGCTGGAAGATCTTTAGGTAGAAAGAGAAATTGTTGTTGTTTACAAAGTTGTAAACAGACGGCGTAATTAAGAATAGAAAATTGTTATTGCTTGTAAAAAGGTTACAAGCAGTCGTGCACAAAATAGTGTTAAATAAAGGATTTTTAATTAAAACTAAACACAAGATTTACTTTATTTTAACTACAATCTA
This sequence comes from Wohlfahrtia magnifica, assembly GCA_023159175.1. Lineage (NCBI taxonomy): Eukaryota > Metazoa > Arthropoda > Insecta > Diptera > Sarcophagidae > Wohlfahrtia > Wohlfahrtia magnifica. Next base: position 121,233 of record JAKWBJ010000303.1, read on the forward strand.
CGAACTCATAAATACACGTTTATAAAAAGGTAAAAATGTAACGATATCACTTAACTGTCCGGTTATTAAATTGAGCCACTGTATTTCATTAAACAAAATAGAAAATCTACACTGTGGCCAGCAGCTCAAACCGCCATTGTGAAAAATAATTGGCTTCACTTTGAATTTAGTATATCTCGCTCTTGCAATTTGAAAAATCGCTAAAATAAAAATTAATTAAGAGATTTCTATTATTTATAAAACAAATAAAATGTGGCGACTTATCGCTAAATTTAAGTAAAAATAGGTGGGTATATAAACTGCTATCATATTTTTACAATTTTAAATAATGTTAAACATTTCCAATTTCCTTAATTATTCATATTATTACAAAAATTCGGTAGTTTTTCAATAAACTCCAATGAAATTGACTGAAAACAAAAAAGTAATAGTGAAAGGCCAATTTAAGCAGCATGCGGTAAATTGGCGGCAAAAATATTACCAGTTCACAAAAAATAGTTTTTTTTTTTTAAATATTCATACAAAAAGATTGACACATTTAATTTTACTTCATTTAGCAATGATTTTAAAAGCAGCTGAGCGGCAAAGTTGAATTAGTTTAACTTTTTTTGTTGCTTAAATGTGTCCGATTAAAAAAAAAATACTAAAAAATTGGAAAAATAGACAGCGAAAAATTTATTTCTGCAGTAAAATAATATTGAAATTTGCATGTTTTGAAAAACTTCAAATACTTTTGTAATTTATATTTTCAATGCAAAAGATTTCAGAACATCTGATTGCCGCTCGCTTCCGCATGCCGCGTACATTGGCCTTTCACTATAATGCATTTAAAAGCAAGATTAGTACGTATTTAAGTCATATGTATGCACATACACGGATAATGTTTTGTTACAACAATTATTTGTTTTGTTACAATTATTGTTTTGTTATCATAATTTTTATTATATAACACATCCATACATATGTACGTAGATGTATGAATAGAGATTTAATTAAGGATTTTATGCCTATCTTTATTTGCTTTCTTGGTTTTGTATATCGATTTTTGGACTTTATAATTATAGTACCATTTTTTTCTGCAATTTTAGTTAATCAAAGCCTGGTACAACTGCAAATTCGAAAACGCTTATCTAACATGTAGAAAATGAATTTTATTAGTTTTTTAATTTGATTGTAACAATATTAAGCTTTTATAAGCGTTTTGGACATTAAAGAAAATCGCTAGATTTGAAGAAAAAATAGCAACACTGCAATTCCCTTTAAAACAACATAACTGAATAGCATCACTTAATAAAAGTTTCCTAAGAAAAGTACTTGGCTTCACATATTTGGAAAGAAAAAGAAAAGCACTCAAAATTTTACACAGTGTTGCCATTTTTGGTAGAATTCTACGAAAATAGATAGAATGGTTGGCTGGTAGGCTAAATAGAATTTTGGTAGATTTCTGCAAAAGTTTGAAAATTGCAAAATCAGTATGTTATTACAATTTTTAATAGCTCACAATCCTAATTGTTTTCTATAAACGAAAAGCAAACACAAATGTCAGAAAATTCTACACATTAATGTGAAATTAGTGCTGTACTCGGTATACTTTTTTGACGTCTATAGTATGGAAAACCTTCCGTTTTTGTTGGAATCTCTATATATGTATATATATATGTATATATATATATATATATATATATATATATATATATATATATATATATATATATATATATATATATATATATATATATATATATAAATAATAAGTATATACATACATATAGAAAACACTTTTTAGATATTTGACACTTTTACTCATACAATATCATAAGTTAAGTCAGTGTAATTATAACCTTTAAAAAGAAAATATATTTTTTTATAAAGATTAAAGATAGTGATACAAGTCGTTAAATTGGTGACCCCGAAAATTTAAACACACAACTTTTTTAAAAAGTGCCTGACGGCAAAGAGTATGATGGTCGAAAAAATGTGCTGATTGAAGTTAACTTGATGTTAAATTAAGAGAACTGTCCGCGGTGTAACATAACAAAATTTGTTATGTTAAAGTTATTGTTTTTGTAAATATTCTTAAATACTTTTAAATGTCAGTTAAAGCAAATCTAAGATAATTGCAATTATTATATATTATATTTACTCTGTACTAAAACAATGGTTGTCTCTTTTAAACCTATATTAACACAAATTATAATAAGCATATATAATGTAAAATATAAAAGAGAATTCAGTCAATAAAGAGATGCAGAGTTATTAACATTACACGCAGTGCGATTGACTCCACCTAGTATCAATGCTACAAATATCGGCTCGTACTTCATATCGTTAGAGTTCTGGCTTGTCGCTTCCGAAATACAGCGAGATCAACTGAAGTATAATATAACTAAGGCGCAAGTTGCATCTCAAAAATTAAGTGAACTACGTTCAATAATCAACGTGATACTTCAACAAATTAAGTACGATTACATAAAGTGTAAGCTATTGGAGCATTTTGCTGACAGTTAGAAAAGAACAACGTGTTCTATCTGACATGGCCCTGGTAGATTTAAAACCTTCACAGTTTCTGTATGAGATGAGACGTGTTGCTGGAAAACATCCTCATTGATTTGTGGGCCTCACGACTTCCTCCACATGCTCAAGCTGCCGTTATAGCCTCGAAGGGCGATATTGCTGTCAAAACGACTATTAAAAATGATATCGCCGATTCGCTCGGCCTACGTAACATGAGCGAGGTAAGTGAGGTTAACTTGACCCCAAAAACCGCAACGTCAACACGTGATGGCAATGAATTAACTGCTATACGGCAACAATTGGAAAATTTAACACAGTCAATAAAAAATGTCGTACCATATTTATCTAGACCCATGCTTAATAGATCCAAATCGCGATCGGGTAATAAAATTATTAACAAAAACGGAAATCGAAAATTATCGGAACTTACAGGATGCTGGTATCACCAAACTTATGGTACAAAAGCTCGTAGTTGCCTGAAACCGTGTATGTGGGATAACGACAACAATAAATAACGGCAATGACTATTTGCTACTCGAGCATCAGGAATCTGTAAATTTTCTGACGCTTAAAAATTATAGCACCCACAAATCACCGACAAAGGCTCTTATATCCAATATTTCATTGATTCCGGTGTCGACGTGTCTGTGGTTCCGAAATTGCGCAATGCTTTACATGTTCACCCAACAGAAATGTATCTTTGCGCTGCTAATGGTGCTCCAATCAAGGTTTACGGCGAGGCAATAATCAAAGTAAAGATTGGGCTCAGGCGTAAATTTTAATGGACCTTTCTAATTGCAGATGTTTGCTCACACATTATTGGAACTGATTTTTTATGCCATTTTGATCTAATTATTGATCTCAAACGCAAAAGATTAATTGGCAGCGTGACACAACTAAACACAGTTGGCGTACTCAAGCAAAACAAAAATTCCACGGCATTAAAAATATTACAGTCCTCAACCCCGCTCGTTGAAATTCTGAGAGATTTCCCAAATATACAACAGTACTATCGTCCATTGAAAGAAAAGGATTTCCAATTTTTTCGTGCCCACGGCGATTGTCACCAGAAAAGCTGGCAGCCGCCCGGGCTGAATTTAAAAATTTAATTAAGTTAGGCATATGCAGACATTCAAACAGCTTTTGGTCTAGCCCATTGCACATGGTTCGCAAACCAGACGGTACCTAGCGACCATGCGGAAACTATAGGGCGCTGAATGCCGTTACAATTCCGGATATCTATCCTCTGGCATTTTATCAAGATTTTACGACAGTTTTAAATGGTAAACGATATTTTTTACAATTGATTTACAAAAGGCATTTCACCAAGTTTCGATACACCCTGCTGATGTACCAGAGACGGCCATTACCATGCCTCTTGGTTTGTTCGAGTTTGTATACATGACCTGAGAAATGCAGCTCAAACTTTTCAACGCCTAAAACATGACGTATTCAGAGCGCTCGAGTTCGTGTTTCCGTACATGAATGACCTATGCATAGCCTCATCATCACCAGAGGAACATCGAAAGCCACCATTTATCAGAGTAGAAACACTAGAAAACTACAAAATTCCTCAACATGTAAACGAGATAAAACGATTCCTAGCAACCATCAATTTTTATAGACGATTTCTACCTCTAGCCATCAATGTTCAAGCACTGCTATTAATCATGATCCCTGAAAATGTATGTATCGCAGATAACTTGGAATGACGAAACCACCAAGGCATTTGAAGAGTGCAAAAAGAGACTCGTAAGCGCTACATTGCTTGCGCATCCAACCAGACATGCTAAAGTTTCCCTTTGGGTTAATACTTCCAACAGGGCTGCGGGAGCCGCACTACTTCAAATAGTCGACGAAGACATGCAACCGCTCGTATTCTTTTCAAAGAAATTTGATAAGGCACAACTTCACAATAGCACCTGCGACCGCGAACTTACCGCTATGTACTTAGCAGTAGCACACTTTAGATACCTGATGGACGGGCGAGTTTGTCACATATACACTGACTATAAACCACTATCCTTCGAATTTCGCCAGAAATTAGATAAGACAAACAATCGTCAAGCAAGACAACTGAATTTTATTAGCCAAATCTTCTTTCGCGGATATCGGCCGTTACCGTTAAGTGACCTATTTTGACTTCGAAGATTCGCCCGCGCACAAGAGACAGACGAAGAACTAGAGGCTATAGTTACCATTAAGTCATCGTTTAAAATGCAACTTAAATGATCCTGGAAGCGAAAATACCTTGTACTGCGACTATTCTAGGCTGCCATTACGTCCATTTATTACAACAAACTTAAGAGAAAAGTTTTTACGAGCAATGCACGATATGTTACATCCAGGTACTATGGCAACAGCCAAATTAATGACAAGTAGATTCATTTGGAACAACATTCATAAGGACAGGATAAATTTTGCTCTAAACTGCATTCAATGTCGACGGTCACAAATTCTGCGCCATACGAAAACACCTCTTCAGCAATATAGTATAGTTAGTCATCGTTTTGGGCCCCTTTCTGCCCAATGATGATTACCGCTATTGCCTCACAATAATTGACAGATTTACCCGTTGGCCAGAGTCAGCAACAACGGTATCTCATGCGCCGCAGGTTGGATCGCTCGTTTTGGTATTCCTGTTAATATTACATGTGATCAGGGACGACAGTTTGAATTGCATCTTTTCAACGAATTGACAAAATACTTTGGCATTAAACTTTTTCGTACTACACCATACCATCGCCAAGCTAATGGCCTCATTGAGAGATGGAATATGACTTTAAAGGCTGCAATGCTGTGTCATGACCCAAATCTCTGGACAAATTTTTTGCCAGTCATTTTACTGGGACTTCGAACAACATACACGGATGATATTAAAGTTTCTCCCGCAGAACTGGTTCTGGATACCACGTTATGTATTCCAGCGGAGTTTTTTGGCCCGCAGCCTACAACGAAAACCGAGACGGAAGTCTTTAATGACTTACGTGAAGCCATGAAAAATATTCAACCTCAGCAAAGGGCATGGCATGGTGAAGTTAAAACGTTTAAACATCTAGCTTCGGACAAATGCTCACATATATTTTTGCGCAACGATTCAATTCTTCCATCCTTATCAAACCCGTATGAGGGACCATATAATATAATACACAGAGAAGAGAAATGTTTCACCGTAAGGATCAATAACAAAGACGTCAAGGTATCAATATATCGCTTTAAGCCCGCAAATACTTATAGACAGCACACAACAACTACAGACCAATGTACAGGAGCTAAGAAAACCACCAAAGGAACGCAGCCCCTCAGAGAAATCGAAAACACAGTCGGAACTAGAACAACACCCCCTATATCGACTTCAACCACTCGCTCTGGTCTACAAATAAGACTTCCTCTAAGGTTTTTATGAGCTCGGATCAGTCTAGCCGGGGAGTACTATGGCATCGCTGCACAACTAAAACTCTGAGAAAGTGAATAAAAAGGACTCTTAGAAAACACGTTGTAGATATTTGACCTTTATTATTCATACAATATCATAAGTTAAGTCAGTATAATTATAATCTCTAAAAAGAAAAGATATTTTTAGTAAAGATTAAAGTTAGCGATACAAGCCGTTATATGTATATACATATATAACAGAAAATGACAAAAGTATGGTTTTGAGTACTTTTAAAGTATTGGTGGCCAAACATTTATGAAATTTTATAAAATGATACCCATACACAACATGCTTAAAGCCAGTGCAACTTAAATAACTATAAGTTACGTGAAGTGCCTGTCATACCCGCACTTTTAAGTGTAAAGTGTGTATGAGTATGGGTATATTTATACTACTCAGAGTATACTTAGAGTTTATTTCTGAAATAAAACCTTTTAAAGTCGCCGCGATACAGTTAATAAAATTGATTTATATGTGACATTTTAGTAGAGCTGATGTGTCTACATATACACATATGTGGGCTATTCTCAAAACATTATCAACGAGTTTTAATTAAAAACATTAATTTACTGTTTTTGTATAAAAAAATAAAAACTGTTAAAAAAGTTTTGATAAAATTAACATCATTAAAAATTCATACGACACCAAAATTTTTAATAAGTATTTGTATGTTTAAGCTTTTATGCAGCATAATTAATTAAATACTTCATCAGTGTCCGGCCAAAGGAAACTCTTTTATGGCTTATGCTGAATTTCTATCAAAGTTACGAAATTAGGGCAAATCGAATTTCTTATTAAATTCGTTAAAAACGTACATACTTTTTTTTAAATTCATTGTAACGTGACTGAAAGGCGGCAATTTTTTCCATTTAATCGTTTTGCCCTAATTTGCGACAATCATGTGCAATCATGTGACTGCAGAGAATTTGATTGAAACAATTTCTTTATTGTGCCACAATACAAATTTTTTAAAATTGGTGCACTGCGACAAACGTGTGATACTAACTTAATGAAAACGTGAATACTCCGATTGGCTTATTACACTATGCAACAAGCAAAAACACCTTGGGTAACCACTGTATTTTTTTGCTGCGCTATGTTCGCCTAACTTCAAAAATCATTAGCATATCAGATTCTATGAATAAGTTTTTTTTTTATAAAATGTGAGATTTTAAAAGAGGCTGCTTAATACATCTTATATAACTCTAAGATGACTTATTCGATTTCGTTAAGCCATATGTTAAAAAATTCCAAATTATACCAGCTTTATGTTATTCTAATATCATTTTTTAATATTGTTATTTTTTAACCTTTTTAAGACTTTTGAGTTCTTTTTAATTGCGTTAAAATAAAATAAAACCACGTTGTTGTTGTTTTACAGTTTTTATTTCCTAACTATATCTTCACACGGTTTATCTTAATACAGCTACTTATTAACTTGCGCTTGATATTCGTTTATACAGCACTTTTATTTACGCCTAAAAAGACTTTACTTTTTGAAAGCAAAACGATAACTACTTGAAGTAGGTAAAGTAGCCTCCTTATATACCTAATTACCTACAGTATGGAAAGTTCCGGAAATGTCTCAAAAGATCTCATATCATCTATCAGTTAATTTTAAGCATGTAAGATTGTGTTACCCAAAGATGCTTGAATTGGCAGTGCTGCCAAATACACAAATAAGTACGGTATAATAGGGTGACAATATCAAATTTATCAAAATCATACAATAGTGTTTTAAAGCTCTGATGTGGTGTATTTTCTTTTTAGGCATTTTCATTTTCGTAACAATATAACCATTATTTTTGGTGATATTGAGAAACATTTTATAATTTTTTTTTTAAATTGTGGTATTTTTGATTTCTAAAAATTCACAGAAAATATAAAGCAGCAAATATTAACCAGTTTCACTATTTATTTATAAAGTTGCATATAATAGAAATAATAAGCCATAATTCATGGAAATCGATTGTTAAATACATATTTTATTTCCAATAAAGGGAAAGTACTTGGTTTTGAAATAAACAATTTTTTTGCTGTAATTGCCGAAAATTCCACTAAGCGTATGGTGATATTTATAAATTTTGAAAAAATATCGCTTATACGACACCCATTTACATACAATTACATTCGCAGAACTGCGGACGTCAAAGAAGATGAGTGAAAACAATGTTAAATTAATTACGTCCCGCGCTGTTGGACTAAATTAGCATAATAGTATAGTTTTTACGATTTAGTTAGTTTACGATTTGAATACAAATTGTTAGCTCCCATTACAGCGATTTCGATTTTTTTTCGAAAATTAATGAAAATAAGGTATATATTTATTTTGATTTTATTTTTTTATGATCAAAAGTGGATTATAAAGTGTGTGTAAGTGGCAATAAAAAGTGGAAAAAAAGAATCAAACTTAAAAAAACCCACCACCGTTGAATAATAAAAGGAAAAAACAACAACAGTGAAAGCAACAAAACAAAACACAATTTTTTTCCATATTTACTGGAATTTGTTGGTGTTTGCGCGTGAAAAATATAATTATTTTACTAGATTGTATCACTTTTAGATTAAGGGATAGAATACGAAATCATTTAACCGGTGAATTTTTAATTTTACTGCATTTATTTTGTCCTTTTTCGTGTCTTGTAAAAGTGATGTTAATTTTTTCATTGTTCTCAAAGATCTTTGTGTTGTTGTTTTTTGGTTCCTTTTTTTTTTTTTTGATTCGCGCTCATTTAAGTCTCTGTTAACAGAGATCTTTTTTTATTTACATACATTCAGCTGTATTACAGGTTGGCGGATAAAAACAAACACACATACCATATGTACATGCATTGGTATATACTGTAATACCAGCTGATAAAATATATTGCCCTTTGTTTTTTTTTTTTTTTGTTATATACACAAATATATATTGTCGCCAAAAATTAGTGCTGCATTTTGTATTCATACGAATAATCGTATATTATTAATTATTTATTTTGGAATCGTGTAATATTTTTTAATAAATTTAATTTATTAAAATTTTAAATTAATTTTTTTAATTAATTTTAATTTAATTTTTTAATTCAATTTCCCCCACTATATAAATAATTTTCCTTGAAAAAATATTTTTTATATATATTTTACCGGGATCAAGTACCCGATTTTTTTATATTGCAGCACTAGTTTGTATTGCTTTTTTATGCCTTGTTTGCTATTTTATATTCATTTTTTAACCCCCATATAAATTGAGGATTTTAATATACAAATATATCGGTATTTTTCTCTTTTTGTATATCGTATATTTTTGATGCCTTTTTATTTTTTTCGCGATTGAATTCGAATTTTTGATTTGATTTTTTTAATATATAAATATATCGGTATTTTTCTTTTTTTGTATATCGTATATTTTTGATGCCTTTTTATTTTTTTCGCGATTGAATTCGAATTAAGAATCGCTATTATTTTATACTTTCTCCTCATTTTCTCGGTTATTTATTTTTTATTGTCAAAATTACTCCATACAATCTACGATCGAAAATGGAAAAGACTACTTTCATTCGTAACGCCGACTGGTTGGCGGAATTCGATGCATATATTTCCAATATACCAGTCTTTGATCACCGGATTGGGTCTTTTAGTAGTCACGAGAAAAACTTAGTCGTGTATGGGAAGCTGTTCGGTTAACCTACGACTCAATATTGATTAAGGCCGATAAGGTTAAGAATACCCAAATCGTCGAAATTAAAACCCGATATATGGCCTCTTATGACACATACACTCGCGGAATTTCAATGATAATGGATCATTTAGAACGTTTGAAATTGGCTAGTCTGACTGAAATAGGTTCGGATCCCGTAATGAATTTACCTCCCTATGATACCCCTATATTTTACGGTGATTATAAGAACTGGCCGTCGTTTCGCGACATGTTCTCAGCCTTATATGGTAACAAGTCCGTATAACCACGGTACAAACATTTTATTATTTCTTGCAGAAAACTGTTAAGCAATTCCATGGAAAAAATTGATAGACACGTTTGAAAACAAAGGGGCTCTTATAAACGAACAGCTTCGGACTCTTTTGAGTATCAAGGCCATTACTCATGAATCAGGTCCAAACATTAAGAATCTGCAACGTACCATAAACGATTGCGTAACTAACTTGTCTTTGCTTGAAGTCACCCCTGAAGTATTTTACCATATGATATTGGTATATATTTGCTCCACAAAACTACCCGAGAATACTCTGAGTTTCTGGGAACAGTCAAAGAAGCATTCTCAGGAATCTTCCAAGTGGGGGAATATGGATACATTCTTGACAGCTCAGTTCAAGACCCTAGAGTCGATATCAGACATTAGACAGTCTCACCCCCAACCCGTCCAAACTCAGGGAAAAACCCCCAGTACTGTACATTTTCTAAAGAATTTCAACTTTAGTTCCCCGAGAAAATCGTCAGACGGCTTGAAGAAGATTCAGAGTTTTACGACAAAGACTAGCACGTCGCCATTAATTTGTCGTTGTTTTCTCTGCCAGGCAACTCACCCATTAAGACTCTGTCCTTTTTTTCTGTGTCAAAATGTTGATGAAAGAATATCAACAGTAAAGAGACTTAAATGGTGCTCGAAATGTTTTTAAGGAGTGTAAGAGTATTTATGTGTCTTTATGTAAACTAAAGCATCTTTGCTTCATAGAAATAGTGGGTCGAATAGTTCTACCTGTAATACATCCCAGCTCCCTAGAGCTTTTGGTATGACTCGACCTACATCTCCCCCTCGTGAATTCAACTCTAGCTAACAATCAGGTACAACCCCCTTTGAATTTTAACCCATCAACATATGCAGCGGCTCGAAATCTCCATACATATTCCGCACAACTGGAAGCACCCCATAACTTCCTTTTGGGCTCCACAATGCATATAGAGGATATTAAATATACGACTCGAGCGCTAGTTGACTGTGGATCGCAAGGTACCCTAATTTCAAGGAAGTTGCAGAAGAAGTTTACTACAACTTTTTCGGTGCCTGCCACTAAAGTGACTAGCATAATGGATTGTTTAGCTGGTAAAACATCTACTATGTGCATTTTTACGGTCGGATACCCTATCGACGCCGATTTTAGACTCAAAACTTGCACATACGTAGTTGAGAAAATTACCAGACGGTTACCCTTGTGCTCTATGTCAGAAATGATAGCATATAGTTTTCCCGTAATTGCTATGACCGACTTCATATGTACCCGTGTAGATATACTTTTCGGAAAAATGTGTATCCTAGAATATTAACTACGGATGTAATAATACATCCAAATGGCAACCTGATCGCCCAGAGAACCGTTTTTGGTTGGATATTTACTGGTGAAGTTCTTATGTCTCAACTCCTGCACTCTATTGCATCGTTTTGCACCCATGCTGAATTAAGCACTCAACTGGACGTTTTTACTCAAATCTGAAAATATTTCGATAGGCTAATATTTGTCACACCACGCCGTACTTAAACCCGATAGTGTGACTCCTAAGTTACGGGTCGTATTGAACGCCTCAATCCCTCTTCCAACAGCGTGAGTTTGAATAACAGGCCTGTTTTTCAGGCAAACCTTGTAGTCTTGATACGCCGCTGGCGATTCTTTCGCTATGTTTTTAATGCGGATATCGAAAAAATGTACCACCAAATATTTGTTCGTTCCGATCAAACCCAGTACCAGCGGATTTTGTACCGCAAGGTTCCTGTAACTGAAATAATGGAATATGAGCTTAACACGGTCACGTTCGGAGTGAACTGTGCACCGTATTGGGCGATTCGTACCCTTTTGCAATTGGCCAACGATTGTGAACCCCTGAGTCCTTTGGAAAATGTATGTTGACGACGTACTAGCTAGCTCTCATGAGCTAGAAGACGCTCTATAGAGACGGCTGGATTCGTGCTACGAAAATGGACCGTTAATCATCTACAAATCTTGGAAGACTTACCCCGTGAGAATCTGCTTGATTCAGACTTCTTAAAATTCTCGGATGCCAGCAATACTAAAACCCTAGGCTTGCGATGGAATGGTGTTACCGACAGCTTCTATTTTGAACTGATTTCGCAGCCATGCCAGGATCTGGTTACTAATTGTGCTGTCTTGTCTGAGATAGCGCAGCTATTTGACCCTGCCGGTTGGCTCTCACCCAAAATTATTGTTGCAAAAATTATAACGCAGCAAATATGGAAAGATAAGACAGATTGGGACGAATGTTTAATCGCCCTAACACTTGTACAATAGCGAGCATTTTAGATTAATTACCCGAATGTCAAGAAAATTCGTATTCCAAGATGGGTTAATTTTCTACCCGAAAACGATTTGATAACAAACATAGTAGAATCGTTGTGTAGTCAACTAAATCTGTACATGAAGAAGAATTATCTCTGGACTGATTCATGCATTGTTTTATCTTGGTTCAAAAACCCCCGTACCATTCATTGGTCCACCTTTTGTCAGAATAGCACTCATTGCTGAAAAAGTTGGTTGCGACAATTGGTCTCACGTTGATTCCAAGGACAACCCCGCCGATTTGGCAAGGGCAAGTCGCGAAACTCTTGCTCGAGACCTGATCGGCTACTCTTTGTGGTATCAGGGCCCTTCTTAGTTAACGCAACCTCGAGAATGCTGGCCAAAGCATAAGATTACCCACCATAAACACTTAGAAGTTTAGTCGTTTTCTGTTCAAATTGAACCACCGTTTGACATACTTGAACGTTTTTCAGATTTGCCCCACTCAATGCGAGTAATACCGTATTGCTTTAGGTGTATATAATATTTTAGAATCCGAAAATGCTCGTATAACACTTTAGATTTATCCCAGTCGCAAGTGAAATTCACCCGAGATCGTCTGATTCTCGTATGTCAACGGAAATTTATCCTTGAATATGACCAATTATTGAAGGCCAAACGCATTTCGTCGAAGAGTAATTTGTTAACTCTGAATCCCTTTATTGACACCCTGGGTGTTGTCAGAAATGACGGCCGATTAGTTCGATCAGCTGGCCTGACATACGACGAAAGATACCCTAAGATTCTGCCATACTTGGCTCGGCATTTCTCGCAGCTTTCGTTTTTTTCATGTCGCGGTTGTCCCTCCCATTTTTACTCTGACAATAGGACTGTATTTTTCGATGCAATTATAGAAAATAGTTGTGGTTCGAAGCAGTTTTCAGCCTGTAGAACGGCACTTTATACCACCCGGAGCTCCGCATATGGGTGGCCTATGGGAGGCCGGCGTAAAGAGTGTTAAAATGTTAATCCGCATTGAAGCATGCCTGAACTCGGGACCCTTGACCGCTAAGACCGAAGATCCTTCCGACGTAGTGCCTTTAACCCCGGAACATTTCCTTATTGGTGCGCCTCTTCTGGCACCCCCAGAACCCGATCACTCTGATCTTTCGTTGAACATTGCCAACAGGTAGCAAAAGCTCAAAGTGCTTCATCACCAATTTGCTCATCGTTGGAAGAAAGAATACCTTAAAGAACTTCATCGAAGTGTGAAGAACAGAAGAACTTTGAAGACGGTGATTTAGTTGTTATCCGTCAGGATAATTTACCCTCTATTTAGGACCCGATAAGAGAGTCCGTTCTGCAGAAATGAGAACAGCTTCTGGTATTTTCACCCAGCCAATAGTGGAGCTTTTTCTCGTACCCAATTGGAAACAAACTAATTTATTTTCTATTTATTTTCTCTTTCTTTTTACCCCACAGCAACATATAAAGCTCATCTTGTCGCCGACGTCGAAAATAAAACACATCGCTTTTTGGCTACTACCCCGTACAACAACAGTTGTATGAAGCTCACACTTCCACAGATATACTTACATATACACATATATTTTTTAATTATAAAATTTATTTTATTCTTTTTAATTATTTTTAATTTACTCCATTTTCACCCGCGTTATCCTTAGCCGTCCTTTTTGCAGTGTTCCAAGGGGGCGGGATTCTTACGCGCATAGTGCGATCGTCCTTTTACTATTGTTAATAATTTTATCTATGTGTTTCGTCGAGTTTTGTATCTCGCGCTTTAATGTTGTTTTATCTCTTTTTGTAAACTCTTTTACTCTGTAAAACCCCAATAGTACGGTACGTACAATTGTTTTTAGAAAAAACACACAAAATAATATTTTATAATTTTAAAACCCTAAAAATAACCCGTTTTTTATTTTCTTTCTACGATATTTTCCGGGGGAATATTTCATGGAAAAATAAAGACAACACCAAGATTCTTAGCGGAATTGACAAAGTTAATATTCATACCACCAACAAGTAGTGGTGGTCAATTGAATGCATAACCCATCCGCAGCTGTCCATAAATTAATCTGGAGCAAATCCTCGTTTATCAAATGTACAGAATTAGACACATCAGGAACGCTACAGCTAATATATAACTGTACTTTACTTGCAATGGAGGATCATTAGCATAAATAGAATATAACAAAGGACAAAGTATGGGGCCCTGCGGCTCTCCCTTGACATTGAACTGCTTTACGAAATATTCAAATTATGGTAAACACTCTGACTCTTATCGCTCAGATACGATGAGAGCACTTTTAATGCAGTTGGGGAAATATTGCACAGGTATTTCAATTTAGGGATTAAAATGGAATGATGCACCATATCCAATGCCTTTGGATGATCAAGAAGAATAAGAAATGACATTGTATTCCGTTTATCAATTTGGCATCTAATTCCCACCGTTACTTCAACCAAAGCACTGTCTTAGTGCTTTGTGCTATGTTTTGGTCTAAATCCGGATTGCCCTTCAGTTCACAACGAGTTGATACATAAATAATTTGTGAATGTATCAATTTTCAAAGACCTTTGATAAGTACGGCAATATAGTAATAGGTCGAAAACTTTTGTCCGATTTCAAAATCGGTAAAATTTTTACATGTTTCCACACCGATGGGAAAAAGGATGTTTTGGTAATCGTATTGAAAATTAGTAAAGTAAATTAGCACATAAGGGGTGTCTAATAAATTTTGGATGCATTTAATTATAACCCATAGCATTGGATCAATGACTTTAAGACTTTCACCTGTGTAAAATGGATGAAGTTAAATTACCGTGCTTGTTGCCGATAAATATATTCGAAAATTGTTTGTTCATCTTGTCTACGTCAATTATTTGAGGATCAATATTGGCACGATTCATCAATCCCATATTTCGAATTTCCCCCCCTTTTCTTCGTGAGTCCACACATGTTCGAAACATACCACCATAGAACATAAACCGAGCCTTCATAATTTCAGAATTAGCATTAGCTCTTACAGTTTTAACAGTTTCGTAAAGCGCCGAAGTCCTAGAGCGCTTCCACCTTGCATACGCGCGATTCCTACTCTCAACCAGATATCTAACCTTAGAAGTGAACCAAGGTTTATCATATCTCATCTTAACATGTTGATCATAAAGATAACTCAGATTACGATTAAGATGGTCCAATTGCCGATCAACAGCGTCATTCAAAAAAAAATTGACTCCAATTTAAAGATAATAAGTCAGCCATCAGAATCTCATTAACGTAGAACGGAGTTGTACTATTAAAGTCAACTAAATTCAAGGGAAGAGGGTCTTTTTTCTCCTTTATGTATTTTTTTGTTGACTTTAGAACATAGGTGCTATGGATGGACTGGAGAATTCGGTGATAATTGGGGCACCCTGCTTTTATTTATATCATCATTGTTCTTGTTAAGTTTTACCCAAAATATGTCATTAACAATTGGAGGATCAAATTTTGCCATCACGCTGATACGTCTATATATTTCATAGAAAATCCTGTGATACCATGGAATTGTCTTTTTTTAATAATTCAATATCCTTTTTCATTTTACAATTTTTATTTTCAATTGCTAATATTTTTTCCAACGCTGTATTTTCTATATCTTGTACTACTAAATCGAGAGTAGATGCTCCTTTAGACAAATTAATTATTTCACTCCTTGCTATACTTAATCTATTATCAATATCACCTAAGAGCATAGCTGCCTGAGTTGAAGATTTATCATTTTGACGATTTTTTAAACAAATTTTTACGTTTTTTGCCTCAAAAAGACGATTTCTATTAATTTATTCAATTAGAAGCTCTACAAGTATTAATAATTTTTTGTAGGTGAGACAACTGGCTTACTTCTTTTGATTTTTGCTTGAGCTCAATGTTAATAAAGCGTAAAAAATACGCGTATCCATTTTTTAAGGGAATAACTATTTGGGTGCGTGTGTGTGTGATTTTAAATTTACACTAACAATTTATCCTTTTTAAATAGCAATATTTTGTTTATGTTTTGTCATTTCTACTTTGTGCGTTGTTTGCTCGGTGTTTCATACCGTTTGTATATTATAGCTATTTACTGTGTGTTGCGTTCACACTAGTATCGAAAAGTCAATTTACATACAACAGTTTGGTATAGCGTCGATTGGGTGTTCACACTACCATCGGAATTTTAATTATTCATAATTATTGTATTTTAATAATACGGTGTGCTCACATAAATAATCAATATTTATTTATATTATAATAAATTGACTAATAAGCGATTTCGCTTGATAAATTTTATAATTTTATTTATCGAATCAAATAAGATATTTTTGATTTAAATTAATTTGATTATTTTATATAACGGAGTGATTACACTAGTATCGGAAAATTCTGATATTCAGATAATATTGAATAAATTCTTTAAGCCAAAGCAAGCAATAATAAAGCAATAATATTAAATTGTTATATTTCGCCCAATACTTTATTTTGGCCAATTTTACTTCTTGCTTTGACGAATAGTTTTTTTTCTTATATATATAATACCAGCACCCAGGAGATGGCCCCTACTCATGCAGTGCATTGTGCTGTTACTAGGAAAATAGGTTATTGGAAGGAGGACAGAGGGAGTAGTGTTTATGGACGTTAGATTTAAATTTACTAATGTCGTAAGTGGCAGGAAATACTTTCGCTGTAAGATTATTCCACAACCGAACAGTGCGACCAAAGAACGAATTCTCCCTATAATGCGTTGTGCGATTTACTGGACAATCAACTACAAAGGGATGCGCTCTACGAGAAATACGAGTACTACGTAAAAATGTATGATTTTTGGGAATTAATTCCTTAATTTCGTTAGAACACATTCCGTTATAGTACCGATAGAACAATGAAACACACGCCACATTGCGACGGTGCTCCAATGAATCGATAGAGTTGGCTACCCTACCGTCATTGATGAGCATCTTCGCCCTCTCCTGTACGCGGTCGGGAAGCTCCAAAATAGACTTTGAAGCACCGGCCCATACATGAGAGTTGTATTCCATTTTGGGACGGATATAGGTCTTGTAAATATTAAGGAGATCAGATGGGGTGAAGTATTTCTTACACCGTCTCAAAAAACCAAGGCACTTGAATGCTTCTTTCGACACTTGAAATATGTGATCATTCCAACGAACGTCACAGTGAATTCTCATGCCCAGAACATCAAGAGCATCTGATTCCTCAATATCCACATTACCCATTGACATAGATGACAGCACACCACCACGCCTGTGTGTTAAAAAACAACATTGAGTCTTACGTGCATTAAAATCGACCCTGTTTGCACGACCCCAATCGGAGACCATCACCAGGTCACTTGTGAGTGTGACGTTCATATTCATCCTTCTTACCCCAACCTCCAAAAGGCTCGGTCTACGATCAAAGGAATATGAGTGACAAATGTTGCTGTCATCCGTAAAAGAGTAGATAGGATTAGAAGTGAGAAGAAGAAAGTCGTTAAGAAATATTAGAAAAAGAGTAGGAGAAAGAACAGAGCCTTGCGGAACCCCTGAGTTTACCCTGAACTCGTCGGATGAGACACTATCTATTACCACTCTTATAGAGCGATCTCTGAGAAAACTCGATATAAATCGAGAGAAGTGACTACCGACACCAAAAGCATTAAGTTTCGAAATGAGAGCCTCGTGCCAAACTCTATCAAACGCCCTTGATATATCCAGAGCCACAACCTTACTCTCGCCAAAACCATGAATGGACTTGTTCCACTTCTCCGAGAGCAACGCCAGCAGGTCACCAGTAGAACGGCCCTTTCGGAAATCGTACTGACGATCGCTAAGTAAATCGTTGGACTCCAGATATCCCACAAGTTGGTGATTAATCATACTCTCCATAACCTTGGAGAGTGTGGAACAAACTGCTACTGGACGGCAGTTCTCAGGGTTACTAGCCTCGCCTTTTTTGGGGATTGGCTTTACATTAGCAACCTTCCAGCAAGATGGAAAAATACCGGCGCGATATGACGCACTGAAAAGGTGAACTAATGGACGCGCAAGCGTCGAAGAGCACTGCTTCAGGACCAGTGCTGGTATGCCATCCGGCCCAGAAGACTTGTTAACGTTGAGATTTGCAAGGACCCTTTTTACAGCACGAGCTCGAAAAAATATATTAGGCATAGTTACTGATACTCTTTCAAGTTCGGTCAGTGGTTGAAGTGAGAATTACTTGCAAATATTTCGGCCAAAAGGTTTGCCTTTTCATCCAGGTTCGTGAATGTGTGGTCATTATTTATAAGAGCAGGAGCCGAACTAGCGTTGTTCCTCAGCCTTTTAACTAGTATGGGCACATTTGTTATTGCGCCAATTCCTGAACGCTTTCTCTCTGGATCTGACTGCCAATTTACACGTCAGGTTAAACCAAGATTTGTTCCTAGGTTTAATCGAAAGCTTTTTGGATGGGATGAAAATATCCATCCCTAGCCTTATTATATTCACCACCATTTCTGCCATGGCATCGACGTTTGAGTCAAGGAAACAAAGTTTCCAATTAAAATGCCCAAAAAAATCGTTCAGCTCAGCCCAACGAGCATCCTCGTAGTTAAAAATAGAGCGTTCCGTAGCCATGGGTGGAACCTCGCGAAGAGCGGTGGACGAGAATGAGGCAGAAACTGTGCAATGATTTAAACAAAATAAATTAAAATGAATAACAGAGGCTCCAAACGACAAGATTCTCCTCCCGAAGCTGAAATTCTTCAGGATAATGATGAAATTTTACATCGATTAAGCAACGAAAGCGAAGATTGTTAAGAATATCGACAGTCGATTATGGACAGAACTATTTCGTTTGATCCTATGGAGCTCGAATATCGATTAGATATTCCTACAACTTATATTCACCAAGCAGTGAAGCTCCAATCAGAGGTGGATAATTTAGATCCTGATAATGATGATAGAGCTGAGCTTGAGGATGTTTGTGTGACTACGAAATCTAAGTTTATAAGTAAGAATCGAAAATCTAATGTGCCTGAAACATCTTTCATCGTACAAGCACTCCCAGACATGAAGCTCCCTAAATTCAGCGGAAAATATTCTTTCTGATTATAAAAATTTCATGAGCTTATTTGAGAATTTGGTCCACAACGACCCGACATTGACGAATACTAAAAAACTTAATCATTTGATCTCATGCTTATCTGAATCGGCCTTGGGTACAGTTAAGGCCTTTTAGATTTCTGAAGGGAATTATGCCAAATCATTAGCTAGTTTGAAAAAAGTTTACGATAACGAGTGTTTGATATTTGTCAATAATATTGCAAAACTTTTTGATTTGCCAGAGATAACGAAACATTCGGCTATTGCTTTGCGAAGCATGATCGATACAGTTTCTGCTATTTATCGTTCGTTGTTATCAATTGGTGATGTCAAAAAGATAACGAATGCATTTTGTCGTGTCTAAAGTTAATCCAATCACCAAATCGAAGTGGGAAGAACAACTTGACTTGCGAAGCCGCTTTGAATAGACATTACCAGCACATTTCTGCTGAAGAGTCTTTAAGTTCAAGGCCGAGGTTTACTAAACCTATAAATGAAAACTTTTACTTCTGTGCCCATATCTAAAGGACTTGATTTCATAAAATCTGTGTCAGCATATATAAATTATTTGAAAAAAGAACATAAAGTTGCGATTCATTACTTCATCGATTCAACACAAGTTCTGGTAATGCTTCAATTAATTACTCTGAGCAGCCGTTGTCCTCTCATGCGTCTATAAATTATTCAGCGTCAAATGAACGTATAATTTTAGCGAGCGCTGTGGTAAGAGCAAGAAGTAGTTCTGGTCAACTTATACAGGCCAGAGCTCTTTTAGATACCGGTTCTCAACCTAACTTGATAACCGAGGAACTTGCGCAAATGCTACGATTGAAAAGAGAATGAAGCTGATTAAACTTAAATGGTATTGGCGAAACAAATTCGTTTTCAAAGTCTTACGTCAATTTGACTGTCACGTCAAAGGTAAATGATTCTCAATTTAGTTCAAGGTTTTGAGTGTTAAGCTCAATAAATAATTTGCAGCCTGATCATAATATCAGCATGACTAAATTGAAGATTTCTGCGAATGCGGAATTAGCTGATCCTTGTTTTTATAAATCACAAAGAATTGGTTTATTGATTGGCGCAGGACCTTTCTTTGATTTAATATGTGTTAGTCAAATCAAGTTGGGCCGGAGTCTTCAGTTCTTCGGAAAGCTTCGCTTGGTTAGGTTGCAACTGGAAAGTACACTCAACCAAAGGACTCGAAGAGCACTATGGGGTTTCACATAAACACTTCTATAGAAAAAGAGAGCAATGTCGATTCGATTATCAGGAAATTTTGGGAGTCAGAAAACTTCCAAACGAATTTAAAGAAATATATTCAGAGGAGCAAAAAAAAATGTGAGAGCGAGTTTATGAACACAGCACGGCGTCTAACTTCAGGACGATTTGAGTTTCTTTACTTTTTAAATCTGACCCTAAATTATTGGGAAACTTGTTTAAAACTGCCAAATGACGATTTCTATCTTTGCAACGAAGGCTTTTCAAAGATGGTACTATGAGGCAGATGTATCATGATTTCATGAAGGGGTACTTTAACTTGTGCCATATGTCACTTTTGGACAAAATGCCAGATACTCTTCACCACTTTATTCCAAATCAATGTGTTCTGCGTCCTCAAAGTACAACTACCAAACTTCGGGTAGTATTTTATGCTTCGTGTAGAATTTCTTTAATATTTCACTAAATGAACTGTTAATGTTGGTCCTGCAGTTCAAGAAGAATTGTATTCTACATTAATCCGTTTTCGACCTCACAAGTACGTTATTACTGCAGATATTGAAAAAATGTATAGTCAAGTCATAATTAGTGAAAGGGACATCTGATGAATTAAGACCGTTTCGGTTGAATAATGTTATTTATGGTACAGCTTCAGCGCCATTTCTGACTATGAGATGTGTGATTCATTTAAGTGATATATACAAAGAAAGAAAGATATCTGATGAATTAAAACCATTTCGGTTGAATACTGTTACTTATGGTACAGCTTCAGCGCCATTTCTGACTATCAGATGTGTGATTCATTTAAGTGATATATACAAAGAAAGTGATATTCAAAAGTTGTTCGCAGTGATTTTTACGTAGATGATTTACTGTCAGGTACTGAAAGCTATGATGAATTGATTAAAATTCGAGATCAGGTGACTGAAATATTGAAGCCAGCTGATTTAAATCTTACAAAGTGGTTTTCAAATAATTCTGGTTTTCTGAATTCACTGGAGAATGAGAAAATAATTCATAGCGATTCAGATTCAATAAAAGCCTTAGGCATACATTGGGTTCTGAAGAATGATTTATTTAAATTTCATTTGGATGATAAATTTCAAGTTTTTAAAGCTATAAAGAAGAACATCTTATCAGTTTCTTCTCGCTGTTATGCCCAATTGTTACTAAATCCAAAATCTTACTGCAAGAACTTTGGATTCGGAAGCTTGACTGGGATGAATCAATTCCTCTGAGTTTAAATACTTAATGGGAAAACTTCAAATCTAATTTATTGGAATTTGATTCAATCGCAATCCCAAGATTCGTTCACATAACGCTCACTTTGAAAATTCAGATTCATGGATTTTCTGATGCTTCAATTCGAGCTTATGGTTGTTGCATTTGTCCCGCGACTACTTACATCTAAGTCCAAAGTTGCTCCACTCAAGACCAAATCACTTCCTAGACTTGAGTTATGTGCTGCACACTTACTAGCTAAGTTGTGGAATCGAATTAAGCATATGATAAATTTCGAAATCGATTCTGCTTATTTCTGGACAGATTCGGAAATAACCCTACTTTGGATTAGATCGCATTCATCCTCCCTAACAACTTTCGTATCGAATAGAGTCGCTGAGATTTAAGAGTGGTCAGACCAAGTTTCGTGGCGCTACGTACCTACTAAGTTGAATCCAGCTGATATTGTATCAAGAGGATCTGATGTAAAGGAATTGAGAGATTCGATTTGGTTTGATGGACCATCGCTTTTGCTAAACGATAGTTCTCATTGGCCTGTTAATGAACATTTTGAATTAACAGAGATCCATAAATTATTGGAGACAAGAAAAGTAAATGTATTTCTTGCAGTAGTGGGGACGTCTAATTGTCTACTGGATGTGATACAAAGATATTCTTCATACAAGAAGTTACTGAGAGTAACGTGCTTTTACTCAGATTTATTGGTAGTCTGAGGAAACGAAAAATAGATAAAAGTACTACACCTACCACAACGGAAATGAAATGGTCATTTTACCGGCTCGTAGAAACTATCCAGAAATCTAATTTTTTTGAGGAAATCTCTAGTCTTGCCGTCGATTATACAAAAAATGACACATTTCATTCATATATTTACTGAAGAAGAAAGAACTTTTTCACTTTTAAGGAGAGGACTTCCGAAAGAGATATTATGCGATAACGCGACCAACTTCGTGGGAGCCAGCAGAGTCTTGAAGCAGCTACAGCAGGCGTTCGACAGGTGTTGCCACGCCGTCGAATCATACGCTGCGTCGTCCGGGGTGAAGTCCACCTTCATACCACCTCGGGCACCGTACTTCGGCGGCTTATGGGAATCTGCCGTCAAACAATCGAATCTCCTACTTCTGTGAGCAGTAGGCAACGTGTCGCTGACACAAGAAGATATGGTAACGATTCTCGCAGAAGTAGAAGCGGTGCTCAACAGTCGGCCAATCGAACCGCTGTCTCCAGACCACAACGACGGACAAGCTCTAACACCAGCACACCTACTAATAGGAGAGGGTCTGTGTTCGCTGCAGCAAGAAACCGCAGGATACGTGAGAATCAGAGAGCCCAACTTATAGAGGCGTTAGCATCAATATAGATATAAGTAGGTTAAGATATGAGAATTAATAACTGAATTGCTGAAGGGCTGAATTTCATTGTATGTTAGAATATAAGTTAATAATATTAATAAAAATACTTGAAAAGTAATAAGCGAATCACACGGTCTTGTTTTTAATTCGAAACTTACTTTTTCCAAAGTCACATATTTTATTAAATTATAATTTATTTTATTTAAAGAGTTTCCTAAAAACTATTAGGAATAAACAACGATTTTCCGAAACTTAAATGACGATATTTTTAAAATTTATCCGAAAAACGACGATTTTCTCCAAATTTCATTTGGCAGCTCTGCCTAAGAGACGTTCTCTATATTCGCAGAACATTGTTTTAATATTTGTTTGCATTTGTTCACAAAATTTTTCAAAACCATTTGTCCATGACGTGGATAAATCTTAAGTGAAAGCTAGTACTAGTAGAATAAAGAGATTCGTGCTCGATACCAGGACACAATTTGTGTGTGTTCTCAGTAAGATGCATTTATTTTACTTCTCTTAATCGTCTTTGCACGAATTACAGAACCAACAACAACAACAATAACAACAGCAGATGCCCCACAAAATCACCTAGAATAGCTGTATAAGCACTCCATAAATTGTTACTTAACATAATAATCGCATAAGCATTATTATTTTTTTTTAACATAATTAATTTGTTTAAATTATTCTTTTGATTACTAAACAGTTTGTTGAACCTAACTTTAAAATTATAAAGAATTAATAAAAAAAGCACTTTAGTAAAGTAAGCACTTTTATATTTGGACAATAAGTTTCATTTGTAGAAGAAAATTAGAATAAGATCAATTATAATTTGGCTACAGAAAAAGAAAGTTTTTTTTTAAATATTATATTGGGATAAACCATAACTGGCGCAGTAGGGTAGTTCTGGAGTTCCTGCATCAAGCGAAGGATTATCGCAACAATTTTATGTGACGGATTATCACAAAAGAAAATAAAAAGAAAACGTGCAAGGAATCATAAAAAAAGAACGAAGGATAATTGTTTTTTTTACAACAAGACAGGACCAGCAATTGGAATTTGTAACGAATTATAGGATAATGGATAATAGTTCAACCAAAAAGATGTTTTCAATAATAACCTTAATGTAAGTTGAAATATTGGATAAATATACTAAGAGTCAAATTTTTTAAAAATAATAACTTCAAATTAAAAATTGTTAAAGTGGTAAATAAAAAAGTGAAAAGGATGTACAGAAAACTTATAAAGGAATAAATTCAAAAAATAAAAATAACTTCGAATTAAAAATTGTTAAATTAATAAATAAAAAATGTAAAGGATATACAGATAATTCATGTATAATTAGGTATTAATTAAGAGAATAAATTCAGAAAATAAAAAGCAATATCCATTAACGATAAATACGATATTACGAAATAAACAAGATTCATATATTCATTAAATTACATATATGATTTTAAATAAATTATAAATGTATACATGTATATATATATATATATATATATATATATATATATATATATATATATATATATATATATATATATATATATATATATATATGTATACTTTTATAATTTATTTAAAATCATATATGTAATTTAATGAATATATGAATCTTTTCATATATATACATATATATATATATATATACTTATAAGAACCATAATGTTAGGTGTTCATAGTCATTTTTAGCACACAATCTATCCATAAATGCATAAAAATCATATATTTAATTTTTAACATTTTTTCATGGATGTATGTATGTATGGTATATTCGTCAATGTACCCAAGCCACACCCCAAACCCCACAATTATCCAATATACTCCTAATTCTCTTCCATTGAGGTACCATCTCTTCTAAAATGATGTTCTTATCGCTTTTCTCAGTCTATTGAACTGAAAAAACACATTGTCAGAGGTTCTCAGTCAGCTTTGTCACTGTAGAAACTGATCAAATACGTATGGGTTCGAAGTCATTGCCTTTTGTCCATTTTTTCCACTAAAAATGCCGTAAGAACCATAATGTTAGGTGTTCATAGTCATTTTTAGCACACAATCTATCCATAAATGCAGAAAAATCATATATTTAATTTTTAACATTACATTTGAATTTAGCGGATATGGAAATAGAAGATGGTCGATATTTCCTGAATTATATTTCCTAAATATATTTGTATACAAGATATATATGTATATATATATATATATATATATATATATATATATATATATATATATATGTATATATATATATATATATATATATATATATATATATATATATATATATATGTATATATATATATATATATATATATATATATATATGAAAGATATATATATATATATATATATATATATATATATATATATATATATATATATATATATATATATATATATATATATATATATATATATATATATATATATATATATATATAATTGCGTAGATAAAATAAAATAAAATTAAAAAAAAATAATAATAAATAAAATAAAACTAAAATTAGATAAAAATTAAATAAATAAATAAAAGGAGAAAAAAATGAAATTCCAAGAATTAAAAGTGGTCAGGCTCAAACGCGAATTAAATAAATTGGAGCTTTCCACAACCGGCAATAAAACTGAATTACAAAAACGTCTACTAGAGTAATTTCAGAGACGTGGTGTACACATAGATAATCACGAATTTTGACTGAGGTACGAGAAACTTCTAGAGCTGATAACCAAGAGCTGTTGAAGCAGGTACAGGAAATTTCTAGAGTGGAAAACCAGAATTCTCTGGCGAAAATTTAAACGAAACTTGAGAAAACTTCTACTGAACTACTAGAAACCTGTAGAGCTGAAATTCGAGAAACTTCTAGAGCTGATCATCAAAAGCTTTTGTCTGAGGTACGAGATACAGCAACTTGAACACAAATTTGAAGAAACAACCTAGAAGTTACGAGAAATTTATTTGAGAAGACTGCTGACGAAAAATTATATGTAATGAAGGAGAAAATCAACAGTATCCAGTGTCAAAAGCCGAAACCAGTGCGAATCGTACCAGAAATTTCTAGCAGAATAAGGACACCTTGCTTTGAGTGTAGTACACCTTTGGCGGTGTTCAAATTTCAGTTCAATACAGTAGGCAGCAGAAACGGATGGGATGATGAAGAGAAGGCCCTGGAATTAATTTTGGCCTTAAGAGGCGCTGCAGCGGAAATTCTAGAAACCAACAACAGCAAGTTAATTGTGGCGCTAGAACGTAAATTTGGCGATGAGCATAAACGAGAGCTGTATCGTATGGACTTAAGGTGCCGAACTCAAAAGGCTATTGAATCATTACAAGCCTTTGCAATGGAAGTCGAGAGGTCGATGCAGCTAACCTATCTAGGGAAAAATCACCCACTAGTAGACCATCTCAAGACAGTGGCGTTCGCACTAGCTCAGCAGACTACTCGCACGATATCAAACCCACAAATACACAAGGTGCGTAATTCAAAAGTTGTAGCAGATGATGAAATCAACAAAATAGATGAGGTGGTAAAGCGGCTCTTAGCAGAACAGAAGTCAAAAGAAGTGAAAAAAGCGGCCACTTCCAGAGGAACTGTAAAGCGCCACGCAAAAGATGAAGATCTGTCTCACCACCAAGAAATAATAAATGGGCCAACTACCATCAATCAACAAACGAACTAGTACTGGCGAAGCGAGACCGATAAAACAGGCACCCAGAAGTATACCTCTGGCGAAGCGTAATGAGGTTAAGGAGCTGGTCAATGAATTGGAGAAGAGTGGTGTAATTGAACCATCATCGAGTCCTTGGAGCTCACCTGTAGCTGAAGGAAGCTGAATGATGTCACTAAAAAGGACAGCTACCCGCTACCTTGAATTGACGATACGCTCGACTCGTTAGCTGGAACGAAGTGGTTCTCCACGTTGGATCTGCAAAGCGGGTATTGGCAGGTAAAGATCGCAAGCAAGGATAAGGAGAAATCTACTATCACTGCGAACGGTGGATTGTGGCAGTTTAAAGTTATGCGCCGGCCACATTCGAGCGACTTATGGAGCGCGTACTCAGAAACCCGGCAGAAGTTCTGCAAAGAATATCAATGGCTGGACTAAAATTAAACGTGAAGAAATGTGCGTTGTTCTAAAAACAGGTCAAATATTTGGGGCATCTAGTTACAGTAGATGGCATTTCAACGGATGAAGATAAAGTACGAGCTGTAAAGGACTGGCCCCGCCCCCAAAATCTTCATAAATTACGCAGCTTTTTAGGACTCTGCACATACAACAGACGCCTCGTGCCTAATTTTGCGACCGTGGCAGCAAGCTTACATGAGCTCACCAAGAAATCTAAGGCGTATATTGGGGTGAGTCATGAGAAGAGGCGTTTCACACATTAAAAGACGTATTGTGTGCAGCACCCCTTTTGGCATATCCATTCCCAGGTGAAAAATTCATCCTTGACAGTGATGCCTGTGTATATGGTATTAGTAGTGTACTTTCACAGGTGGTCGATGGGGCGGAAAAGTCGTAGGCTACTATAGCCGCATGCTGTCAAAGCCTGAACGGAATTATTGTGTGACTCGACGTAAGCTACTGGCAGTGCTGGAATGCATAAAACATTACCATATGGTCAACATTTTCTGCTAAGGACTGATCATTCCGCACTGAGATGGCTGCTGCAATTTAAGAACTCTGAAGGACAGCTGGCACGTTGGATTAAGCGCCTACAGGCCTATGACTTCAGAATGTGGCATAAAACATGGAAATGCTGATGCGCTCTCACGTCGGCGTTGTAATTTTAATGTTAACGTTGTATGAAAGCTGAACGGAAGGAATCCATCCTTGATATCCGGCTAACACAAATAGACGCAACCAAAGACTGGTCAGGAGCACAAAGGAGTGATCCAATATTGGCAAAGATTCAAAGATATGGACAATTATAACGAAATTGAGGATGTAAGAAATTTTCGATGAAATGCCTCCAAGACTCAACAGGATACTTTGATATCAACAAATATGGCACCAGCCTACCGTACATAAATATTTTTCCCCATTCGGGGAACTCCGTTTCCTAATAGACACGGTTGTATCGGCATATTTTATAAATCCAGAATACACCAAAAAATTACATATAGAAAACTGTAAACCAATAAATGTAACTACTGTGTTAAACAAACACCAATTGAATACAAAAGTTAACATCCCCTCTCTCATAGAATTCTAAGAAAACCGAATCCCAGAATTTTTCAATTTAAAATTCCACAACTATTTTGATGGTCTTATTGGACTTAATATACTTACTAAATTAGGTGCAAGAATAGATCTCGAGAAAGAACAATTAATCACAAAGAACTCTTGCATTCCCTTGTCTTTCAAACCAAATTTAACTTCCGGCAAATTCATAACAGCACCTAAAAAAGCTATTATTAAAATTCCTGTAGATTTAGTAAGTGACGACTTCTTAATCCATACCATTAAAATTAACCCAGAAGTAACCATTTCATCAGGCGTATACAAAGCAGAAAACTGGTACAGTTTTGTCGAAGTAAGTAATAGATCAAATACGGAAAAAATAATTTTAATTGAAAGTCCAATTATAGTTGACCCAATCACAGACTCATACTACAGAGAAATCAATAATATTAATTTCGAACATTTCCTTGAACATCAAAACCTTAAAATATTAGACAATCTTAGAATTGACCATCTAAATCTGGAAGCATGGAAAGTTATCACAAAGCTATGTAAAGAATTTGAAAACTAACAAAATTAAACACAGCATTACAAAAGACTACATTCCCATCTATACAAAATCGTATAGGTACCCTCATATTCATAAAGAGGAGGTTAAAAGAGAGATTTCAGACATGTTAAACCAAGGTATCATACGGAAAAGCTACTCACCTCGGGGAGCACCAGTATAGATAGTCCCAAAAAAGGTGGACGCCAGCGGAAAAAAATGGTGTTTGGTTATTGATTATAGGAAGCTTAATGAGAAAAAAAATATCAGATAGTTACCCGATACCAAACATAAACGAAATATTGGACAAGCTCGGAAAATGCATGCACTTTAGCACATAAGACTTGGCGAGCGGATTTCATCAAATAGAGAGATATTTTTAGGACTGCATTCTCAGTAGAAGGTGGACACTACGGGCTTGTAAGTATGCCCTTTGGACTTAAAAACGCACCATCGACATTTCAGAAAGTAATGGATTGTGTTTCTAAAGATTTGATAGGAAGTTTATGTCTAGTCTATTTAGACGACATTATTGTATATTCTACCTCACTGCAGGAACATGCAGAAAACTTAAAAAAAGCTTTTGAAGCCCTTAGAGATGCCAATCTCAACTTGATAAATCCGAATTCTTACGCAAAGAATTCGCATTTTTGGGAGTTTAGCCAAGCCCTGATAAAACATCAGCAATTCCAATCTTTCCAATATCTACAAATCAGAAAGAAATAAAGTAATTTATAGACTTATTGGGTTATTATCATAAATTCATAAAAAATTTGCCAAAATAACAGAACCATTTACGGCTTGTCTAAAGAAACAGTACTATTATAGTCGACGATAAATACAAAAAAAGCTTGAAATCTGTAAAAGCCTCCTAATTAACGATTTAATTTTCAATACCCAGATTTTTCTAAGCCATTCAACCTCACAACAGGCACAAGCAATTTTGCGATAGGAGCTATCCTATCACAAGGTGCTAGAGGAAATGACAAACCTATTTGTTCCGCAAGTGGTACACTCACAACATCAGAAAGCAATTATTCAACAATATAAAAAGAACTCCTAGCCATAGTTTGGGCTACCTAATACTTTCGACCATACCTTTTCGGTCACCGTTTCAGAATCATAACAGATCATAAACCACTTACATGGATTATGAGTCTTAAAGAGCCAAACTCAAAATTAATTATATGGCGTAAAATTAGAAGAATATGATTACAAAATCGTATATAAAAAAGGCAAGCTAAATACAAATGCGGATGACCTTAGTCGAATAAAAACGGATCCTTCAGATACTATAAATATAAATGCATTTGATACAATATCCAATCAAGCGACTTCAGGTAGCACAATTCACTCAGCGTTATAGAATTTTGACGACGGTATACCAATTTGGGAAAAACCAATAAACGAGCTTAATTTACAAACTGTATTTAAAAAAGAAAACTCTCGTCCAAGTATGAAAATTGAAGTAATCTTTAAAAATAAACATAGGAAAACATTTATATAACCCAATTATACGGAAGAATTATAACAGATTTTTTGTTTAATCATCTTGTCCCTAATAAAACACCAGCAATTTTTACAGGTGATTATTTTTTCGCATTATTCAAAATGCTTATGTAAAACATTTCGCACAAAGCAAAATTTTCCGTTTAGTTAGATGTACTGAAATGGTTAAAGACGTAAAGGAGAATGATAGTCAGGATAAAATCATTCAAGACTGCCATGAAAAAAGTAATCACAGAGGCATTCAAGAAACATATGATCACGTTAAACGTGAATATTATTTTCTGTACATGAAATCAAAAATAATTCAGACTATAAATAATTGTATTCAATGCCAAAGATTGAAATATGACAAACACCCTCCAAAAAATAAATTTGAAAAACCACTAGACATACTACATATGGATATAGTACAATTAGCGGAAAAAATGTTTTAACTATTATAGATACATTTTCCAAATTTGCCGCTGCATATACTTTAACAGCGAGAAATAGCATTTGCGTTTTAAAATCTTTAAAACCCTTTCTGAGTATGCATGGCATTCCCAACCAAATTGTTTGTGACAAATTATCCGAAATTAACTTATACTTTACTTCTTTACAATCAAGCAGCAATGCCCCTGTGGAAAGACTTCACTCAACATTAACTGGAACTGTCAGATTAATACTCCAAAAAATTAAAGATGAGAAGTTAGAATGGATCACGACGATATCCTAACAGAAGTCCTTATCACATACAATAACGCAATCCATTCTTTCACTAAATTAACACCATTTGAAATATTTTATAGAAGAACTTATATATTTGATCGTCAAATCACATTCAACAATGAACATGAATATCTATTCAAAATTAATCAACTTCAGACTCAACTCTATGAATCTATTAGGAAGAAATTAGAAACAGACACGGACAAGCGCACAGAAAAGCTTAATACAAATAGACAAGACCCACTGAATTACGAAATACATGACTATATTTATAGGAAAGAATGTAGGATAAATAAAATAACACCAAGATTTTCTAAGCACAAAGTGAAAAAAAACAACAAAGCAGCATTACTTAGTACACAAAATACAAAATTGCACAAATCTAAAATAAGGAAAAGACGATTTTGAAAACTAAATTAACTATTTTATGTCAATTTTAGATTAATTACAATACATGCTTAAACACTAAACATTTAGAACCTAAGCGATACATAGGGTTTGTTACAGATAAAATTAGGAACAGCTAAAACAATAACTGTTTACACCAACCCATACATATCATAAAACTTGATTTATACAATAGCAATGTTATGAAAATTGAAGAATCATTAAAACATTTTACAAATTCATATTAAAATAAAGGCTCCCTTGAAATGACAAAATACAAATTAGCAGATCTTAAGCAGTGAATTTTATTACAGGAAATACATATGGACAGCAATGATGCTTCACGTATTAACGAAGAAATATTCATTTTGACATCAAAGGTACAAGCAGAAGAGAAAACACAAAGTATACTAAACACCAAAATTATCGAAAGAATAGAAAACCACCCCTATCATGAATAACATGGGAAATTTCTATTCCCATAAAATTTTCATTCCCCTCGAAGGATAATTGCTATCATGAATCTCCCATGAAATTTTTGTTCCCTTTTTAAAAGCTATCATTTTACGTTGAATGTTAACAAAAATAAATCAATAAAAAGTGTGTACATTTTCATTGAAAAGTTAAATGTTTACACAAAAATGATCATTATTAAAAAACTCAATAAAAAATTTAAATTAAAACAAACTCCCGCAAAGCAATTATCATGCAAAGAATTGCACAAACAAAAGCTGGAAGAGAAGAAACAAAACAAACTTTTTTCAGCAATATAGGCGGAAAGAAATTGGTGGCTATGGCCAAACAGTAACAATTTAAAAATGGCTTAAACGCCAAAAAGAATAGGAAAATAAAACTAAAAGTGTATATTTATGCCGATGACATACCCATCGATCAACTTCTATCAAATAAAATTAAAAATCAACAAAAGGAAATAAGAGGAGCCGATGAAGAGCAAGGTGAGGATGGATTTAATGACATATTCGGTAGTGGCGAAGAATCTAGTGTCTCGGAGGAGGTCGTCTATTCCGTTGTTGTCGATATTTTTTTTTTTTTTTGTGAGCGAATTTTAAAATTCAGCCACCTCCAGGAAATTAAACTTTTACTCTGCATTTTATAGTGAGTTATATTGTTTTGCACTTTATTAACACTTCTAGTCCTAAAATAAGTTAATAAAGACTTTAATTATCCAATAAAAGAAATAAATACTTAAATGATAAATTCCCCACCAAAAATAATGTGAACAAATCAATGGAAAAGGGAACAAATTTCGAGGGAAAATACTATTCACTATCAGGGGAATTCTTACAGGGCTATCATTCCCCACTGCATAGTCTGAAAACATTTCATGAGAAAATTATTCATGATTGCAATTGTGGGAAATGGAAAAACATTTTGAGGGAAAAATTATTCATGATAGGGGTGAACATTTCGAATCATATAAAAGTTGAACAAGATATTATAGTTCGATCATTACAACAAACACAAAATAACATTTCTTCAAATTCCAAACTTGTTACCGACATTCAATTTCTAAACCAAATCAATTACCATATTGACTTACTATCAAATCATATTGTAAGTGTTTCTGAAGCAATGACCTTATCCAGACTTAGAATTATACCAAAAATTATTTTAAACGTTGAAGAACTAAAAGAAATCGAAAATAGTCTGAGAAACCAATCCATTCGAATCGATACCATAGAGCATTTATATGAACTCCTAGAGTTACAAGCTTACTACAATAACACAAACATTATTTTCAGTATCCTTATCCCTAATATCCCTCATGATCAATACATTAGCTCCCACACAAGTCCTATACTAATTAATAAAACAAAGAAAATTATAATAAAACGATATACAATTTATAAAAATGAAAAAATTCAATATTTCGACAACTTGTACAAGAAAATTGAAGACATATATTACTGCAAAGAGAGTTCAAGAAACAATAGACAAATCTTTATGCTTCGGAAAAATCATTAATAATCTGGAAGCCAACTGTAATCTCAATGATGTAGGCCGGATAACAAAGGTCCCACAATCCGAACAAGGACTCGTTCTAACAAAAAATTCAGCACCTACAGAACTGAAAACATCATGTGATTCGAAGAAACACATTATCGAAGGAAACTTATTAATACATTTCAAAAACTGTGATCTTATCATTAACGAAATTACCTACAAAGATAACCCAAACATATTTTGGGATGATTTTATTCTAAATCCTTCTACATAAATAAACATGAAAACTTTGTCTACAATGGAAATCTTAAGTATACCCAACCTAGAGAGCATCATTTAAAAAATCAACTGGCAGTCAAGGTTTTATCGAATAATACAGAACTTCACAGGCACATAAACTACGGAACCCTAATTGCAATAATTTGTGTAATAATTTTCATCTTTGTAACCAAGCAGAAAACTAAATTCATCGTAAATGAAATTTGTACTACAAATATTATCGTTCCTGACCGTCAATACTTTTGGTCATCGCTCCATACTAAGGGAGGAGGAGTTACAGAAGCAACAACAATAACAACAACAACAGATGCAAGAACAAATCCACATAGAACAAATAGTTGTATAAGCACTCCATAAATTGTTACTCAACCTAATAATTGCATAAGCATTTTTATTTTTTTTAACATAAATAGTTTGTTGAACTTATTCTTTTGATTAATAACAGTTTGTTGAAAAAAAGGCGATTTAGTAAAGTAAGCACTTTTATATTTAGACAACAAGATTCATTTGTAGAAGAAAATCAAAATATAGTCAATTTGTTATAATTATATCTTATATTAATAATTATAGCAAGGTAACAATATATTTTATAACATATTAATATTTAAGCAGAGCTTAAATAACATGGCCGTTCAGTACGAAGGATAAATAATGTTTAAGTTAAAATTTTACTTCTGTTCATTTATCAAGTATTTTTATTTTTGTATAAAAAATTTAAAATTTTGTTTTTGTACATGTACACTTAATAAATTAGAATTTTTGTACATTTATCAAGTATACACGTAATTTTATTTTGTATAAAAATTAAAATTTTGTTTTTGTAGATGTACACATAAGAAATTAGAAAAATCAAATTTTAATTAAGTGGAATAAATAAACTAACTGATAAAATTCAAATTATTAACAAAAATAAATTAAAGAGTTATTCATTTGAAAGAATTCTTACTTTCCTTTGTTTAGCACTGCCTTTTTCCATAGAGCAAACGCAATGCTTTCTAAAAGGTACTATTAAAAGGAAGCCTAATATCTCCAGCTTGTCAAACCATTATTCAAACCAAACCGTTTACACGACTTAATAATAAAAGATTTTATACCAACTCTTTCTGGCTCATACTTAAAATTTTTGTGGAACATAAAATGCTTTTTACAGGCATCCGTTAATATATCTGGTGGAACAACAAAATTTCCAAAATTCTTTTCACATTGTAATTTCGGAATAACTTTAAAAGCCACGTATCCAACAAATTATCTTAATGTGGCCAATTCGAAGTTTAGAAGAGTTATCAAAAAAGGCTTTAAAAAAATAGTCTGCATAAATATGTTTATCGAACTCAACCTCGCATGTTTCGCTTGGATTTAATTCGTTATGTTAAGCAGACGTTTCTGCTTGCTCAAAATCAGTATCAATTTCCATTCAAAAAAATATTAAAAGTTGTCCAGAAGAGTTAACATAGGGCTTCAAGAAGATATTTCCAACTTATTAATTGTCTGCAATTGATTTTGCTTCATACCTTGAAAAGTCGATTATATCTAGAGCTTCTTTCTTACGGTACTGCACCAAGTGTTCTTTGGTCTTCACCTTTGTCTACTTTCTTTTGTCCTCCATTTCAAGACCATTCTGGTTATGCTTCAATTAGCTATCTCAATTATATTTGCAAATTCACTTCCCACGTTTTATTTAAATGGACGTGAAGGCTCTTTGTTGGTCGGAGATTCTCATTGCTTATGTTGCTCCAGGATATTCCACATATAGTAAATAACTTTCATTTATATTGTAAAAACTAAAAATCATTACCGTATTGCTTCAGAGCCATGTCTCACTCCCGTATAAAAAGGTGGATCTCACGCCTACATTTAAACTACGTATCCACAAAAGGATCTTGTGATGTGGTGCGCGCTATACATCTTCCAGCCTCCTGAATGTACATTTGTCAACATCATGCTTCCTGGATAACATAAGCTGTTGACGTATTATATTTGTTGGTTGTCAATTGGAATATGGTCGTTGCTGTTTTTATTAAGCAACATGGCATTACTCTTTTTTTAATTTCCAAACTTTCCGACTTTTTCGACTTCGAACGGTTTTGTGATCGAAGGTAAATATTATCTGCATCTTCTACATGTTTTTGGACACTCCACGATATTCCTATTTTCCTCTTACCTAAATTTTTTTTAACAGTTCTTTCGCAACTACCTGTGAATGACGTGTCTTATACTTCCGCTTTGTTACAGGTATTCTACATTAAAGCTAAATAAAATCAAACATTTCTAAACGAACAGCTGATACTAAAGCTGAGGACTTAGGGTCCACGGTTAAGTCTTTGGACTCTAAAACGAGTCGAAACAATTATTGTTCTGTTTTAAAAGCATTGAATACTGACGACAATGTTGAAAACATAGACACTTCACTGCAAAATACGAATATTAATGAAATTATATCACCAATCTAAGTGCTTCCCTATATGGATATTTGAAACCTATGTATTTAGAGCATAACACTGAAAGATTTTTATAAAAGTTTTAAAAACAATGGAGTTACTAAATATTGTTACAAAAAGAAAGTTGGGTACTCTTGTTGTTCATTACATTGCTAAAAACAATAAACAAAAGAAGCAAAAACAAATATACTTGCTGCTTACAAATAACCAAGTCGATAAAAAAACATTAGCAAAAATGTAAGTTAAACAAGGCGAGCGCCGTGTCTCAAAAAAATTAAGTGTTGGGCCACCCACGGGGCCGAACTTGCCCTTTTTTAGTAAAACTCAACAACTAGATTTTTGATATGAACGCTTATTCTGTCGTCAGCCTAGAATTGAGCTGACTTTAGTTTTACAATATTTTAAAAAGTACCTCAATTTTAAATAATTAAAAAATGCTTATTCTATCTTAAATTAGTAGGAAATTGCGTAATTAATATTCCCATGCACCCGTAATTGGTATTTCGCAATAAGGGTTTCATGTTACACCACACATGCCAATAAGAATTGCTTACTTGCAACTTATAGTCTGCGCATGTACGAAGAGTGTCATTGCACCTGTAGTTGCTTAAGTTACAGTGTTTTAACTCCCCCCTCCTTAAAAATCAGCGTCCCGCTGATCAACAGTGGTCGGTGGAGTTCATCGCTGGCATGCTAATATGACCGAATATCTTTTTCCAGATTATGATTAGAATAATTGCTATAGCCATAATACACAAGGATATTGGAGGATTTGACCCAAGAGACAGATTTACATGACGCATTAAGTCTCGAATATGTTTAATATTTCTTTCGTTAAGCTCGTGGAGAAGACTAGTGTCAATTTTGCGTGTTTCCTCATATACTTTTCTGAGGAAATTTCTAAAGTACAGAAATCTCTAGTCTTGCCGTCGATTATACAAAAACTGACACCTTTTATTCATACATTTACTGAAGAAGGAAGAACTTTCTCACTTTTAAGGAGAGGACTTCCGAAAGAGGTATTATGTGATAACGCGACCAACTTCGTGGGAGCCAGCAGCGTCTTGAAGCAGCTACAGCAGGCGTTCGACAGGAGTCGCCACGCCAGAGAATCATACGCAGCGTCGTCCGGGATGAAGTCCACCTTCATACCACCTCGGGCACCGCACTTCGGCGGCTTATGGGAATCTGCCGTCAAACAATCGAAGTTCTTACTTCTGCGAGTAGTAGGCAACGCGTCGCTGACACAAGAAGAAATGGTAACGATTCTCGCAGAAGTAGAATCAGTGCTTAGCAGTCGCGCAATCGAACCGCTGTCTCCAGACCCCAACGACGGAGAAGCTTTAACACCAGTACACTTATTAATAGGAGAAGGTCTGTGTTCGCTGCCGCAGGAGACGTGAGAATCAGAGAGCCCTAGTTATGGAGGCGTTTGCGGGCTTAAGCAGACATTTTGGCAGGCCTGGTCTCGCGCCTACATACTGGGTCTACAAGGCAAGGCCAAGTGGTCCAACGAGATGCCCAACCTCAAGATCGTTCAAGTGGTAATTATCCACAAGGACAATTACCCACCACAACATTGGCTGACCGGGTGAGTCATCAGCGTAATCGAGGAGAAGACGGCAAGGTCAGGGTGGCAGAGGTCAAGAAACAGCGTCTATAAGTTTCCAGTACGCAAACTGG
Source organism: Wohlfahrtia magnifica (assembly GCA_023159175.1). NCBI lineage: Eukaryota > Metazoa > Arthropoda > Insecta > Diptera > Sarcophagidae > Wohlfahrtia > Wohlfahrtia magnifica. Next base: position 159,057 of record JAKWBJ010000303.1, read on the forward strand.
CTCCACTGCAATTTGATTGAAAACCTCCGGTCCTTCAATGGGGCCAGAATGTTGCGCCATTTCATATATAATATTTTTATATTGATAATAATAAAAAATAAATAATAAATATATGAATTTATAATAAGGATATGAATAACCCTAATATTAAGTAGATTTAAGTTCAGTAACAATATAGATATAAGTAGGTTAAGATATGAGAATTAATAACTGAATTGCTGAATGGTTGAACTTCATTGTATGTTAAAATATAAGTTAATAATATTAATAAAAATACTTGAAAAGAAATAAGCGAATCATACGGTCGTGTTTTTAATTCGAAACTTATTTTTTCCATAGTCACATATGTAATTAAATTATAATTTATTTGATTTAAATAGTTTCCAAAAAACTGTTAGGAATAAACAACGATTTTCCGAAACTTTAATGACGATATTTTTAAAATTTATCCGAAAAATTACGATTTTCTGCAAATTTCATCTTGCAGCCCAGCCTAAGAGACGTACTTCATATTCGCGGAACATTGTTGTTCATGAACAAATTCGGTGTGCTATATTTTGTAACCTTACTGTACGTTACTTTTACTTAAATTTAATATTTTCTATTACTTGTCTTTGCTTCAACAATTACGGTACCCAAATTCCAATCGTTATTGATAATTTTGTATCATCTTTGGTATTAATTTTTTGGATAATCTTTTGTGGCAATTTTTGTAACATTTTGTTATTTGTATTTTTCTTTTTACTTTCGTAAATGCATACCTATATGTATGTAAGTTTGTATAATTGTACATACCTTATGAATAATTTTTTCTCTTATACGAATTAAGTAAAGTAAATGCGTTTTAATTATTTTGGTACATCATGCTTAACAGTTAAAAATATTTTTTTACTTTAGCTTCGCCCTTTGTACCATACAGTGAATATCGCACGCGAATAAAGTCAAACATCAATAACATTGTTCCTTATTTTGTAGAAAATAAAATTTATTAATTATTTTATTTCTCAACATAAGAGTTGGTCCTTCGAACCGGATCGCCGGGCTACCTGATAGTCAGCCTACCGGAATCTCAAATCACATATAAAATTTTACTGGGAAATTAATTACTTGTTCAAAGGAAGACATATATATTGGTTTAAACATTAAAATGGCTGACGACATGAACACATTTATAGCTTTTAGAGGACGTTTAAAGGGATCTCTGACAAGAATGCTTGCCTTTGCAGAAGATCCTCCCGAAGATTGCACATTTGAGATAGTGTTGGGCCGATTAGAGCGTCTAGAAACAGTTTGGCAGGGGAACTGGATTTTGAAACCTACGAGGAAATGTATTTAGCAGTGCGTGGTAAGCTCTGCGTATTAAAAACTAAATATAGTTCCAAGCCCAATGTTGCAACTGATGCCATCGAGAAGCTTGCGGAACAACAAGCTGATTTCCTGCAAAAATTTTCTGTTACAACCCCACAAAGGGAAAACGAATTGCCACGAATTAATATTCCTGTTTTTAGTGGATCATATAGAGATTGGCCCAGGTTCAAAGATTTATTTGAAAGCACTGTTGATTCAATAGCAATGTTGTCAGATACTCAAAAATTTTATTACATGAAATCTTTATTAAAGGATGATGCTGCACGAATTATTGAACATATCCCTGTTACACCAACTGGTCAAGTACTACGGAGAATCCAACGTTACAATTACCCAGTACATCAACCTCGGCGGGTGTAAAGTGGTCAACCATTGCTAATGTCGCATGTCCAGTCACATTGCCTTCATTGACCCTAAAACCACATGTCGCAAAAGGAGTTATGAAAACAAAATTTATTATGCCTACAGCGCTAATCCACATAAAAAATAAGTCTGACCAACAAATAGCATGTCGCGCCTTACTGGATTCCACATCAAAGTTGTCATACATTACCGAAAATTGTGCTCAGCGGCTGTCTCGTCAGCCATCAAAGATTTTAGTAAGCGGAATTTCATCAATTAATGCGGAAACTACTCGTGGATACTGTCACATTATAGCACAGTCACGTATCTCACAGCAATTGTTGGATGCAGTTGTACATATCTTGTCGAATATAACAACATCGCTCCCACAACGGTCGTTTGATAACCAATCTGCACACCATTTAAGGGACTTGCCACTTGCCGACCCATATTATAATGTGAGATCGCATAGATATTTTATTTGATCTAGAACATATTTGGAATATATTCACATTTAACAAACAGCTTGACTCTCAAGAAAACGTTGTTGCTATTTCAACGATTTTTGGATGGGTCGTTACCTGTGCTGATACACTTCAGGTTAATAATAGAACTACCTCTCTTGTTTCTACCATTGATATTGATCGCTGACTTTGAAGTTTCTGGGAAATAAAAGAGCCTGACTACCAGATGAAAACTAATCCAGATGATGAGTATGTCGAGTCTCACTTTAAATTAAGTCACTCTCGTGCCAATGATGGTAGATATATCGTTCAATTATCATTTAAAATCGAAATACTTTTAAAGAAGCTTTGTCGCAATTCTACGCCATAGAAAGACGACTCCAAAGAAAGACGAGCCTACGACAACAGTATCAAACATTTATGCGTGAATATTTGAGACTGGGACACATGCGTCAAATAAAGCTAAGTGAAATAGATATCAGCGAATATAACATTTTTTATTTGCCGCACCACCCAGTTCTTGGAGAAAAAATACGCGTTATGGTTAATGGATCATTTTTAGACTCCAATGGAGTATCACTTAACAATATGCTACACATTGGGCCCAGTATTCAGAGGGATTTGTTTTTAGTTTGCCTACGTTTTCGTTTTCATCGTCTCTGAGAACCACAGAAACTATGAAAGAATAATTTGGAGAGAATCACCTTCAGAAGCTCTGAAACATTACCAGCTTTGTACTGTGACGTATGGAACAGCTTGCACTCCTTACCTTTCCGTTCGCGTTTTGGAACAATTGGCTAATGATGATAAATCAAAATACCCGGCGGCTTCAAGGGTATTGCTTGAAGATTTTTATGTAGATGATGTAACCGGTGCTGCTTCTGAAGAGGAAATAATCTGGTCGAGCTACTCTCTCATGCAGGACTTGAATTAAGAAAATGGATTTCTAATTGTTCTAAAATATCTGAAAGCTCCCAAGATCATTCATTTTTAAAATCGCCAGAGGAAGATGTCAAAAAGTTCTAGGGGTCTATTGGAGGCCTTCAAATGATAAGCTTGGTTATCGGATTGCACTTACAGCAAACGCAGTTTCTACTAAAAGGCACGTACTTTCAGATGTGTCTCGAATTTTTGACCCAATGGGTTTATTATCACCAACAGTGGTACGATTTAAGATTTTTCTAAGGGAACTTTGGTCACAAAATTTGTCATGGGATGAACCTCTTCCAAAGGATCTTGCAGCGCTTTGGTCAAAATGCCGAGAAGATTTACATGCCTTAAAAGGTCTAAACTTGCCTAGATTTGTTCCTAATGGCAATAAGGACCTGGAACTACACGGCTTTTCAGATGCATCTAAGCCTACTCCGCCACAGTTTATTCAAGATTTGTAGATGACTTGGGCGTTATCCACGTGACTCTAATTGCTTCGAAAACTCGAGTAGCACCCATAAAACAAAAATCTTTGCCACGACTAGAGCTATGCGGTGCCCTTTTATTGTCTCGCCTACTAAAGCGAATTTGTTTATCATTGCCTCATAACGATTCGAGCGTGGTGCGACTCGACAGTTGTGCTGTATTGGCTTTCGCAGCCTCCTCTAAAATTGAAAACATATGAGGCCAATAGGACATCTGAAATCTTAGATAATTTGCCTCGAAGACTCTGGAATCACGTTGCCTCCAAAGAGAATACTGCCGATTGCGCCACTCGGGGAATGCCTGCATTAAAGTTACTTAATTTTGACCTCTGGTGGAGGGGACCCGACTGGCTTATTGATAATTTTAAGTACAACTCTATGCTAAGTCGATCTAATGATTTTGAGTTAATTACAGAGCCTGAAGCACTAGCCGCATTAAAGTCAACATCCACTACAATGGTTAGCATTGCTGACGACTATAATCCACTCGGATATCAAAATGGACAAAATTGGTTCGAATAGTGGCTTATATGCTAAAATTTTTTTATGTAACTAAATATCGACAGAATGCTCGGTCTTCAGGCATTTTCTTTCATGAAATTCAACGTGCCAAATTGATCCTGCTAAGACATGCACAAAACATTTTTAACGACGATAGAATTCACTGGCAAAAACATCGCTCATTAAGCGTTCGGTCACAGTTGGTAAAACTCTACCAGTTTTTAGATAGAGATGGGTTACTACGTGTCGGCGGTCGTTTGCGCAATTCAGAACTAGATATAGCCACACAAAACCCTATCATCCTGCCGAAGAATAGTCGCATAACGCAACTTATCCTAGAAGATCTACATGAACGAAATTTACATCCTGGTGTTTCAGCCTTATTTGTAATTGCTCGAAAAACATTCTGTATTATTGGCGCTAGAAATCTTATTCGAAAGTTGACACATAAATGCATAAGATGTTTTCGTCAACGGCAACTTACGACTCATCAGTTGATGGCAGATTTTCCCAGCGTCCGTGTACGTCAAGCTTTTCCGTTTGAAAATTCAGGTTGCGACTATGCTGGCCCTCTTCTGCTTAAACAATTTTCCGGAAGAAACTCAAGAAAGTCTAAGGGTTACATATGCTTATTTGTTTGTTTCGCTACATCTGCTATCCATTTAGAACTCGCCACTGATTTAAGTACAGACTGCTTTATTGCTGCCTTAAGAAGATTTATAGCAAGAAGGGGGAAATGTCGTCAGAAATTTTCTTGGTGCCTCTCGACAGCTTGACGAGATGCATAAACTTATTATGTCACAAACCCATAATGAAATTGTTTCTGCATCTTTAGCTGAAGACGAAATACGATGGAAGTTTATTCCACCATTTGCTCCTGATTGGAGTGGAATCTGGGAAGCTGCAGTACGATCGGTAAAGTTACATCTCAAGCGGGTAACCATGAACACAGAACTAACATTTGAGCAGATGCACACTCTACTAGCTCAAATCGAAGCAGTCGTCAATTCGAGACCACTTGGTGTTGCTCCAGACACTGAATTCGGCTAACTCTCTCCAGTACATTTTCTTATTAGCCGTCCTTATACCTCCGTCCCAGAAGGAGATCTGGCAGAAGTAACTTGGCTATTGGCAACATGTTCAAAACATGTTCCAAGTATTTTGGAAGCGATGGCATAAGGAATATATTTCCTTGCAGCAGCGACCTAAATGGAAACAAGTGCAGTCTAGTCTAGAAGAAGGTAATGTGGTTGTAGTAAAAGAGAAAAATCTTCCTCCTGCAAAGTGGCTAATGGCAAAGGTGATAAAAGCATACCCAGGCGATGACGGTCATATTTGTGTCGTTAGGATTAAGACCCATCACTGCAATAGTAAAGCTACCCATTTTCTGAAACTATGTTTCAGGGCGGCGCGGGATGTTCATGAACAAAATCGGTGTGCTATATTTTGTAATCCTACTGTACGTTACTTTTACTTAAATTTAATATTTTCTATTACTTGTCTTTGCTTCAACAATTACGGTACCTAAATTCCAATCGTGGTTGATAATTTTGTATCATCTTTTGTATTATTTTTTTGTATAATCTTTTGTGTCATTTTTTTTTGTAACATTTTGTTGTTTGTATTTATTTTTTTTACTTTCGTACATGCATACCTATATGTATGTAATTTTGTATAATTGTACATACCTTATGGATAATTTTTTCTCTTATACGAATTAAGTAAAGTAAATGCGTTTTAATTATTTTGGTACACCATGCTTAACTGTTAAAAATATTTCTTTTTTACTTTAGCTTCGCCCTTTGTACAATACAGTGAATATCACACGCGAACAAAATCAAACATCAATAAAATCGTTCCTTATTTTGTAGAAAATAAAATTTATTAATTGTTTTATTTCTCAACGATTGTTTTAATATTTGTTTGTATTTGTTCACTAAATTTTTCAAACCATTTGTCCACGACCTGAATAAATATTAAGTGAGAGCTAGTACTAGTAGAATAAAGAGATTCGTGCTCCATACCAGGACACAATTTGTGTGTGTTCTCAGTAAGATGCATTTATTTTACTTCTCGTAATCGTCTTTGCACGAGTTACAGAACCAACAACAACAACAACAAGCACAGATACACCCACAAAATCACCTAGGATAGCTGTATAAGCACTCCATAAATTGTTACTCAACATAATAATCGCATAAGCATTTTTATTTTTTTTTTTAATAAATAGTTTGTTGAACTTATTCTTTTGATTACTGAACAGTTTGTTGAACCTAACTTTAAAATTATAAAGAATTAATAAAAAAAAAGCAATTTAGTAAAGTTAGCATTTTTATATATATTTAGGCAATAAGTTTCATTTGTAAAAGAAAACGAGTTTAATTTACAACCTATATTTAAAGAAGAAAACTCTCGTCCATGTATGAAAATTGAAGTAATCTTTAAAAATAAACATAGGAAAACATTTATATAACCCAATTATACGGAAGAAATTATAACAGATTTTTTGTTTAATCAACTTGTCCCTAATAAAACACCAGCAATTTTTACAGGTGATTATTTTTTCGCATTAGTCAAAATGCTTATGTAAAACATTTCGCACAAAGCAAAATTTTCCGTTTAGTTAGATGTACTGAAATGGTTAAAGACGTAAAGGAGAATGATAGTCAGGATAAAATCATTCAAGACTACCTTGAAAAAAGTAATCACAGAGGCATTCAAGAAACATATGATCACGTTAAACGTGAATATTATTTTCCGTACATGAAATCAAAAATAATTCAGACTATAAATAATTGTATTCCATGCCAAAGATTGAAATATGACAAACACCCTCCAAAAAATAAATTTCAAAAACCACTAGACATACTACATATAGATATAGTACAATTAGCGGAAAAAATGTTTTAACTATTATAGATAAATTTTCCAAATTTGCCGCTGCATATACTTTAACAGCGAGAAATAGCATTTGCGTTTTAAAATCTTTAAAACACTTTCTGAGTATGCATGGCGTTCCCAACCAAATTGTTTATGACAAATTATCCGAAATTAACTTATACTTTACTTCTTTACAATCAAGCAGCAATGCCCCTGTGGAAAGACTTCACTCAACATTAACTGGAACTGTCAGATTAATATTCCAAAAAATTAAAGATGAAAAGTTAGAATGGATCACGACGATATCCTAACAGAAGCCCTTATCACATACAATAACGCAATCCATTCTTCCACTAAATTAACACCATTTGAAATGTGTTATAAAAGAACTTATATATTTGATCGTCAAATCACATTCAACAATGAACATGAATATCTTTTCAAAATTAATCAACTTCAGACTCAACTCTATGAATCTATTAGGAAGAAATTAGAAACAGACACGGACAAGCGCACAGAAAAGCTTAATACAAATAGACAAGACCCACTGAATTACGAAATAGATGACTATATTTATAGGAAAGAATGTAGGATAAATAAAATAACACCAAGATTTTGTAAGCACAAAGTGAAAAAAAAACAACAAAGCAACATTACTTAGTACACAAAATACAAAATTGCACAAACCTAAAATAAGGAAAAGACGATTTTGAAAACTAAATTAACTATTTTATGTCAATTTTAGATTAATTACAATACATGCTTAAACACTAAACATTTAGAACCTAAGCGATACATAGGGTTTGTTACAAATAAAATTAGGAACAGCTAAAACAATAACTGTTTACACCAACCCATATATATCATAAAACTTGATTTATACAATAACAATGTTATGAAAATTGAAGAATCATTAAAACATTTTACAAATTCATATTAAAATAAAGGCTCCCTTGAAATGACAAAATACAAATTAGTAGATCTTAAGCAGTGAATTTTATTACAGGATATACATATGGACAGCAATGATGCTTCACGTATTAACGAAGAAATATTCATTTTGACATCAAGGGTACAAGCAGAAGAGAAAACACAAAGTATACTAAACACCAAAATTATCGAAAGAATAGAAAACCACCCCTATCATGAATAACATGGGAAATTTCTATTCCTATAAAATTTTCATTCCCCTCGAAGGATAATTGCTATCATGAATCTCCCATGAAATTTTTGTTCTCTTTTTAAAAGCTATCATTTTACGTTGAATGTTAACAAAAATAAATCAAGAAAAAGTGTGTACATTTTTATTGAAAAGTTAAATGTTTACACAAAAATGATCATTATTAAAAAACTCAATAAAAAATTTAAATTAAAACAAACTCCCGCAAAGCAATTATCATGCAAAGAATTGCACAAACAAAAGCTGGAAGAGAAGAAACAAAACAAACTTTTTTCAGCAATATAGGCGGAAAGAAATTGGTGGCTATGGCCAAACAGTAACAATTTAAAAATGGCTTAAACGCCAAAAAGAATAGGAAAATAAAACTAAAAGTGTATATTTATGCCGATGACATACCCATCGATCAACTTCTATCAAATAAAATTAAAAATCAACAAAAGGAAATAAGAGGAGCCGATGAAGAGCAAGGTGAGGATGGATTTAATGACATATTCGGTAGTGGCGAAGAATCTAGTGTCTCGGAGGAGGTCGTCGATTCCGTTGTTGTCGATATTTTTCTTTTTTTTTTGTGAGCGAATTTTAAAATTCAGCCAACTCCAGGAAATTAATCTTTTACTCTGCATTTTATAGTGAGTTATATTGTTTTGCACTTTATTAACACTTCTAGTCCTAAAATAAGTTAATAAAGACTTTAATTATCTAATAAAAGAAATAAATACTTAAATGATAAATTCCCCACCAAAAATAATGTGAACAAATCAATGGAAAAGGGAACAAATTTCGAGGGAAAATACTATTCACTATCAGGGGAATTCTTACAGGGCTATCATTCCCCACTGCATAGTCTGAAAACATTTCATGAGAAAATTATTCATGATTGCAATTGTGGGAAATTGAAAAACATTTTGAGGGAAAAATTATTCATGATAGGGGTGAACATTTCGAATCATATAAAAGTTGAACAAGATATTATAGTTCGATCATTACAACAAACACAAAATAACATTTCTTCAAATTCCAAACTTGTTACCGACATTCAATTTCTAAACCAAATCAATTACCATATTGACTTACTATCAAATCATATTGTAAGTGTTTCTGAAGCAATGACCTTATCCAGACTTAGAATTATACCAAAAATTATTTTAAACGTTGAAGAACTAAAAGAAATCGAAAACAGTCTGAGAAACCAATCCATTCGAATCGATACCATAGAGCATTTATATGAACTCCTAGAGTTACAAGCTTACTACAATAACACAAACATTATTTTCAGTATCATTATCCCTAATATCCCTCATGATCAATACATTAGCTCCCACACAAGTCCTATACTAATTAATAAAACAAAGAAAATTATAATAAAACGATATACAATTTATAAAAATGAAAAAATTCAATATTTCGACAACTTGTACAAGAAAATTGAAGACATATATTACTGCAAAGAGAGTTCAAGAAACAATAGACAAATCTTTATGCTTCGGAAAAATCATTAATAATCTGGAAGCCAACTGTAATCTCAATGATGTAGGCCGGATAACAAAGGTCCCACAATCCGAACAAGGACTCGTGCTAACAAAAAATTCAGCACCTACAGAACTGAAAACATCATGTGATTCGAAGAAACACATTATCGAAGGAAACTTATTAATACATTTCAAAAACTGTGATCTTATCATTAACGAAATTACCTACAAAGATAACCCAAACATATTTTGGGATGATTTTATTCTAAATCCTTCTACATAAATAAACATGAAAACTTTGTCTACAATGGAAATCTTAAGTATACCCAACCTAGAGAGCATCATTTAAAAAATCAACTGGCAGTCAAGGTTTTATCGAATAATACAGAACTTCACAGGCACATAAACTACGGAACCCTAATTGCAATAATTTGTGTAATAATTTTCATCTGAAGACACGTTATCCTGGAAGTTAGTGACGTATATGAGATCATTTTCTAGCAGCTCTATTGTAGTTTTCCCGTTCGAACGGAGAGTACAGTTTGTGTTGACTCCTCCTAGAATTTTGGACAATCAATCCTTCTTCTGTACTTTTTCCATTTGTTCTATAGAACAAATTGTAACATTACTAAGCGTTGAACAAAAATCCTTGATGCCATAAATATCCTCATTATTTACGAAAACAGTGGTAAATTCCAAATCCAGTTGACGGTTTAGAAATACGGTTGCTCTGAGTAGAACCTTGTTATATTTTTGGAATCCACTTTTGATATGGACACAACATACAATAATGACGTACCGTTTGAGAAAATACTCGGTTTATCATACTCTATGGCCTCAATCAAGTTGCTATATGGCAGCATTTTAACTTCAGCAACGATCTGATGAACTTCTTCCATATTCAATAAATTAGTGTTGACAATGCCTGCTTTAGCAAGTTCGCAAGCCCTTACAATTTCTTCAATATATTCTCTAATTGCCATAATTTGATTTAATGCTTCATTCAGAATTGCGTCTGTTTCTGCGGCTACTACTTTATTGTTGAATCTGTCGATGAGGTCGTTTACTTTCCCGACCATTTCGTTAGTTGTACTAAATAGGTCTTTGTTGAAAATATATTGCTGCTCATTGTTTTCTATAAGCTTTTGCTGACTCTCCAAGACTTTATTCCAATCAGTTGCATCTGGATTTCCAGCTATCTACTTCGAGGCAGAATCTATCCAATCTATGGATCTTTTATTTCTAGTGATTCCCTTAATTGTTGTTATCCGGTTATACGTCTTATGAACGTGATATTCAAACATTTCTTTTCTTTTCTCATCCTTCGTTATTGTGGTACGAAGGTCTGCAGTTGTGCGAAACATCTGCTCAAGTTTATCCAGCTGTATCACATTTACCATGTCCTTCACCGTCTTTGAGTGGTGATTGATATTCAAACAAATGAAAGCTTTCAACATATGTTGAAAAAAATATATTTAAAAATTTAAAATGTAAAATATAAATTAGTAGGTGCATCTTGTAATATTTTTAATTTCAGTGCTACACTTAGAATTGGACTGGTTTAACCGTAATTCTCTCTAAACAGCAGTTAAAGCTAGGTAGATTTTTTCAGTCAAACATAATATTAACAGTATCATTTTAACTTATTTTTAAAAGCAATTTTTTTTATTTGTATTTATTTATAAATTTTTTTAAGCCTTAGTAGTAAAACAAAAAAAATTAATCATTATTATTTTTTGTAATTTAATTTCTTAATAATAAAGAATTTATTTTTTGGTGTTAAAAAAATCCGTATTTTTTAATAGTAATTTTCTATTTTTTATATTAAAAAAATTTTTTAATATTCCTTAATCGTAGTTCTTGGCTTTTTAGTAATAATTTTTAATTTTTGTAGTAAAATATATTTAAATATTCTTTAAAAGAAATTTTCTACTTTTTAATAATATTTTTAGTTTTCTTTTTTGTAATTCTTAATGTTTACAATTTTCTAATTAAAGCATTTGGTAGCTCACTATTCACTAGTTTGTTTCAATTATGATGCTCAATATGCTAAGTTTTTTAGGGTAGCTGTAAGGATCATTTTATATTTTTAATCTGTGCCTTATGATACTTTTTCCCTGTTGTAGTGTGGATTGTTTGTATAGACGTTTATGTTTTGGCTTAGTTTGTCTGTCTCTTATTCAAATTTCTTGATTTTCATTAAAGTCAACCGGGTCTTTGGATGTATTCGATAAGGCCACGGATATCCTCGTTGTCTTGATCACGAAAATTTGTCAACTGTTGATAGTTGAAACGTTGCGACCTATAGAAAAAAATATCCGATGGTTTTCTCTTCGTGACTGAATGTAAGCTGTTTATATAACGATCTACTACTTAATAAATTAAATCCTTTGGACAAAGATTTTTTATATCCCTCGATAGGCATCTGAATATTTCAATTAAAGTAGAATGAAACCTTTCTACCTGTCCATTCACTTCACTTCTTTGTGCGGGTGTGAAATATATTATATAATGAGAGACCGTATGAAATTTAGGATAATAGGGCTCAAAAACACCTTTTCGTTATCTGACACGATCATACGAGGTGCAGTAAAATAATGCAAGATCTTTGACAACTTACTTATTAAATGAATGGCTGACCGATTCTTAATATGAAATAATTTGGCAAACTTAGAAAACTTGTCTAAGCAGCTAATACATTTTAGTCCTTGGATTTCGAAAATATCAATGCGTAGGATTTCACACGGATAACTTGCTATAGGTGTTGACTGTAGCTTACGCTTAACTGGATGTCTATCATGTTTGTTCAGCTTACATACTTCACAATTCTTTGTATATTGTTTAATCAAACTTCCCATACGCGGAAAGTAGTACTTTTCCGAGATCCGTTCTCCCTCGGGTTACGATGAGCTCGCTTATGCTCATTTTCAATTATAGTACATATTTTTTCGGGATCGCATACATCCTCAACCACTCGTTGAGTGATTCTTATTTTATAAGAAACGAAATGACCCAAATAAACCTTATTTAAAAGTTGGATAAAGGCTTCAGGTATTTTGATTCCATTGACAACTAGGATTCAGACACCTCTTTAATATTTCCGTGAGTGATTCCGATCTAATTTGATCAATGATCGCATGATATCTATTAAAACCTGGATGTGGCTGTATGCTCAGCCTAAGCTCTTTGCCCAGCCTAATTATTATTTGATTTTTAAAAACGCTCAGCGGAACTTCAACATGAGGAATTAGATCAATGGTCAGCACTATGAATAGTGGCGTCGGACCGTTGAGACTCCCCCTCTAAACCTTCATCTCCGGTTAGAGTCTCAGAGCCAATTTCTGACGCCGTTAGTGTGTCATCTTCACTAGGAGCATCAATTTGATTTAAATTAAAGAGCATCGGCCACCACATTGGACTTACCTCTTCAGTTTGGCATTGTGATTCTGATTACCCAGCGCGTAGGTAAGAGGCTGATGATCCGTGAATATTTTTATCTTTTTCGCCCCATAGAGATAAGAACGCAAGTTGTCTAATGCCCAGACAATGGCTAACATCTCCTTCTCTTTAGTGGCATAGTTTTCCTCCGTTTTGCTAGGAGAACGGGAGATATATGCTATTGTCGACTCCTGAGTGATCTTGAGACAATACCGCTCCAATTGTGTACTTTGAAGCATCGGTAGTTAAAATACAGGGCTATTCAAAATCAGGAAATGCTAATACTTCAGATGACGTTAACAAAGCCTTTAGTTCTTTAAAAGCTTGCAATGCATCCTCCGTAAGAGTAACGGAAACGTTCCTAATGGAGTTAATATCTAGGATTGGATACATGTCCGATATTGTAACAGCATTCAGCCGTTTAAAATCAACGACCATCCGGTACTATTTTTCCCCGTTTAGTTTGGGTTTCTTTGGTACAACCCAAATTGGTGAATTATATGGGCTTTTAGAGGGTCTAATTATTTCTTGTTGTAGGAGTTCTGATATTTGTTCGTCAGCAAATGAACGCAGGTTTGCTGGATGGGGATTGTTTTTTGTATAAAATGGTTCATCCGTAGACGTTTTGATTTCTGCCCTAACTGAAGTCTTCGCCATGTCACCGGCTTCAAGAGGACCGAAAAGTGGAGTAAATTTTTCCATAATATCCCTTAATCTAACTATAACATCATCAGGCATATCTTGGGTTATGTTACTAATTTCTTCTGAAAACTTCTCTTTAAGTGGAATAGCGATTCCAGATTCAATAATCAGAAAATTTTCCTTTTTGTCTATAATGGCTTCCATATCCTTTACGGTATCGTCACCAATTATTCCATCGAAAGACTTTAAATTAGGTAACACGTAAAACGTTATAATTGTGCCTAACCGACTGATTCGAAGAACATACCTTCGACTTTCTGACTGATAGTTATATTTCCTGCTGCTGTTCTTACAATAAAAGGTCTTGGGAGTGGTACTGTGCTAGGAGAAATATGGGACCCTATAGAATTTTCGTTTGCTCCCGTATCAACCAAAACTTCATTTGTGTCCCATTAGATTCGTACTCTATATATGGCACGCTTGAAGGGAGGCCCTTGACATAAAATTTATTTCAGAGTCCTCAAGAGTATCACTTAGCTGTTCTTCTATTTGGCCTAGAAAACTGTTTTGCTCTACGCAGGTAGCCACTGAACTCTGTTGTTCATACTCAGGAAGGTCATCCTTCTGGATGTAAAATAGTCTTTGCTGTTTAAAAGGATTAGACATGTTTTCCGACTTCGCATTCCTTTTGAAGGCTCCTGGTCTATTCATATAGTTTATCTTCCTTCATTTAATTGACTGATCAACTTCCATTTTCTCCTGTGGTTTCGGAGAAAAAGGCCTAGGAGGTACAGGGAAATGCCCAAATTGGGAATTATTAAAGTTACTTCTGTTTGGGATAAAATGTCTAGGAGGCAATTCCGGTTTTATCTTCCTTCGATACATGGCATTAAATGGGACGCTTATCTGATTTTTGACAAATGGGTGTAAGGAAGCACTTCTCAAATTGAGATTTTGCATTTCCATGCACATCGCGTATGCTTCTGGGAGAGTTTTAGGTCTCTGAATAATAAGAAGACGGGATAGTTCTCCGTTCAACCCTCGAACGAAAACATCTAAAGCCGTATTCCTATACAATACGTCCACGGTTTCCTTTGAGTAATTCTCAGTCCTTATTTTGCTTATAATAAGCGAAAATTTGTGTTTAACTGCCGCGTAAAATTCATCAACCTTCGAACCCCTTTGATGCAGCTGATTCAGTTGGTGTTCGAGAGTTCTTATATCCCTCTTGTCGACATAATGAAGTGATAGGCACTTCTTTATCTTACTCCAGTCATTGTCAAATATATTATAGGATACTAAAGCAGAATCAGCGTTTCCACGAATCTTTTGCCTTATGCTTTGAAGGATTGCCCTATATATGGGCTTAGTCCTTACAATTTCGTAGTCGTTGAGGATTGTCTTAACGCTATGTACCCATGAAACATATTGAGTGGGATTACCATCAAACGTTTGCAGCTCCTTGACACAGTTTGGCAGCCTGCTTAGTTCGTGGAGCTCTACTTCTAGGAGCTGGTGCTAGTTCGATAGAGCTGGTTTCCGTTAAGAAAGGAAGTGCTCTATTTTCTAGAGTTTTTATCTTTGCCTGTATTGCCCTAAGTTGGGTAATGGTCGCGATCTAGGCACCCGTTATTTCCATCACATTTTTCATTAATTCTTCCATTTTTTAGCCTAAGTCAACCAATTAACCTCTCAAACAGTAAGGATTTATTTATTTATTTTTATTTTTTTTTTCAATTCCACTTTTTCCACCTTAAGGTTTATGTATTTTTTATATATATATATATTTTTTTTGCTAAATTCCACGCCAAAAAATTCTTTTACGCAAGATTACTAAGCAATACTTTAATATAATAATATTTAAGAAAAAATATAAATATCCTTGCACTTACCCAATTCTAAGTCCAATTCTAGGCTTTCCGTTAGTTAGTTTTTTATTTATTTATGTTATATTTAAAAATATTATTTTACACGCACATTACTTGCCCCGCGCACATGTGATACCGATCCCTAAAACGAAATAAAGCATATTTATTATATTATTATCACATATCAACATTTAATAATTTTTGGTAAGACTTGGCTTGGTATTTTGAATTTTGCGTTTTAATTTTATTTTTTTACACTTTATTCTATTTTTTTCTTTCCTCAAGGACGAACTTCGATTAACAACATTATAACTTTTTCTTACCAAGCTCTCTTTTTCATATTTGGCGTGGGTGCGTTTTCCTCTTTTAAACTTTCGTTAATTTTCTTTCAACAATATTTTTATAATTATTATGTTTTAATTCTTATTTAGCATGTCAGGACTTTTAACCATAGCTCATTCCTAATTTTTCCTTTTATTAAATTCAGGCTTGTGGTATTAGTATCCACACTTGTGACTAAGCTATTATTTTATATTGTATTATATCTTTTATTTTAGTTATAGTCCGGTTTCGAACAGTAAATACTGACATACTAGGGAACGATTTGTTTCACCCCGTGAACTTTTCCACCTTTGTTTTTGATTACCCGGTGAAAGTGAAATGCTTCTGCCATACTAAGTAGTGTAGGTTCATATGTTTACTACAACTTGTAATGATCTTGAAACCCTACTTCACCTTTCGTAATCTTATCTTTCTGAAGGAAAGTTGCACGTTTTTTAGAAGGGCTCAGAATATTTATTTATTTTTAGTGACAAAAAAATTTTTTACGCACTTCTTCACCATATATATATTTCATTTCATAGTATTTTAATAATTTTTATTTATTTTATTTAATTATTTATTCAATTATTTTTATTTTAACTATTTAATTTTAATGAAAAATAGCAGAAGAAGTAGATAAGAATTATAATAAGAAAATATAAAAGTACAAATTTTAAAAAAAGTCGAAAATATATATAATAGCTCAAAGCAAGATTATGTGTATTAGAGATTGTAAGCTTATGCAATTGTAATAATTTCCTAACGCTTATGAGCGGTCTTATTTGGCTTAGTATGTAATACTGTTTGAAAACACAAAAATAACAGTTGGTTTAAAAAATATAAATTTTTTCATCTATAAAATTTTTTTTTGCCTTGTCACGTTTTTAACTATTTTAGATTAGGTTAGATGACAAACCTTCTTGAAGAATAACCTGCAGAAGTCTTGCGAGGGAATGCCGAGTTAAGCGACATTCCTTCTAACTGGGCAATGAACCGTCAGAAGCGTAATCGTTCCGCACGTGCTCTTATGCTGCCAACGAGATTAAGCCTCCCTATACATCCATCGCAGAATATTCAGTTTAACCAAACCAATTGGTTAGGTTTTTTCAACAAATATTTGACAAATGTGACCGTAGCTTAAGTATAGTATATTTACAAAGGTGTATCAAGTGCAAATATATAAGTTAATGACAAATTTATTTATTATTCTCATAATGTAATTAGATATATGTTTTTGCACGATACTTGTTTTTGCATTGTAATATAAAAAATGCAGACATTGCGTCAGCATATCATAAGAATGAAATTTTGTATTTTTATTTTTTTATTGTTTTAAGCTGTCAATGTATTGTAAAAAAATTGTTAAAAACTAAAAAAATTGTATTCAAGAAGAGTAGTTACATTTTGTCAATAAAGGAGAATAGACGTTTTGGATAACAACACGGCTTTTTTTAAAAAAATATTTTTTAAAAAAATCAGGGACCGTGCCACCAAGAAATCCGGAAAAGAAAAAGTACGGTCGGTGCGCGGTGTCGAGAAAAAAACCAACAGTAAACATAATAAAATACAGTAAAATAACACTCTGTAAATTAAGAAATTTATTAAATAATGAACATATTAGTGAAAACCAACTAAAATTTTTTTCTAAGTGTTAACGTGATAAAATTGTTCAATAAAAATTTAATTTAAAATATAATAACAACAATCACATTACTATGAAGTGTTAACGCGATAAAATTGTTCTATAAAAATTTAATTTAAAATATATTAAAAACAACCACATTACTATGAATAAATAAAAAAAATATAAAGAAAATAAATAAAAAAGTAAAGTTATAAATAAAATTAAAAATTTTTGGTGAAATAAATAAAAAAGAAGAATAAAAGATAACAAATAGATTTTTAAAACATTAAAATATTGTATGAAAACGGTAAAAACACATAAATAAAAAAGGTAAATTTTAAAAGAGATAAATTTTTAAAGTTAGAAAAGAAAATCGATTTTAAACAAAATCTAATTTAAAAAGAAACACAACAACGTTAAAAAAAAAAATATATATATATATATATATATATATATATATATATATATATATATATATATATATATATATATATATATATATATATATATATATATATATATGTAGATACGTATATAATAATTAAAAAATATACAAAAGTTACATATTAACACAGCAGCAACAATAATTACTTGTAATTGAAGAAAATACAATAACTGCAAAAAGGCAGAAAATTAGTATCTATCATCTGTACCGGAGTACGTCAGAGAAATGGAGAAATACGGAGGGCTCAACAATTCTGGAAAATGTTAAAGCTAAGTTTATTATAAGAACTATTGTATAACACAATTTTTACGAATTATTTAAAAGATTATAAGTAACGATACCAGAGTTTTAAATCAAATTTAAGGGTAAGGATTGTAGAAATATTAAAAAAAAGAAAAAAAATAAAAGCAAAACCTTAAAAAATAAAGGGAAGAAAGTAAGATTATAGAGAGAAGATTTACGAAATAATTTCGGTTTAGTACTGGGGAAAAAAATAAAAAAAATGAAAACAAATACGCCAGCTGACTTGGCTAATCAATTAGGCTACCTCACTTTGGCAGGAACAGGAACAGGTTCTCGTATGACCAATGTATCGACGCCATCACTTAGAAAACAGATACAAAACTAAGTACAGGAGACGATTAGGAACCTTACCAAGACTTCGAACGAAAATAACGCCTCGGACGTATCTTTTACCGTAACTTCCGCAGCTCGGATTAGTGAGGCCGAAAGGGTTCCGGACATGATGAAATGTCTGAGAGAATTCACGGGGAAACCAGGTGAAGTTACCTCTTGGCGGAAGACCGCCGATAGGATCCTTGGTGTTTATGATAGCATCAAAGAATCCCCAAAATACTATGCAATACTACACGTAATGAGGTATAAAATCACTGGGGATGCAGACACGGCATTAGAATCATATAGAACTCCTCTTGATTGGAGTAAGATAAAGAAGTGTGTAATGATGCATTATTCTGATAGACGTGATTTGGGTACATTGGAATACCAATTAAACTCGCTTTCACAGGGAAGTGGAACCATAACAGAATATTATCAAAAAGTATACTCGCTGTTGTCACTTATACTGGACAAAGTAGCTTGCCTTGAATTATCAGATGATGCATTAAATGCTATGACCTATTCATATTGAAGTAGGGCATTGGACACCTTAGTGCGTGGACTAAATGGGCATCTGCCTAGATTGCTAAGTGTCAGTGAACCTAAGGGTTTGCCAGAGGCACTCCAAATGTGCTTGAAATTGGATAATATGCATTTCAGAAGACAATACGCTCAAGGCATTAGACCGATGACTTTTGGGGTTTCATATCATGGTCCTGGAGGTCGCCAAAGACCTCCTCTATTACCCCTTAGACCACAACATAAAATATTTTACCCAGAATTAGCTCACTTTCCAGGGAATAATAACTATAATTATTTCAAACCAGACTATCAGTCACGACAGCAACAAAAAACATTTTCTCGATTCCCTCAACAGCAGCCACGTCAATTTACAAATGATATCCAACAAAAATTTACTGAGATGCCTAATGCACCGTCATAGTCAACTGTTGACAGTGTTTTTTTTTTAGACTAACGCCGTCTTAACCACCATACTTGGAACTTGACAGGGGTGGAGACATTCTTGAATTTCTAATTGATACTGGTTCGAATAAAAATAACATACAATCTACCAGAATAAGAAACCCTATTCCTAATGAAAAGCCTTTTTACATAAATCGGTTATCGATTGTAGGGAATTGAACCAGATCACAATACCGGAGATCAACGGAGCGCTGGCAAATCTTGGGAGATACAAATTTTTTGGGGTTTGGATCTAAAATCAGGATTTCATCAGATTTCCTTAAAGGAGGACGACATACCAAAAACAGCATTTTCAATTAATAATGGGAAATACGAATTCCTACGCCTACCATTTCAGAGAGCACTTGATGATATTCTCCGGCCACACATCGGCAGGAGATGCTACATATATATCAATGATATTATCATCTTCGGAAAAACAGAAAAAGAACTTCTCGAGAATTTAAGAATTATTTTTGACACGCTAAAAAACGCGAACGTAAAAATCCAGCTTGGAAAGTGCGAATTTTTGCGAATAGAGGCCGAATTTTTGGGTTTAATTGTCTGAATAAATGGAATCAGGATCAACCCAAAGAATTTGGAAGCAATAGCAAAATACCTTTTCGAAAAACCCTGGAGGAACTGCGATCATTTTTCGGTATGGCGGGATATTTTCGAAGATTCATTAGAAACTATGCACAGGTTGCAAAGCCGCTGACCACTTTGTTACGCGGGTGGACGGATACACTTCGAAACATACTTCAAAAAAACAACTCATAATTTCTTATTCCGAAGCGAGAGAGGCTTTCGAAAAAATTAAGAATTTCTTTATATCTGAGGAAGTAATACTCTCACATCCTGACTTTGAGAAAGAGTTTGAATTGACAACCGACGCATCCGCCCACGCAATCGGAGCAGGTCTCTCGCAAAACAATAAACCTATCACATTCATATCCAGGTCATTGAATAAAAGTGAAGAGCGTCTTGCCTCCAACGAAAAAGAGATGCTCGCAATTATATGGGCATTAGGGAAATGCAGAAATTATTTGTATGGATCAAAGAAAGTAAAGATCATAACAGATCACCAAACGTTAACCTATTCGTTGAGTAATAGGAACACTAACAACAAGATGAAGAGGTGGAAAGCAATATTGGAGGAATATAATTATGAATTACAATATCGACCAGAAAAAACTAATGTCGCAGCAGATCCTCTTTTAAGAATTCCAAATCAAATAAACACACTTACCGATACAACACGAAAGTTCTTGAGAAGATTTGATACCATATGTGGAAGCACCTATAAATATATTTAAAAATCGAATATTCTTCAAGGTCGACGAAACAGCATCATACCAATTTCGAATTATTTTCCTTTAATACATAGGCACACGATTATAGAACCGCAGTTCGCAGAGGAAAATTTGACATGGCATTTGAAAAGGAGACTTAATCCGTCGGTTGTTAATGGCATTTTCACCGAGGAAAGGATAATAGGACTTATACAAAACATCTATCGTATCCATATCCGAAATTACAAAGCCCGATACACACAAAAAATTGTTGAAAATGTTACTAACGAGCAAGACCAAGAAAATATTATAACTACCATTCATAATCGAGCACATAGAAACGCAATAGAAAACAAAGCTCAGATATGTTATTTTCCAGGAATGATGCAAAATTTCAAACGCATTACAAAAATATGTTTGAACTATAAAGAGAATAAATATGAAAGACAACTTCAGAGGTTGAAGATGTCTAAAACACCATTGCCAAGTTATCCAGGAGAAATATTTCACGTTGATATTTGCTTGACCGAGGGAAAAGCCATTTTAACCGCCTTAGACAAATTTAGAAAATACGCTCAAACCAAGTTGTTAAAAAGCAGAGAAAACATAAGAAGACCCCTCAGGGATATTATTTTCTCATTTGGTGTACCAAAGACAATGATAATGGACAATGAACCATCCCTTAATTCAAACTCAATAAAATTTATGTTGAATGACGAATTAAGAATAAATCTTAACACGGTACCATTATATCACAGCAAGGTGAACGGACAGAAAGATTCCACAATACTCTTACTGAAATCATCAGATGTTTAAAAGAAAGTGGGGTACATGGAAACTTCAACGAGTTACTGGAAAGAACGGTTGCTGAGTACAACCACTCCATACACTCTGTAACAAAAAGAAAACCGATCGACCTGTTCTTCGGAAGGACAGTATCATTTCCACCGCATGACATAGAGAAGACAAGACATAGTAATATCGAGAAATTAAAGGCTAAGCAGAAAAAGGACTTAGAATATCATAATAAAAATAAAGAAGACTTTATCACGTATATTCCAGGACAGATAAGAACTAAGCTTTCAAAGCGTTATTCAAAGGAAATAGTAAAAGAAGATAGACACTGTACAATTTTAACGGAAAAAGGGCAAATTGTCCATAAAAGTCTTCATTAATCATACAGGTTATTGGCGATTGCCGCTGCAGAAGTACAAATTCACGACTACTCACATTCGGAATTCATAATCATTCATACCGGAACAGCAAAAATTCAGAGGGCACGTTTAAAATAATCCATTTGGCCAACATCGAGTTATACGAAGACCTATTGACAACTATCGACAGTACCATACAAAGACAACTTCCAAGTACGAACGCATTTTACTCCATCTTATCAGATTTGTTTTTAGAAATGGAGAGTTCATTGACAAGATTGAAGCTCAACAAACGAATATCAAAGCGTTCTCTCGATTTCATAGGTAGTGCTTGGAAATGTATCGCCGGAAATCCAGACCACCGGGATCATGAGATAGAAGTTGATCGCATAAATGGACTGCTTGAAAACAAGAATGATCAAATAATCATCAACAGACCAACCACAGATAAAATAAATGAACTGTCCAACAGAGCAAACGAAATAGTAAAGATAATAAAAACGGACCAGACAATAGCTGATGAATAGGCTTTCAATATTAAATATAAATTAGAAACAAATAAAGAAGAATTAACGAATATAGCTTATGCAATACATTGGGCCAAGGCCAACATAATAACTTCTTTTATCCTGGCGGATGGTGAAATAGAATTGACAAGAGAGATATTGATGCAGGAACAGTTTCCATTCATAAATATAGACGAGGCACTCGAATTTGCCGAAATTAAAGTGGCGGCAGACGAAAAATCAATTATTTACTTAATAAGTTTGCCGACTACAGAAATGGAATCTTTTGATGCAGTAGGAATTAGATCAGTTAAGATCTGTGCTATGGTAGGTACCTACCAACAAACAGGTCCTCGGTTCAATACCAGACCAGACCATCAGATAATTTTCAACAGCGATACCACCTCATAGCACTGCTAGCGACTGGTTATGAGTATTTACGCTATGAAAAACTTCTCTAAATAATGCATATGCCGTTTGGAGCCGGCGTTAAATTGTAAGTCTCTTTCAATGAATCTAAAAATGGAATTGGATGCAGCTCATTGAGTGAGAGAAGTCCCCCTTGTCCCTATTGGGATGTCGCGGGAATTATGTATGTATGTGTGTATGTATGTATGTAAGAGAAGAAATAAAATAAATAAAATTGACTAAAACATTGCTGAAAAATAGAGATAAATTCTTTAGTATTTATAAAAAACAAATGTAAAAATTATAATAATTTGTTAATTTGTGCTAAAAATCTGATAATTGATGTAAGTAATGATACTTGTATAGCTAATTTGTTAAAAAGTAAGATATCTAACTGCACCCAGATCAATAACAAACATCTACCATCAGCTGAGGCAATTGCTGAGGATTTATTGTTGGTAAACAATTACGAAGGCGTTGCCATAATAGATGGTGAAGAAGTGTCATTAAACGGGACTTTTAACATAGGTCACCACAATTCAACACTTATGGTGGACGGTGAAATCTATGGGGCTAAAGAAATTAGTAGCAACAAACCATTACCTGCCATATTCCAACAAAGATCCATAACCAATAGAACAGAGGAAATCTTATCTCTTCAGACGATGAAAGAAATCAACAAAAAATATAGAACGCATCAACCTCATCGAAACCGGCAATAGAATAAGTTTATCAATAAGTAGTATAATAATCTTTGTAATAGTGTTACTAATTATAGTAGTATTAATAGTAAAAAAATACCAAACACCTAAACTAAATAACCTAACAAATCTGTATAATTCAGCAATTCAAGGGTTGAATAAAATATTTGAACCAAAATTAGATAATTCAAACGAGGACTTTTGAAGAGTTAATGACAAATTTATTTATTATTCTCATAATGCAATTAAATACTTGTTTTTGCATAAAAATTGCAATATAAAAAATGCAAACATTGCGTCAGCATAGCATAAGAATGAAATTTTGTATTTTTTTTTATTGTTTTAAGCTGTAAGCGCGTGTGCTGAAGAGAAAAAAAATTATTTGTAACAAAATTGTTAAAAACTTAAAAAATTGTATTCAAGAAGAGTAGTTACATTTTGTCAATAAAGGTGAAAAGACATGTTGGATAACAGCACGGCTTTTTTTTAAAAAGTAATAAAGTTTATAAAAATTTAATTTGTATACAGTGGTCAAAAAGCTCTTCGACATCTTATATTACTTTTGTAAATTTTGTTAAATTTTGATATAATTAAAGATTTTGCATGCAATCTCATTATATTTTGTTACGTTGTGTTATTGGATTTACAGTTACAAAATTTACAAACATTGCGCATTTTTTATTATTTGGTCTAGTTAACAAAAAATACAAAATTTTCAAAGCAAAAAAAAAGTATTAGAAAATCATCGTTTTCTTCTTTTCTTTTGCTAATAGGTTTGTTTATAGTTTATACTTTTACTGTTATAAGTACCGTTAGAATTTAGGTTTATAATTAAAAACACTTTCTCATTAATGTACATAAGTATGACCGTTAAGACGAGAAGCAAAGAAAAAGAGACCGCTGTCGATATAAGAAATTTAATAAATTATAATTTTAAATTGGGAATATCTGAAAACACCATATCAGAAATAGTTTAAAAAATAAGAAAGTGTTCATTATATAATTAAAAAAATTAAAAGTGAAAAAACTGTGGTAAACACGACTAGAAATGCTAGCCCTCGAAAACTTATAGAAGCAGATGAGCGACGAATCGTGCGTAAAGTGAAAAATAGTCCCAAAACTAATGCATCTAGAAGAGCCAAAAATCCCGAGGAGCAGTTTGGTATTTTAGTAACGCCCAAGATAAAAAGACATGAAAAAACACGATTTCCATGCTAGATCTGCAAGGAAGAAACCACATATTTCCAAGAAAAATCGAAATATTAAATGAGATTTTGCTAAGAAGTACGAGTCTAAGTCTTCTGAATTCTGGATGAATGTAATTTCTGCTTTTAAAAGCAATTATAACATTTTTGGCTGTGATATGAAAGTTTTAGTATATCGGAAACCCAATACAAAGTTGGAGGAGAAAAATATACGAGTAGTACCAATTGTGAAACACGGCGGAGGTGCTGTTATTGTCTGGGTATGTATGGCGGCTTCAGGTGTGAGCGATTTTGTATTTATTGATGGCATTATGAATCATCACAAATACATTGACCTGTTCAAGCAAAAACAGCCGAAAAGTGAGGACTTTCCGGCCGATTTCAGTTCTACCAAGACAATAATTTTTGGCTTTTATATAATTGCCCAAAAATAATAAATAAATTGTCCATGTAGAATACTTTCTTATTTATGTTTTAAACAATGAATTTTTTGCATTAGTTTCATTTGTGATCTCAATTTTTGTACTGACTATAATTGTTTGCTTTTCAATAAAGTCCTTTCTAATTTATTTATTTTTTTAATTACATGTTTTATTGTTTTTTATTGATTACTAAATAAATTTGTAAGCTCATTTCGAATAGTTTTGTCGGCTACTATATTTTGTTGCTACGTAGTAAAAATATACTACATCAATTTTCAAATGCTTTGATGCAAAACCACAGATCGTGAATCGGGCTAATGAATACGTCGACACTGTTTACATAGTCTATTTTGAAAACGGTTCCGTAAAATAATATGACTTAAAACAAAATGTTAACTCTCTCTTTCACATGGTAAAGAAATGGGATTATCAAAGAATTAAAAATATAACGATTCAATGTTATAATTGCCAAAAATTTGACCGCGGAGAGAAAGGGTGTTTTATTAAAAACAAATACGCGCTCTGTTCGGGTATACTGCAATAATAATCATACAGTCAGAGCATTTTTTTTAAACAGAGAAAATATCCAACGTAAAAATAATCGCAGCTTAAA
Organism: Wohlfahrtia magnifica; assembly: GCA_023159175.1. Lineage (NCBI taxonomy): Eukaryota > Metazoa > Arthropoda > Insecta > Diptera > Sarcophagidae > Wohlfahrtia > Wohlfahrtia magnifica. The sequence continues at coordinate 184,896 of JAKWBJ010000303.1, forward strand.
TTGCGAAGCGAATAACCAAAGAAGAATTAACAATTACATCACAAAAATATTATCTGATAAAAACTCGTTTCCTCATCTACCTAACAATAATAACAGATATGAAAATACCACAGTAACCTGGCCGATCTCTCAAAGTAGTAATGTTAAGAGAAATTCTAATCAAAATTCGACTGAACTCTTTACTGTTGAAGAAATAAGTCAGCTGACTGTAGATGTTTTAAATACAATTAAAAAATTTAAATCCAAAGAAGAACAGTTTTACGTAATCACACAACTAGATATTAAGTATTTATATAATAACAAATCAATTGTATGTTATATTTTCAAATCGTAGAAATTAAAGATATAAGTACTTAGAACTTTTTGATTTTCTAATTACAAATAATTATGGATTGCAAATCGATTATAATCGTAATCGTAATCGAGATTAATCACACCATTTAATCGTAATCGCACTGCTAATCGTGCGATTAAATTTAAAATATTTCACCTACACTGTTTCCGTAAAAAGGCAGTTAGAAATACCTACACATTTGAATAACTAAAAGCCTGTATTTCATTCAAAGTGTTCCCGGTCGCTTAAAAACTTTAATGCAATTTTAACAATAATAAAGTCTCATAACAAAAAAACTAATACTTCTTTTAAATGCCAAAGCAGGTTGGAATCCTATAATACCAATGTTAAAAAGAATAATTCTTTTGAAAGACTGTATGAAGATAGTTTGGAAAAATTATCATCCATGAATTTATTTGAAAACATCGATTTTGAGTTTCTATCTCAACTTTGTAATGTCCTATTGCCAGTTAAGCTTACAGTTAAGGCTCTTTGTAGATCAATTGCAAATATACAAGTTGAAGCGGTGCTGTAATTTGTGTATAAAAAGTTGGAAGAACAAAAAACAAATTTTGCTAAAAAGATTTTATTAGCTATTAAGAGTAGGCTGGATAAAAGACGAAAAAAAAAAACCTCATATATTTAGCAACATTTATTTTAAGCCCGGAAAAAGATTTAATGAATTATTCGAGGGATTTACTTACGTAAACGCTTATATGGATGGTAATCTTTGTTATGGCAAGGTGAAGGGCATAACATTGCGAATATGGAATCTGACTTACAGAGAAAAATTGATAGAGCTATTGCCGCTCCTCTTCCAATAGAAAATTTTGATATGTTGCGCCAATAATTTTTCTTATATAGCAAAACAAAGATTAAAACAAAAAATTGATCTTTGCTACACAAGGCTATTCAACCGGTGAAGCTATCTTCAACAGAATGCGAAAGCGCATTTTTAATAGCAGCCAATTTTTGCACAAGAATACTATGTATCTCGTCTTAGTGGCTAATCATTAAATTCTTTAATTTCTTTAACATTTCATTATTTAAATAACGTTAATAATGTAATGTATGTATATTTTTGGACTAGCTTTATGAAACAAGTATTACTTTTGTTTTGTTAATTAAAGAATTATAAATTTTAGTTTTGTTTTAAACAAACTGCGATTAATCGATAACCGCGATTAACAGACTTTTTTAAATCCTAATCCCGAATATGAAAAACTGCGTTAAATGCAAGCCCTAAAAATAATGTAGATTTATAGTACGTTTTCACTATGACCATAATAACTTGTTTGCGCAAAAAATGTTTATGTGTTTCTATTATGTTTTAAGTGTTTTTGTTTTCGAATTTTCGAAATTAATTTGACATTTACATATGTTGTAAACAAACAAACAAGCAAAATAAAATTTGAGTTTAATCAAAAAATATAAAAATTATGTAATTTCTTTTTAAAATGGAAAATACAATTGAATTTTAGATAAAATATTGTATACAAAGTATATAGCAATAATATGGTGTTAAAAGTGTACGATAATATTGCAAATACAACAATTTTGTGTAACCGTCAAGGGCTATTGTGTAAACAAAGAATTAAAAGAAATCATGCCAAAAAGTATTTATTACTATGATTGATCATAGCACAATGACCAAAAGAATAAATTAAAATTTCCAAAAGAATGCTCTTTTTTGCACAACTTTATTCTTTGACCACTCAACAGCTAATAAAACTTACAATTCAAATACAAAATTATCAAACTCAAACAATGTTAAGAATGCAGTCTCGTTGCAAAATTATGTATAATAATATGTATGTGTATTTGTTGTACATTAGTATTACATTTGTATATTTGTATGTTTATTTTGTTAAATACTGCAAAGAATAGGAAAGCGACAAAGACGTTAAAGGACTGCATTCGTTTAATTTAAAGGCAAAATGCAATAAAATAATAATTAGTTATTTAAAATACTGCCTCCATTGAAATGGCACTTTCTATGAATAGGGCGCTTTCAATCGATTTTGTCTACTGGAAGTGGAGCAATTTTGTTAATTGACCTTCGAAAAATACTTTTTGAAGTTTTGACATCTACAACACGGATTTTACCATCACGTCTAGGGATTGTTTTCTCGACACGACCAAGGAGCCAGTGTTGTGGTGGTAAGTAATCTTCGTGAAGAAGATTCCCAGCGTTGTTCAAGCGTATACACAACCATATTCGTTCAGCGGAAGGATAAAACTAATTATTTGTCAAGTCAGACATGAGCTAAGTGTTACCATTCACGAAATAAGCACTAGTTGAAAAAAACGTTAGATGGCGGACCCTTTATTAAAATGGTTTGAAATTCTTCATAGGTGACACCAGCTTTCGACATATTTTTAACCAGAATATTTTTTGTCGATTTTACAGTCGACTCCCAAAGACCACCAAAATGAGGTGATCGAAGAGGAATAAATAAAAACTTGAAGCCTATAACTTCGCTATAGTGCATTATAGTTTTCACGTTTTCGATGTCGAAAAACTGTTGCTTAAGATCCTGAAGTTTGGTACTAACGCCAACGAAATTTGTAGAGTTGTCACAGTACAAACGCAAAGGTATGCCTTATCTACCTATAAATAGTTTTAAACATAAAGGAAAGTTGTTATTAGATAGATCAGAAACTACTTCAATGTGGGTAGCTTTTGAGGCGAAACAAACGAAAATTGCTACGTAAGCTTTGGTTTATCTCTAATTTTATATGAGATGTAGAATGGACCATAAAAATCTACTCCACAAAAACGAAGAAAGAACGTTGAGCCTTTAGGCGATCAGTTAGAAGATCACCCATGATTTGTTGCATTAGTCGTTAGTTTGTATTTAAAACAATGGACACAGTTGCGGACCACTTTTCTGACGACTTCTCTAGCGTTTATGATCCAAATTTGTTGACGAAGAATTCCGACGAGTGCTTGTATGCAAATGTTTCAGATGAAGATACTTGATGTACAACATTGTAAAGCGATGATCCTTTCGGAGGATTGTAGGAAACTTTATGTAATACGAGAGCGACAAATTTGCTAACCTACCACCAACCCCTAAAATAAGTAAATTTGTTTTATAACTCTGAATCTTGTGTATAAAAGTCGATAGTTTTTGGAAACTTGAGTTTCAATTTCAATTTTATTGATTGGATATCATGTACGACTTTCCAAAATGCTCGCTGCAATTCTTCCGAAGAAAAAGACGATGAATGTAGATAATGATATGTCAAATAGGAAGATACGACGATTGATTAGTAATGATTTCCGATATTATGGATTTTACAACAATACTCGTAGTTGCTTTGAATGACCTCTTTCGAATTTCTTCTGGTGGAAGAATAATATCAATACTTGCATTTTCTGGCCAACACTCATCACTTTGTTTTGAAGATTCAGGTCTAGTGAACCACATTGTACACATTATTTCATTAGCAAGACAACCACGGGATATAACATCAGCAGGATTTTGTATCGATGGGACATATCTCCATAATTCTTGAATTAGGATTTTGCATGAAATTACAATCGGACTTATTAGTCCCAGGATAATATTCTTGCTAAACAAAATCTAAAATAATAATAAAAGGAAGAAAAATTTAAATAATATATAAAAATTTTATATTGTGTTAATTTGCAAATAATTAATTCTTGTTTTCTACATATAAAAAAATTGTATAATTTTGTTTAAAAGTAATTTTTTTACCTGCTCTCAATATATTAATATTGTGCATAGTTTCATTACTAATTTTACTAGGTTTTTACTTTCAGAGTAAATAAGTTGCGGATATGTACATATCTTCAAGATTTTAAAAGATGTATGTATGGAAGTTCCATTTGAATTTTATACTTTTCTTAATTAATTTTTATAATTTTATAAAATTTTTTACTTTTAATATTTTTTTTAATAATAACGTAGATTTTTGTTTGTAACTAAATGTAATTAATAAATTTAAATATGACAAAAATGGAAATCTAAAAGTCTTTTATTTATGAGATGTGGAAAGAAAGGTCAATTAATAGGTTTGTAAGATTTTTTTAAGCCATTGGTCGAACCCTTTATTAATATAACCAATGCCGTTACAGCCCTATATTTAGGTAATATAATTTGTCTTGTTACATTTATTGGCAAAGTAAAGTTGCGAGAAATATATGAGACGGTAAGCAAAAAGGTAGATGGTGTGGAGACAAGAATATCAAAGTTTGAGAAAACTGTTGATGAAAAATTTTATGTAATGGAAGAAAAAATCAACAGTCACCAGTGCCAGAAACCCGAATCATACAAGAAGCTTACAGCAGAATAAAGTCACCCAGCTTTGATGGTAGCACACCTTTGGCGATATTTAAATTTCAATTCGACACAGTAGCCAGTTAAAATGGATGGGACGATGAAGAGAGCCTTCTCTAGCATTATTTTTGACGTTAAAAGGTGCTGCAGCAGAGATTTTAGAAATCATGCCAGCCAACTGCAGAAATAATTACAATGACTTAATGGTGACACTGCAGCGTAAATTTGGTGATTAGCGCAATCGGGATTTGTATCGTATGGAATTAAGGTTTCGAATGCAAAAAGCTAATGAGTCGCTGCAAGCGTTTACGATGGAAGTCGAGAGGTTGGTGCAGCTTCATTATCCAGGGAAAACCCACCCAACAGTTGTTTGTGTTGGCCACCCTAGTCTTTAAGTATTCAATACCTGTTTTAGTTTAAGTCACCCTTATAAGTATTACCCTTATTCATTTTGTGCTAAAAAGAAGAAAAAAGAAATACTTATCGTATTAAAAACCAACCAACCCCCAAGGTACGTTTTACTAACCTAGATAAATTATCAATATTATTAAAAAAACTAATTCTATTTGTTTTATTTCCTTCCTTATCTCGAGCAATTATTTTGTTTTTAATTTCGCAAAAATGAGGTGCCAAAACTGTGGCAAGAGCGGTCAATTTCAAAGACATTGTAGGGCACCGCTCAGAAGCGCAAGATTTGCGTCACCATGGAGATATGACAAATGGAAAAACACTAGATATAGAAGACCCAAAACATTTCATAACCATCACCCTACCAATAGAGGAGAGTCGCATAAGACGGGCTTAGGTATACACACGCCCTACCGGTAAAGGGGAGCGGTAAAAAATGTTCTTAGGTATACACAACAGAGTTAAAATAAATGAACGCCGTATTGTAAATGAGGTTGGTCATATTAGTAATGGGCATTATAGAGGCTGTGAAGCTGGTTACCGGAGTGGAAACAGTGAATACGACTGGAAGATAGCCGCTGATAAAACAAGTAATATGGACAACGAGACCATTATCAACATTCGACAATTACGTCTAGAGGCTAACGAGGACTGGTCAACGGCGCAGAGAAAAGACCCAGTACTGGCAAGGATAATATCGGCTAATGAAAAAGACAGACGGCCTACTAGCAAAGAAATATCAGCAGATAGCCCTTTAATAGAGGCTTATTTGGTTCATTGGGATAGTTTAAAGCTGATTGATGGGTGCTTATACGGAAGCGGGGAAAGTGCAGATGACAATATAACTTCGAATCTAATAGTGGTTCCTTCCCCGAAAAGGAACAAATTCTTAATTCAGCCCCAAAAGGAACCTAGCAGAGAGCATCTTAGCGTGGCAAATACTGTAGAAAAATTAAAACAGCGTTATTATTGGGTTGGATGCCAGCAAGTTGCCGCCAAAAGGCTAACGAACTGCACTGAATGTATTGCGGCTAAAGATATATTAAGTCAGTGGTTTTACGTGAGTACCTGTCCTAGGACGTTACCTCACGGTGCCAAAGCACGAGTGAATACAATGCGCCCCAACCGATAATTAAAATCACCAGTGAGTACCAATTCAAAGTCATGTTATTTAGTCATGACCCCACACCTTGGTGATTTGCCGGAGACTATCTAAACTCCTACCGATCTATGGGTCACGGCACCCGGTTGAAATGTAACTCCACACCGAGCCAGCATATCTTTCCCCGCGATTTGGGTTCAAACCATAGCCACCACGTTGCACCCAAAAGGAGGCCTCATCATAGACGGGAAGGAACCGAAGTTCCTGGGGCTGCCGACAACCGTGGTACCAGAATTAAGCCTCCGGTCAGACTTCGTAGCATAAATCCTACTACCAGTGTAAGTCCCAAGCGACTCCAGACTGGTGGCCAAGATGATGTAAACAACAAACATTAAACACTCTACAACACAACAATAAACGCAGTCAACCTCATGGGAAAACTCAGAGTGACATCGTGCGCCACGGATACAATACACAAAAACAAAACCACAACTAGTCAAGGATAGACCAGTACAATACAACACACCCATGATCAGCAGCTACGAACTAAGACCGCAAACAGCAAAGCCAGAAGCAGCAAAAAGCAAGCAGCAAATAACACACCATGGCAGCAGGAAGAAGCAAACAGCAAACAACAAGCAGCAAACATTAAGCCGCTTAACACTCCAACTATCAGCACACTACCGGGAAACCAAGCTAGAAAAGGCTAGCCAGGAGACCGCTAAGATGGTGATGCGGGTTCAACCTTCGCTAACAGTGCCGTCCTTCTACGCCTAAATAACTCAAGGGCAAAAACGCTCAGCCTACCATAAGTACGATCGTCCAACAATACCCTACTGAAATCCCACACCCCCCCGTTATGAGTGATACTCATACTATCGAAATCCCTAACGTTATCATAGTCCGGGAATGAAGTCAGTACATGCCTCCAGTCCTCAATCCCCCTTCCACACCGACAGTCAGCTGATTCAGTCTGGCCAATCCGATGCAAAAATGCATTGAAAGAGCCATGTTCCGTCAGTAAGAACCCCAGACTTAAGCCAAAGTCAGGGTGTTTCTGTGCGAAAGCCCTCTTGACTTTGAAAGAAATACTACGACGTACTACTTCCAAGTCAAGCGGTGGTATACCAACACGGACTTGCAAAGCATCGGTAGAGAATGTTCGACACACTGGGACAGATGCCAAGAGTGAAATTCTCTGACACATGAGAATTTTGTGCTGTCCAACAACAGACATAACCGTCTTGTACCACACAGATGCGCCATACGCTGCACAAGCAACGAAGAGCCCATTGTATATAATACGAACGCCTGCTGAGTCCCCAATCATTTTTCAATATGTGCCTAACCTTTCCAACAATGGCTGCCAGTCTATGCCTAACATGGTTGAGATGAGCTTGGAAGCTCATACGATCTCCCACAACTATGCCGAGTTACCTGACCTGAGTCACATAGCGAATGCTATTATCAATGATTCTAGGAGGTCGCCCGTGTGACAATGTGCCCTTGAGCAACATTATCACCGTCTTGTCCAATGCGACATCAACACTAACACCTGCACTCCACTCACAAGCGATACGAATGGCTTGAACTCCCACTCTCTCTAGCTTAGCACGAGGCTGGCCTTCGATCAGAATGAGCAAGTCATACGCATACAGCTTAAATGTCAGCCCGAGCTGCCTTAACAGAGTATCAATCATTGGGGTTCCAAATAAATGAGCCACTGATGGACCCCTCCGGATAACCTCGAACATCCTCCATCCAAACCGTTTCACAAGATCCAACAACACATGCTTTTCGATCCTCAAAATAGCTACGCCAGATGTTTATCTCACGACAGCCAATCCCGATAATATTCGCAAAACATTGCCCCACGAAAGATAATCGAAAGAACCCTTGAAATCAATGAAAAGACCAAGGTCATACTTCGAAGATGATTGTTCGACAGAACTCTTAACATACATCCAAACGTTTTCAACACATTTGGCTTCCCTCTGCAGTCAAGCTAATGGGCAATATATATAAATTTGTTAAAAAATTTTGAATAAAAAAAATAAGTAAAATAAAATAAATAAAACCAAACTGGTAACATGAAGTGCCCTCGCTGTAGCATTCCTGAAGTCTTTACACAATGATTCTTTCCAGTACTTTTCTAAATACTGGCAATGACTCCGCCCTTGGAAAGAACACCCCCAAAAGAGCGTCCATACAGTGCCTCCATGATGACAACACGGTGTCACCAACATGAGGAGGTATTCTATGTCAACCTGACTTCCTACCCCTGCAGATACGGTAAACCCTACCCCAGGGGTCATCCCTCCTTAACAGTCACAATTCTGTCCTTGTAAGTCTAAAGGCTGCCAAGATATTCTGATCTACGCTGAGCTAGATCTTCAACATTGGCACGCCTACTCCTCTAGAAACGTCTCCGGAGATGTCGAACGTGCCAATCAATGAAGTCAATGAAGCATCGTTTACCGCGGATGCAGCCTGTACTATCTTGTCAACTTGGTCGTCAATTGTCAGTAGCCTAAAGTCTTCGATTGGCACCGATGACAACAATGCCTCCCTAACACAGTACCGATAATGGTCCCAATTAACGTCACGCGTTCGCCACCGTAAAACGCCAACAGTCTCCCTACTCCGTTGTGGAAAAGTGATTATAACCTCAATGAGATTATGGTCACTTATCCCCCAATCGTCACAAACTCTCCAACTAAAGTCTTAAGCAGTAATTACTGCCCCATTCCATTTATGTCTGGCGTTCGCTCTGGCAACCATAGTCGAGTACGTGGGACACGCAAACGACAGGATACCATGGTCTGCTGGTAGACCCCTCATCTCACAATTTCGGCACCTCACCTGATTAACACAGCGGGAGGGCCGGTGTCCCATCATGCTGCATAATCTGCAGACATCATGCCCCTCCTGTACTCACGCAGCAGATGATCAAAGCCGAGGCAGCGGTAACAGTGCGGGATCGGATCCTGTGGCCGTAGCCTGAAACTAAATCATTTTATATAGACCCTGCAGACATACATCACAGGCATACATCACACACTCGCTGCCTTCCAAAACTACGTCGACCTGTCCGGCAGGGCCAGACCTCCAGGGACTGGTTACCAGCCAAACGCTCTTCTTGAAAGCCTCCATACTCATGCGCTCCTTAAGGTTCATCTCGTACAGCTCCGACATAAACTCATCTGAAGTAATTGCAGCATGTACTCCAGCAAATACCACCCCAGGGCCAAGCTTATCGCTCGCGGATACCTCTAGACCAACCTCCTCAAACTTTTTGTTTGAGGCCATCTTCCTGCATTCCGCCACAGAAGGTGTACGGATAACGGCACAACTACTCCTCTTCAGCGGCCTCATTTAGTGCACTCTGACCCCAAGGGCGGGTCCAGCCTGTTCGACGACCTTACTCACTACCTTTTTGGAATTTGCGTCCTTCTTTCTATCACGAACAACCACCGACCATGTTTCCACAGGTTTGGGTGCAGGCCTGAGAACAACGTGCCTTAACTACCGCAGCAACCGCTGGGGCCTGAGCAGTAGGCCTGGCAGCAGGAGCTGGCATCATGGTCACCGACTGAGCAAGCCTGGGAGATTGGAGTATGTCCAGCCTACCCCTGTCAGAAACAGCAGCAGCACCAGCATCATGAGCAGCATCGGCATCAAAAGCACCACCACCAGTAACAGCACCATTAGCAGAAACGCCATCAGCACCAACGACACCACTCTTAGCCGTATCAGCAGCAGCAGACTCTAATTTAGCAGCGGACTTAAAGCGCTTGGTAGACGCTTTGCCACCATTCGCCTTAGCTTCGACCTCAGACCCCCAGCTGCTCAGCTCACTCTTCGTATGACGGAGCCGAGACTTCGCAGGTGGAGGGGGTCCCGTCACGTCGCCAGTGACTGCCACAAACGCAGCGTCGGAAGCGTCACCCTTCGCCATCTTGCGAGGTTTTCCCGCAGGAGGCATAATAACAAAAATTTAAATTTAACAACTCACCAAATAAACACAGCAACAAAATAGTCAGTGAAACACAGCCAGTCGTCAACAAAAGAACTAAATAAACACAACCGAAAACCGTAATACACCTCAGAAACAATGTCAAACCCACCGATCCGTCAAAAAAATCACACTCTGGTAGTAGCACAAACACCCACCGCACGAGTATGGTAACCCCACTCCGTTAGTCCTGTCTAACCTCACTTTCAGAAATTACTACTGACCTTGAAGTCAAAAACTGAGACACCACAGAATTACCCCTGGGAGTCTAAATTTTGCAACAACAATTCTTCACAATTTAATAACACCAATACAAGCAAAGCACTTTGTTTTCACACATGATATTTGAACTACGCTAATTTTCCGCTCTAAAAAACACGTCTTTACTTCTCAACAGCTAAACTAACGATAGAGTCAGAACTAGCCAGAGTTAGCTGCAGCTATAAAAATCGAGAGCACCAGTCAGGAAGATAAAAGGAGCTGCTACTGTCAGTAACGCCAAGAAAAATGAAAGTCGCATAGAACTCAATGAAGGAACATACGACTAGAAATGGCCCGTGATAGATGGAAAGCCAGGTATAATCGAGCAGCAAATGCTGAGGGCTTCCATGAGGGACAATTGGTTTTACTCTACAACCCACAGTGGAAGAAAGAATTATCTCCCAGGGATGGACGTTATAAAGTAGTCAAACGGTTAAACGATGTGGTATACAGAATAGCCTGCAATCAAAAATGAAAGTGCTACATCTAGAGCGACTGGCGAGCTATGGGAAGAAAGTTAATGAGCATATTCTAGACGAACAGGATTATGTGGGAGGCAGTGTTACGAAAACAAAAATGCCTAAAAATGAAATACACCACATCAGGGACTGTATTGTGGGATTTTTGTCTATAGGTTTGTGTCAAGTAATCCACTGGTTGACGTGGGTCTCGCCACGCTGGCACACTGCACTGTGACAGAGGCACGGGTGAATACAATGCGTCGACCAACGCGCGCACCTATAATTAAAATCACCAGTGAATATCAAATTCAAAGGCGTGTTGCTTTAACGCGACCTTCATAGAGAGTGTCGGTGACTATCTAAAACTCCCGTCGATATATTGGGACACGGAACCCGGTTAAGAATGCAACTCCACTTCGAGCTTACGCTCTTCCCGAGATTTGGGTTTAAACTACAGCCACCACGTTGCTCCCACAAGGAGGCCTCACGATAGCAGGGCGGGGACCTAAGTCCCTGGGGCTCCCGGCTCCCGTGGTACCAGAATTAATCCTCCTGTCGAGCTTCATAACATAAATGCTACTATCAGTGTAA